>VWZN01003778.1:218712-281558 GCA_013396955.1 Regulus satrapa | reverse complement strand
AAGCTAGAAATGCATAATGTCTCCCATTATCAGTATAGTTCTAAGTCCACTGGAAATGAACCCTTTGTGGTGGCTCCTGGCCATCCTGGCAGCTCCAAGGATTCAGGTGGGCCACCTGCAATAAGAGGACAGCACTGCTGGTTTATCAGGCTCCAGCAATGATCTCACAGGTTGCAAGACAGGTCTTTGCACACATAGAGCTAAATGCAGTATTTGCAATGCCTGTAAATAATGTAAATTTTAAAAGGACATTGTATAAGACTTTGCATCAATTAAATATCAGTGCCAGATATTTGAGGAATTGGTGTTTCCACCTTAACCTGGCCTTTTCTCCAGTCAGTTTGAAATACTTCATGTGTAGAAAACTTGCTTATGTGTGCATGTATACATGTGTTTGTGTGTGTTTGTACACAACAGCATTCCCCCTTCTGGAAATAAACCACACATAAAGGAAAGTCTTGGAAAAAACCATATATACTCCTAAGATCAAAGAGCAACAAGAATTTCTTGAAGTCAATTGAGTTGGACGCAAAGTTAGGAATAGATCCAAAAGCTCTGTGAACTCAGCAGAACTGTATTGATGATGCCTTCACTCATTTACTGCAAAACTCTCCCAGAATGACCCTGAACAGGGCATTTCATTACATATACTACCTAAGAATCATCAAAACAAAGTCAGTGAAATGAGAAAAAGTTTTTCAGTATTAAACATTGACAAGAGAGTTATTAGTTACAAGTAGGAGATCAAAATTAATTGCAGTAAAAATTTTACTCTGTATATGACTGAGAATTTCTCAGGACAGAGAGACTTCAGGAAACCAAGGATGAAATGTTTGACAGCTGGAGGCAAAACCTTATCTGCTAATAAGATATGGCTTGAAAAGCACCTTACAGGGCAAGTTAACTTAAACAACAGCACTACCACCTTTAGGAAATACTGTCAGGTTACAGTTTGAGCTCTGTAATAGAATAACAGTAATAGAACCGTAATTGACAAAAAATAAAAGGGATTCCAGAACAATCTCTGTCTTTTCATTACAGCTTTGAAAATTCATCCATAGAAATATATTATTATGTAAATTCATATTAGCTTAGACCCATGTATTGCTTAGGGCAAGGCACACACAAATAGTCTCCATCTTCCAGCTGATACATGGTAAATTGCTGAAGTGCAGTAAATTAATCACATGCATGAACCCTTTTTGACAAATGACCTCTCATAATTACTCTTTTTCCTAAGGAAACTTCAAGACTAGAAATTTAATCATAAGGAAAGAAATTCCAGCAAATGATTTCTTCTAGTCCCAGACGTAAAATTTTGTATCTGTGGTTATATTGAATGTAGAAAATGACTTATTGCATTAATTAGTGGAAGCTCTTTGGCCGATTCACTCTCTTGGCAGTGCTCGACATGGATGGTGCCATAGGTGTGTATCAAAGCATACTCTGTGAATAACCACTGCGGCTGCTCAGCAGTGCCACTGACCCACACGATGGGAATGTGCCTGGATCTGAGCCCCTGCCAGCACAGGTCAGCCCTTTCAAAGGTAACCTCGGACAGCAAGGCTCTCCCTCCCTCCCAGGGCAGTGAGGAGCTCACTCCCTTTTAAACTCAACCTGGAGCAATTTCCCTGCACTGCCTGCAGAGACATCATTTCAGCAGGAGCAGTTTGACCCCATTTAGTGCCTGTAGACCCAGACCTGTGTGATTTTGTCCCTGCCCACACTGGGTCAGCAGCCCAGAGCCCTTCTTTCTGCTGCCATTCTCATGCTCCCACACTGTGGGGCTGCCCCAGTGCCAGCAGCGAGCTGCTGGCCAAGCCTCTCTGCCTGGGAGAGCTGCAAGCCTGAGATAAAATAGTTCTCCAGCTGAAGCTGAGAGCAAGAGGAAGCTTATTCTCACCCAAGGCATGAGAAAGCTGTAAAACAGCACGATATGTGTGGGAAGGAAATGGAGCCTGACGGGTTCATATCATGAAAGCACCAAGCATAACCCATCAAAAGGTTTTGCTATTACTTAGTGCAGTTGTAGTGTGAAGATACCACAGGGTGGAAGTCCTGGGTCTGACCACACCACCGTAGCACAGGAGAGAGCCAGAGGTGCTCCTCTGCATGCCCGTGTGCCAGGCTGCACGTGATGTGGGTCAGGGCTCTGTCTGAATACACCCACTGCTTGTTCAGCACTCCTCTCCTCCCCTCCTCTCAGAAAGAGGGTGGGGAGGGGGGTGGAAGGAAAAGAGAAATTTATTTGTCCATGAGGCCTTTTTAAACAGACGAGGTAATTACCTGAGTACATCTATTATATGCAGAGCTGCTCCAATCATCACAAAGCACGATTGCTAAACTATAATTAACTGCCAAACACCCAACCCTGTTGAAGTCACCTTAATGCAGGGACACGGAACAAAAATTTCTATTGTCAATCCCATCGTGCAGTGTCAATGTGAGGGCAGGAGGCCAAGAGCAGGGCTTCACCCTGAAATACATATCTTCAGCTCACTGTGTCAGAAACTCTTAACACTGTATTTCTTTTTTCTTTTTTAGAACTAGTCTGCTAAAGAGAGTTACTAAACATACATCAGCAGCCCAACACGGCACTAACGGGAGCGTGCAACAATCAACCAAATGGACCGAGAGAGAGCCGGGAGGAAGTGTGGGAGAATTTCAAGTGAATTGGTGTGTTCATAAAACATGACAAATGGCCCAAAAGCCTCAAGGTTCCTGTTCAAGGAAAGATGGAGAAGCAGTGCGGGCCCCAGGAGGGGGGGTTTAAAGTGTGCTGGGTCTGCAGAGCTTGTGGAGCTACCAGGGCACAAAACCCACTCTTCATCCCCACTTGTGTGCAGGCTGGGCTAAGCACAGGTGTTTTTCAAGACCAAGTGCTGTAGTCTGGTTTTATCCTTTCGCATCTGCCTCCAAGGGAAGAAGATGCATCAGTGGGACCTGGACATTCCCCTCAGGTCAGCAGTACTAACACCACAGCAGTGGTGACACCATGGCTGTGTGGGGACTCTTTTGGTGATGGAAGGAGTAGCTGGGATGTAGTCCTCTGCCTCCACTTCTACCCCAGGCCCCAAATAGAGTGAAGACAAACGCTGGAAATATGGGGTTCAACACATGCTGATGGGACAAATTGGTCCTAGCAGTCCCTCAGCAGCCCATCACAACATCCAATCATGTCATTCAGGAATAAAGGAACAGGTTTTTGTCCTGTTCTTACTCCCTTTCAGGTCTAACAAATTCAATTTTTTAGACCTCCAGACAGGCTTTAGTTTTGTTTCTTGTGGCTCCATTTTCAGTGCCCAGGGAAGGCAGGAATTCAGCAGGCTGCATCCTGATGCCCACAGAGAGAGGAGTGCAGCTGCAGCCCAGTCTGACCCAGTCCTTCCCTACTTCTTCTCCTTTGAGGAATGGGTGCAAAACCAAAGCCAGCACCTGAGTGAGGTGGCTAACAGGGAAGCAAGTTTCTCAACATGCTCAAATCCCAACTTCACATGACAGTGCAAAAAACTGCGTCATTCATAAGCCTTGAGCTGAGGACCTCCACAACACCAGAAAGTATCTCTGGGAAAAGAGAAATTACCTGGAGCCCCTCCAAAAGGGACCCTTCTTCCTGCTCAGCTCTGCTCTACCCTTCTCATATGGCATCAAATCCACCCCAAACAGCAGAGGCTGCTCCAGGGCAAAGCCACACCAGAGCAGAGTGAACCACTGGAGACTGATAACATGAGCAGATGTCTACAAACATGGTCCCTTCTGCTTCCCACCCAGCAACAGGAACTGCTCCACAGCCATCCCATCCAGAGACCTCTGGGGTTTGTGGAACTTCACTGCCTAGAGACAAAAGATCCCTATGGAGCATCTAGTGGGGGTACCTAGGTAATGAAGCACTGTGAGAGAAGTGCTCAGACATCCACAGGCTCATCATCGTCAGTCTCTCAGAGGCATTGGACTGGACAGGTTCTTACTGCTGCCATTACTCTAGTGTCATGTGCTTGGTGTTTTTCAGACCCTCTGGGATAAATGATCACAGCCACCATTTAGTTCTGTTTAGAAATAGCTGTACCTACAATAGGATAAGTCAGTTGCTGTTTGAAGCTCTTACTGTACTCGCAGAAACAGCCACGCTGGCCCTTTCTATAACAGAAAGCAGTGGCAGCAAAGCCAGGTCACTACAGATGGTTCCTTAACTCATATCCAAGAATCCAGTGACTGGGAAGAAAGAAAAGAAACATTTCATTTCCCCACCCCCATTCCCATGCAATTCCACACTGCTCAAAATCAATTTGTCCTGACTACCACAAGCATGGAAGGAGAATCAGAAGTTGCATTTTTTTTTTTATCTGAGTGATAAAAGGGAAGAAATAAAGTAGAGGGTAAAGCAATATTGAGTTTTTTTTTTCTTCTTTTTCCAGTCCTAAACTTACTGGAAGTAAGGGGCATGCATTCAAGGAGGCCCCCAGAGACACCCCTGTCCTGCAGTTGACTTTGCCCATTGAGCAGATTACTCAGTTGCATTTACACTTCCTGACCCACTTTTCATCTCCCTGTTTGTAGAAAAAACAAGATCATACAGAAAATCAAGCACAGTCCAGATGCTCTTGAGAGGGGCTTTGAACTGTGAATCACATAGAAGGGAAACTTGAGGAAAAGAGAGGCCTAATTTTACCCAGGGAACAAAAGGGACCAGTGTCATAACCTAAACTTGATTTACTCCCCAGTCCTGCCCCACATCACATTTCATGACAGGTCTGATAGCAGACTGAAAGACCGGTCTCAAAGTCCTGCCTAATGAATGTCATCATTTGGCCTCACAAACTATTTTTCACCTAAATGAGAATGAATGGACTCGGGCTTCAAATGAAAGACAACTTACAGTTCTCTCAGGAGGAAAATCATGTGCACATGATTCTCTGTGCACATCTATTCACATGTACTCACACATGCAATGAACAAATTTTGTCTGTTTGTAACCAGACCAGACAAATTTCAGGCAGTCCACCCCAGCAAAGTTTCTCTTTCTTTCTTGCATTTGTCAACCTAACGCATCATGGTGTCCTATTTTCTCTTGCATTTTTAAAAGTGAGAGCTCTAGAGTAATTTAATGTCCCCATTTACCACGGGTTTTATTGAATATAGAAATCAATAACAAACTGCTGGTCAATAAAGAGCTGCTTATGGAAGGGAAAAAGCTTCTTGCAGGTGCTAAAAAGGGAAAAAAATAGAGAAATAATTAATATGTGTTTGACAGTGGCCACCAGGCTGTAACTAATAAGGGGAATGTATCATCTGTTCGGAGAAAGTTTTCATTTCATGGCTGCCTTGAAGACCTGGGGACATTTCTCTGGCTGTCTGCAAGAGCCAGGCATAGGTAGTTACCGTCTCAGATGGATGTTCTAGCCAAGCAAGGAAAACTTTTTTGATCTCTTTCAAAGCACTTACTGATGGCACAGAATAGTTTCCTCCAGTCCCCAGCAAGTCAAAAACCCCTTTTACATTCCTGTAAAGCAGAGCACAGATCCTGATGCCCTCACATTATCATCTGGCTGTATCTGCTGTCTCATCGTGGTGCAGACCCTGCTCCCTCACTGACACAGATCTTGTTTTTTCTGCATGGCTGAAGCTGTTAACTGCAGCCTATCACCCCCATCAGCCTGCCATGCTTTGGTGATCTTGGTATTGTCCAGCAGACAGGCTGACATAGGCCCAGCCCAATTCACTGCAGAAGTGATGATACTCCATCCCTATTGAACTGCAGAGGACCCTGGTCACCAAAACAGACTGGCTACGGCTCATGGGAATAAAGCAGCAGGGACAGGCACAGAAATGTTACAATTGGTACTCTGAAAAGTACAAGTGCCCGTAAGAAACAAGCCCACAAACTGAAGGAGGATTAAGCACATCAACTGAAATTTGCGAAGGAGTTATTAGACATTGGTAGGAACTTCCTCCATTCCCTCTGGCTTACCAATCCTGCAGTGAACTGCTCCAGATATTGAGGGTGCCATGATCAACTCTGCTCAGCCTCACTCTCTGACCCAGGGGTCCAAAGGGTGCTGGCCTCATGCAGACCATGAGCTGTGCACAACCTTTGTTTCTCAGATTATAACATCATTTCTTCCTTTCCAGATGAAGACAGAAAAATTAAAGAAGGGGATTGCAGCAGAATATAGTGAGTCCACCAGGCAGATTTGAAATCCTTCTCCTTGACAGCCAGGCTCTGTCACCAAGGTTTTGGGGGCATATTCCTGCTGTTATATTATCGTACAAACAACTCAAATGCACTTTTTACCTTGTTTTGCCCCATAAGGTTTTATTTTCTCCTTCAGTGCTATCACATTTTAGTTAAAAGTGATCACTCTACATTATCCCACTGCACTGACCCCTCAGGTGCCTCAGCTATTAGATTAGACTGCCCTATCCGTGAAGGCAAGGATATCGATATCATCTGTACATCCATCCTGATGAACTGCTAACCACTACAAGATCACCTTGAGGGAAGAGGCATTTAAAATGCCCAATAAATTAAATTTAGAGGGGAAAAAGAGAAAGAAAACAAACAAACAAACAAACAAACAAAATACACTTGCCTGCATGGGGTACAAGTCCATGGAATAATTGTTTTCAGGAAAAAGTATCTCCTTCTGGTGAGAATTGGCTGAGTTGATGCTGCTGTTATTATAGGAGTATGAACAAAGGACTGACCTGTTCAGGTAGGAGAAATAATTGAGCCTGTAATCAGTTATAAGTCTCCAGATGGAGCCTCATTAGCTTTCCAGGCTGTGCACATTAAAATTGTTTTAACATTCATTAAAGTTCACACCAAAGTCCCAACAAGTCAAAGATCTCCCAAGCATGCCTGTGACCTGTAAGGATCTCTTGTAACCCTCATTGCTGCAGTATTTTGGTTAGAGAGGCAATGAGGAGAATGCTCCAGCTCCAAATGCAATCCATTCACAGCAGCAACGCAAAGGCATCAGGATGTAAACAGACTGACATTTGGTATATTTAGGGTTTAATCTATATGCAAATCTCTTGAACATACTTCAATAAAAAAATAATTCACAGAAATTTATGTTTACAACTTCGGGTGTGATTCTTTATGTCTTTAACTAATGGTCTCAGATCTGTACTGTTGTATTTTATAACATGGAGCTGATAGATTGTTTGAACAGGAGCAGAACTGAACATTTCCTTTTGTAAATACAGAAGAGACCTGAGAGGGATTTTTTAGGTGAGTGGTAAGACACACAGACCTCTAGCAAGTTTAAAATCCCACTTCCCTCTCCCTGTCCACAGCCCACTTGTCCTTTGAATAGGCACACAGAGCAGCATGGATGCTCCAGATGGATCCTCAGGTTGGAGAATCAGTGATAAGGACTCTGGACACTTCTGTGTAGCTCATGTGCCCCACAGTCTAAACAGAGAACGCAGCTACTTGAAGATTTGCAGAAAGTGAGAAATTCAAATATCATGGAGGAGAGCCATAGCATTGTCCTAAGCGAGCTCTAACCAAACCAGTGTCAGGTCAAGAGCATTCCTAAGGACACACACAGCACTGTCAGCAGGAGTTGACCAGGGGATCTGACTAGACCGAGTATAAAAAAGGAAATTTGCATCAGAGACATCATTTTAGGGCCAGAAAAGGGCCTTACAGAAAGACACAGGTCACCTCCTCTAGTTCCTCCTACTCTGAGAACTCTTCAAGACAGCCAGCCTTGATTGAAAGTCCTCAAGCAACGGAGATTCATCATTCCATTAATTCTCACAACTTCTCATTTCCATGGCAGCGAAACAGTAGTTTTCATGCAAAATGAGAAGCAGGCATTTTGAAAGGAAATGCTCATACATACAGAAGACATGAATCACAAATGCTCATACTTAATATCCGCCTAAATCTCTCACAGCAACATGGAGGTTATAAACAAGAGACCCAACAATTTTCTGATCTTTATCTAGATGCAATGTTCTTTTTAATCTTAAATCCTGTATAATGCAGGAAATGCTAAAACATATACTTTTGCATATCACCAAGCAATTCATATGGAGATGGTTTAATTGCCTATTTCAGTAGGAACCACATTAGTTATCTGCATGTAATTTCCAGAATACTTTATTCATATCATGTTTGTAGAAAGATTGAAAAAAAGAAAAAAAAAAAGAGGACTATATGCACTTTGATGGCTTTCTCTTAAAAAAGTAAGAATATTTACATGCCGTATCTGATTTAAAATGTACCAGTTAGTAATATTGAATTGGGAAAATTTAAATATAGTTTCAGGCAAAATACATGAGGAATACATAGAGGTAAGTTAAGAGCAAACCTGTTGCAAGCAAAATCAATAAAAATATTCATTAAAAGCCTTGACTGCTCAGAGTTAATGGCTCTCGTAGAAGGCCCTCAAACACCTTAAGGGGAAGACAGTGCACAATGAAGACATTTAATTAACCTTAGCTCTGACCCCCCTAGAAATAGTATTCACATATCCTGCAATCATTATTTCTTCCCTACCTGATATGTACCTCTGAGAGCACATTTTCTCATCACCTCCTCATCACACGGATCTTTCCATGCTCCTCTAAATTTCTCCAAGATAAGCATAAGGGACACTTAATGACATCACAAAAGGCAATGGAATGAGATTAAAGAGAAGCATAGATGGAGATCATCTCTTCTGCTGGGAAGGGAAAATCTTCAAGTTATGAGAGGATGATCTGTATTGATGGAAATGCAGGTGTTCCTCTCTCCTGGCTGCACCACAACAGGAGATCGATGTAGAGAGGAGAAGACTTACAGTGACAGACAATCTTCTTTTTGACAAAAAAGAGAAACTACATAATTCTGGGAATGAAGAATGCTGCCAAGCCACCCTGTTATTTTGATTTCATATTTGTAAGAAATAATAATCATGGCTTTCTCATGGGCAACAAAGTAGCAAGCCCTTCGGAGGTACGATAAAGGATGGGAGGAGTAGACTGGTCCAGGTTTCTTCTCAGAAAACTTCCCAAGTTTCTGCTAACACTCTGAAATTCCCCCTCCCTCAACACTATAACCAAGATTAGAACCTCAGACTGCAAACTGTTAGAGATTTACTCCCAAAAACTTTTTAACTCAGCTTCCAAATGCATAGCTAATTCACACAAGATTTTTAAGATCTCCTGAAAAAGTACCATTTAGAAAAAGGAAAAGACTGAGGAATTAGAAGATGTAAATAAGAAATACTTGATTTACACACAGACCCCTCAGTGTTCACAGGGGTCTATGAGGGCACTCAGGTTTAATGGAAAGGGAAAGAAACCCCACGCTTTTCAGAAATCCCTGCTATAGGAGATGATATAAGAAAAGTGTAATTTCCTTGGTCCATAAAGAATAGTCACAAAGGAAGTCAAGCAGGTCTTTAAAAGCCAGATCTGCTAAAGGTCATCATGCATTAAGCCTTCAGCTGTTCTGGATGAAGAGCAAAAAACACAACAGAAAGATGTTTTTGAAAGTTGTTTGGAGAAGAAAAGAGCTATCTGTTCTGCACAATTACAAAATAGACATCCTAATGTAGCAGTTATGTGAAAAAGTGCCAAAAAACAAGAATGCAGACTATGTAGGAAAGTAAAATTTAGTCTAATATGGGTTATTTTTCTTTGACTAGTAAAGGCAGTATAATTTTCCTGTATCAGTTCTTAACTGTGAACTCAAAAATTCTCTTAAGTCAACAAAGAGACTGCCATTTACTTTATCAGACTATAAATCCAGTCCCAAAGAAGATAAGTGCAATGTGTCATTGATAAATGATTGGACTGAGGAGAGCTATTTTCCAGCCATAACCAGTTCCTTGAATCCTGAAAGCTTTGTCCTCTGAAGCACAGCCTCTGCCAGGGCAGCACATGGGCCTTCTAACCAGAGCAGGACTGCAACATAACCTGCTGTGGAGAGGAAAGCACCTCAAGCACTCACTCACGGGCCAGGAGCAAGTACCATGCTCTGGGAACCCTGGGGAATTCCCCAGCTAGCTCAAGGCTACCCAGAGGTGCATGGGTATGTTTTAACAGCTAGAGATGTCAGAACAAATGTGCTTGTGTAGCCTCTCTTGGGCTGTTCCAGAGCAGGAATTCCATCTCAGGAGTGATTATACGGCTCCTTCGACCACCAGATCCACTCCCTGGGAAGATGCTAAGATGAAGGCAGCCTAGAGGGACTTGCACAGGCTGGATTGATGGGAGAGGGCCAACTGTATGGGGTTCAGCAAAGGGAAGTGAAGGGTCCTGGAGCTGGGTCACACAACCCCACACAGCGCTACAGTCTGGGGCAGAGTGGCTGGAAATCTGCCCGGGGAAAAGGACCCGGAGGTGCTGGTGAACAGCAGCTGAACAGGAGCCGTGTGTGCCCAGATGGCCAAGAAGACCAATGGCTCCTGGTCTGTATCAGAAATGGTGTGTCCAACAGGAGCAGAGCAGGGATTGGCCCCCTATGCTCAGCACTGCTGAGGCCACACCTCAAGCACTGGGTTCAGTTCTGGGCCCTCACTACATGAAAGACACTGTGCTGATGGAGCCAATCCTACGAAGGGCAACAGAGCTGGTGAAGGGTCCGGAGCACAAGTCCTGTGAGGAGGACCTGAGGGAGCTGGGGTGGTTTAGCCTGCAGAAAAGAAGGCTCAGAGGAGAGCTTATNCAGCAGCTGAACAGGAGCCGTGTGTGCCCAGATGGCCAAGAAGACCAATGGCTCCTGGTCTGTATCAGAAATGGTGTGTCCAACAGGAGCAGAGCAGGGATTGGCCCCCTATGCTCAGCACTGCTGAGGCCACACCTCAAGCACTGGGTTCAGTTCTGGGCCCTCACTACATGAAAGACACTGTGCTGATGGAGCCAGTCCCACGAAGGGCAACAGAGCTGGTGAAGGGTCGGGAGCACAAGTCCTGTGAGGAGTACCTGAGGGAGCTGGGGTGGTTTAGCCTGCAGAAAAGAAGGCTCAGAGGAGAGCTTATAGCTCTCAGAAAAAGGAGGGTGTAGTGAGGTCTAGTTTGGTCCCTTCTCCCAGGTAGCAAGCAATAGGACAAGGTTTTAAGATTATCATGGTTGTTTTAGGTTGGATATTAGGAAAAAATTCTTCACCAAAAGGGTTGTCAGGCACTGGAACAGGCTTCCAAGAGAAATGGTGGAGTCAGCACCCCTGGAGCTTTTTAAAAGACTTGTAGATGTGGCACTTAGGGACAAGTTAGTTGTGGACCTGGCAGTTCTGGGTTAATGGCTGGACATGACGATCTTAGAGGTCTTCTTCAATTTGAACAATTGCTGATTCTATTATTCAACCCTGTTTCACTTATGAGATTTGATGTGATGATAGGCCAACCTGTCCAACCTGAGGGCAATGACCTTTGGCACCCATATGCAAAGCAAAATATCCGAACTCATTACTTGCTGGAGCAGACAGCCTCTGCTATATCATGCCATTATGCAGACTGTCAAAACAAATGGCTTTGAAAGATCCAGTAAAAGATATCAGGGGAGAGGCAGACAGATGTCTCAGATGGGAAAAGACAAACTTCATCAGAGCTCTGGTTTAAGCTCACAGTGTCTTGATTGTTTCCTTGGACCTGGCTTTTCAAGGGCTTGCAGACCCTGCAGAGATAGACTGACCTGCCTGCGGGTGAGCTGGGACAGCATGAAGAGAGAGTCCAGATGCTGTCTGAGAAAGCTGCTACATCACTGCTGCTGTTTCACTGGTAGAAACTCAGCCCTACGTGTAGCTCCGACACCCAGGCCTTGACTGTGCTTGCTAAGAGTGAGTCTAGTGGCACCTTGCAGCAGCAAGCTTGGTCTCTTTCCTTGAACCAGATATGGAAGGGCCAGGCAACAGCCCTGGCCTGGATAATTCCCATTTGAGCCCCATCCATGTGTCCTGAGTGTTAGATCAAAACACAGGGACTTTTTGATTGAACCTCAGAAGAATCTCTCTGGCAGCAGATGTGAATGACTTTGTGATAAATAATTTCTTTCCTGCCTTTTGAAATCCATATGCTGCTGATAGTTCAGCTATTGAGTCATATTGGAAAAGAGGGGAGACCTTTTGCTCTGCCAGCTCTTGTTTTAAGCCTAACTGCTAGTTCAATGCAGCCATGAATTTTTGCCTCCTTGGATATAATATTTTGCTATCTAAAGCAGGAAAAGCATGAGGGGAAAAAAACCCCTCATCCTAGAAGGAAATTAGCATCCAGCAGCCTAATAACCCATTCTCTGCATCACATGCAGGGTGGTGTAATTAAAGCCATAAAATATTCAGAATTGATCTCCCCATTTGGAAGATACACTTGCAGCAAAACTAATGATTGCTGCTGCTGCATGCCTAGGAGAGGGCCTCTCCCTCCAAAGGCTGCTCTCCCTAGGAAGCCTGCTGCTTCTATCCTGCCTTCCCCAGGGGAGATGAAGGTCAGATAGCCCAGGCAGCAAATACATTCAGTTCCTGCCCAGCCCCAGCTCAAGGGGTCACAGCTCAATGCTTCAAAATTTGAGGCAGCTTCTTCTCCTGCAAAAACCTCCTGGGGCATCCAAGCCCAGCAGCACATCCTGCCCAGCAGTCACAGCTCCTGCCCACCCCTCAGACAAAACTTATCGTCAAAGCAAGGGGCACCCAGGCCTGGCAGATTAGTGTCTCCTGCCCACAGACTCCCAGTGCTCGTGGAATTAGCCCCAGTTCCATGAGGCTGATGATTTACCAATGCACCCCAAGGCACAGTGACATTTGCAGGTCTCCTCTCACCCTGCCAGTACCAGGACTGCATTAAAATTCCTGTCTGTGACTTCTACTAAACAAAAAAACACTGCCCCAATCAAGGATTTTGTTTTGATGGTCTTGGTTTTGTTCTATAAGTGTGGAAGTCTCCTCAAGTCTGTTATGTTTCACTTAGAAGCAGGACAAATTCCCTAATTTAGAAAGTTTTAAAAGAAGGATGAGAAGTCAAGATAAAAAAACCTTTCAAGCAGAGTTCATTGACAACAGTGTTTTAAAATGTCCAGTAAACACATGGCATCTGATATGCTTTAAGAAAATATCTTTAAACTCTGTTTTATATCTTTGTTCTCTGTTTTCTACCCATATTTTTGCCACTGCATGACAGCTTTGCCATGTCTCTTCTCCCTTCAGGGCAGGGTTATGAAGCCAGTCCTCTCTTTGTAAAACCAAGTGTTTCAGAACCACTTGGTAGGACATTTCCAGACTGATGCCTCCTGCCAAGTCTCTATCCACATCATCCCAAAAAAGAAGATAAGGAGCCCTGTAGCCAGGCCCATCTCTGCTGCACTAGACCTGCTGCAAAATATCATTTATCCCAACCTATTACATGGAACAAAACCCATTACTAAAAGCCTGGACATCAGAGCCAATAACGGCAAGAATTTACATTATAAGCCAGTAGCTTTTCCCACTATATTCCACTCTGAGAAGCAAATATTCTTCTGGCATGTGTAGAAAAGAGAGCAAATGCAGCCTGAGATCCACCCTGCAGCCAGCTCTGAGCTAGAAGAAAACTATTCCCACAATTCAGCTTAATTTTGCTTCCTGTCTCTTTCAAAAAAAATAAAAAGCTCTCTTGCAGAAATCGGATTACTCCCTTTGATTTACAGCTGGAGCCTTTAGGAGCTAAAGTAAGAAGTAATTATGACCTCCTTCTTAAATGTCTTGCTTCTGAAAGCCAAAAACAATCTGAATAAAAAATTAATTGATCAATATTCTCCCTCCATTTTTCGCCAATTAAGCCTGTAAGTTAGTGCATCTTAAATAATGTGCCAGAGCAAAGGTTTCATGGGCTCAGCCTTGGCTGTTCACCTGTGAAAATTAAATACGCTTAATTTTTATGTGATAACAATTATGTAACTTATTTTTGGAAGTAAATAATTCAGCACAGGTGAGAGGCACAACACAGAAGAATGGACTGTGCCTGTTTTGCCTGCTGATAAGGGGCAGTTTTGCTCTCTTTGAAAGCCTGCAGGACCAGCATTAACCTCTGCAAGCATCTTGAGAGAGAAATATAAAATAGCCCTCTCAGCAAAGCTAAATTCCACTGCCAGCTGACATTTGTTTCTTTTTATCTATACATTTGTCTAATTAAGAAGATACAGTGCCGTTTTAATTTTCATATAAACTCTTAACTTCAATGGGGATGCATTCTGCAAACCAAACAAGGATTTATTAAGATAATAAAGCAAGCACTTCATAAAAATTTAAATGCCTGCTCTGAGCATCTTTTTTTTTTGTGGAACTAAGAGGCCAAACTGGGGGAAGGATCTGCAGCAAACCACTTCAGCAAGCTCATGCCCAGGCTCATGTGTGAAGTCTCTGTGTGCAGGGGTGGCTTCCCATATCTGAGACTCCCACAGCAGCCAGACTTCAGCAGGATTTTAGCTGTGTGCCAGCTTTGCACCTTTTCAAGCACAGGGGTATCCTGGTTCAAATTAATGGATTCATTTACAAGGACCTTGGCTGGAGGGGAGGCATATTAGTTTCCCTTGCTTGTGCTGCATTGTCTGTTTATAACAACACAGTTAATCAAAGGAAGGGGAGATGAAGATCTTTTTTTGCCAGAGTGGCAGGAAAGACCGTGAAGCTTTAATTGACCCCTCGAGAGGCAAAATGAAAAGCTTGTGAAATTAGTTGAATTTTTAACACAAGGGCACGTTTCCCTTACAGTTCTGCTCCAGAGACTAAAAGAGAGAGTTGTGCTCCCAGCTTCCTGCTGCCCTGGGTGCAGCTGCTGCACCACCTCCTCACCTGAATCGTTTCAGAGGCAGTGCAGCTATTAATACCCCAGGGTAATGACTCACAGTAATCCCTTAAACCCCGTAATTGAAAAAAAAAAAAATGGCCAATGCTGACTAATGATTTTGAGGCTGGGGCATAATTAATTGACTTCTGGATAAGGTGTCTGAGGATTTTAAAGATTGGTAGCTCTGCCTCACTTGTCTGGTCTCTGCAAGCTTCTCTCAAAGGCAACATGCCCTGGATCAGCCAGGCAAAATGGTGTCCAGGTCCTTTGAGACCAGGGCTGGGAGGGACAAGGGTGTCCCATGTGCTCTGTCCTCCATCCCTCCCAGTGCAAGGAGGCACCAAGGTGGATTTAGAAGTCAGAGCACTGGCAGGCTCCCAGCAGGGTGGGTGAGGAGGGACCATGGTCCTTGTGAATGAATCAAAATTCTGCAGAAATAAAGAGGCTGAGGGAAGGGACCATATAGCACATTGATTGTTTGAGGACTTTTTAAGGAGGGCTGAAAAATTCCAAACTCAGCATTTAGAAAGATGAGAAAAAGGAAAGGATTCTCAGAAATACTCAAAATGTGATGAAAAGCTCCTGCAGAGAAGTGGTGAAGTGTGTCTGCTCTTCCACAGGCTTTTACCTGGCAAACTCTTTCAGTTACCTCTAAAAAATCAGGTTTTATCCCCTCCACTTTAGCTCTGGGTGGGGTGAGAGACCAAGAGGCTGAAAATACACATTACAGCACAGGGCAGAAAAGGACAAGCTTCCTACTCTCTCCTCCTTCCCTGGCCATGACTTACAGCAAGACTGCACAAACCCGAGGACAGGCAGGCATTAGCTGGCTGGCCAGATGAGGAAAGATGTGCCCAGGGGTAGTTTGTTATAGCAGGACCTGACCATGTTGTCCACAAAATGGACAGCAGGTTCCAGTGGTGAAGGTTACTGAGGATTGGTACAATTTGTTCCTAGTGCTGCTTGTGAGCTCTGCATCTCCTTTCCTCTCACTCTCCTGGTAAGTCTGAAATGCAGAAGAAGCATTTTCCTCAGTGAACCCAGCAGTCAATAGGTTACCACAAGTTCCAGCTGATAATTGCTGTTTTAACATGGAAATTCCTGGAGGAGATAAGCCTATAGCTTTCAAATGCAATATTGAGGAATCGTTCTAGTCAAAAAAAGCAGATGATCTGCTTGTAATTTGCACAATCTCTCTGCAGATGTGGACACCTATGTGAAAACAATGAAAAAGGTGGGTTTAGTTAGAGATAATGCATAATGACTTCTTTACAACTAAAATTTTTTACTTCTAAAAATCTTTCTGCTCTTCTCTTCATACTACTGCAGCTCCAACAGTACTATCATAAATAATAAACATCATAAGCCATGTGGCAAGAAAATCTAAACAGCACCATAGCTGCTCATCACCTCACTTAAAATAGTCTAGTTGTATTTCCTCTCTGCTGTAACAAACATTATGTTTTTCCTCTTCTTCTCAAATAACTGTGATACAACCACAATGCAAAAAAGCTCCCTGCAAGCCCCCAGCATTATGCAGCCTCATTAGGAGCTTTGATTATTTACTTGGCACATCTCCAGCTTGCCTGAGTGGCTGTGAGTCTGTCAGTCCCTCGCGCTGATTCATAGCACCAGTGGTTAATACAGTCCAAGTGCCAAAGGCAAGCCAAAGGGCAAAGCCAAAATAGGTAATAGCATCAGCTGGGAAAAGTAACCAAGGCAAGTAATGTCAGTAGCCTCATGATGACCCCACTGAGCTGTTTGTTTTGGTTTTTGTTTTTGTTTTTGTTTTTTTTTTTTAATGGGAGGCACTGAAAATGAAGATTTCATGTCTAGGGATGTATTGATAACTTCGTGGAAATCACCACATCCCCCCACTCTTCTTCTGTCAGTTGTCCTTTTAATGATTGCTAATCTTGTTTTAAGACAAGAAAAACTGCAGTTTACTTGAATGCTCTGGGTCTACAGGGAGGTTTCATTTCATTCTTCCCTTCCTTCCTCTGAAGCACCAGATGCTACACAGGATTAGACAGCAGTTTGAACTAGAATGCAAAAAAATAGCCTTAAGAAACATTTGCATTGCCTTAAAAGTCCTCTTGGAACCAGACATCCAGAGCTTGGTCCTCATTTGAACCAGCTATTTTTTCCTTCACTGCAGAAGTGTTAAGGAGGTTGACTGAAAGTCAGCAAAGTTGTCTTACATATCATGCCCCTGGGACAACTGACCAGTAACCCATTGACCATCTCCAGGTTTTAGAGAACAGGAGAGAAACATACCTTCAGCCTTGTCTGGAAGTGCCCAGTTTTGATGTCTTTATCTTACACTGGAGGAAAAAAACAGCCCACTCTTCATTTTGTGGGAATCCGTTTTTGTAGAAGCATTTCCTCTGACTTTTCAGATCAAATCCTCACCTAGAAATTCCTCCCCACTATGCCAAAATGCAAACAATGAATATTGTTGTCCAAGGAAGCAACAGATGAATAAATGGCTTTATTTTTGACTTATCCCTTAAAAGGCATAAGGACCCCAAAGCTGTCCCACGGGAGTTATACTTTACCACCACTGGCTAAATAGAGACTTTTTCTGGTTTGTGAAGCCCAAATCATCTTTATTCATGCCAAACACATAGAGTCCCTGTCAAAAAGGCTTTAATCAGGCACAAAGCAGAATGTAGGTTACTCTTGCACCAATGCCTCCTGATATAGTGATCTAAAAAATGTCATAGCAACCAGTCATGCAACGGGCTGGATTTTCCCTGAGTTCTATCAACAACTCAAATCATGTCTTGGAATTCAGGCCAGAGCAGGGAACCAGCCCCAGGGACTGCCAGCACCCTCCTCTTCAAGCTGATAAGCTCCCAAGTTGTCTTATATAAGGAGAAAAAATACATGGGGGGGAAAAAAAAAAAAAAAGAGGAATTTGTGTTGAAAATGTTCTTTCCAGTGGTGTTAAGCAGTACGTGAAAGTTGGAGCATTATGTTCAGGATCCAGCCTTTGAGAAGGAATGTTCTCCGCTCCATGGGGCTTGCTGGGATGGGATTTGGCTCCAGGTACAACATCCTTCCTAGATGTCAGACTTCCTACCATGCTTAAAGATTAGCTGGCTGTGCTGTGACCTTCCCAGCATGCCAGCTTGTAACAGGAGAGACACATCCAGACCCAGCTACACTCCTGCAGCCCACCAGAGCTCTTGAGGGATTAGCACCAGAGAACTCTCCACCTGGAGGGGCACGACCTGGACGCTTCAGGAGAGCTAGACCTGTGCTGCAAACAACTCGTGCAGCACAGCGTGGCCATGATGTGGCCTCAGACAGAGAAGCCCGGGTGTTCTCCAGCCACAGAGCATCCCATAGTAAGGCACAGTATTATGGCTCCCACCACACCTTCAAAAAAGCACTTTGGGACTCCAGTACAGCTGGCAGCCAGGCAAAGCAGCTTTTCCCACATTGCGTTTTCCCGTGTTTCCTCCCAAGTCTGTCCTTCACACTGCAATCAGCCTTCAGACACCCCTCATCTCCTTGAAACTCTGACTCCCTTCTCTTCACATGCACACCATGTACTCCTTGTACTCTGCTGGGGACAAGGAGAAAAGGGGAAGGGGTCCTATCCCCCTTCAGGAAATGCTAATTAGATTATTTCAACCTGCTCGCTTCAAAATGTACTGCTATGGACCGATAAATTGCACACCCAGAGGTGACATTCCCCAAATAAACGATTACTTAAGGATTAGTCACGCAGCTGTACTGAAGGCATATGGCTGGCTTTGCAGGAAGGATTATTGTAGCACAGATGAATACAGATGACTCAAGCAGCCAGGGCAGGGACCTGCCCTTCCACTTCAGCTGGGTATAAAGCTTCAGGCTTCGGGTCTGTCCACCTGTTTTTGGCATCTCCTAGACACACCTACAGCCCTGCAGGGTAATTACAAAAGAAAGGAAATCCTCCACAAAAAGAAAGAGTGACATACTGAAAAAAAAGTTTGACTTCCTGAAAAGATCTTGATCAATGCACTTAAAATTCTTCCCCCTCCAACTGGCAGTTTCTGAAGGACAGTGGAAAGACAAGAACTTTCTGAAGCATTTTCAGCAGCAGAATTGATAGGGGTACCCAGGGAGCTCTTGGAGCAGCCCGAGCACATGGCCCTCAGGCTGCACAGCAAACTCCTCTCCAAAGGGCCATTCTCAGAGAGAGCTGAAGCTGGGGAGTTTGTGTTCTCCTTCAAAACCAGGAGCTGCATTCCCTCTAAGAAAAACTGTTCTCTGCAAGTGTGTAATTCATATTTTAGCCTTGATAGGGTGAAAAGAAATGCTACAACTGACTTCACTAAAGGTTTTGAATCAACCCCATTATCTGTTACGTTATAATTGCAGCTTTTAGTATAGTGAAGCCCAGCAGTTTCTTAGGACATAGCAGATGCCCTTTGATTGCTCTGCTTTTTTTCCTATTGCTAATTTAGGATAATGGTTGGACTCGATGATCTTAGAGATCCTTTCCACCTTTAATGATTTTATGATTCTATTTATTACTTCCAGGACATTGATGGGACATTTCTTCCTTTCTTTTTTGGAGGGAGAGGACAGAGATGGGTATGACAGTCGCATTCAGCACAGCAGAGGCAAATGTTCTTCTCCAAGCAGAGAGCCCTGCATCCACCTAAACCCATAATCACTCCCTCCTTGTGTCTTAGGACCCACAAAATAATCAATGAGGCTTACAGAACAAGCTCGGTAGCAGCAGGCCTTAGTTTTGTCAAGACTACTCCACCTTCATAATTTCAAACACTTTGTCAACAAAAACTGCTGGAAAAACAGCAGGGAAAACTTGGTTGCTCGCTGTTTCCTTTCCACCTGCTCTGGTTTTCCTTCGTCCGCATGTCTTTCCCACGCCGGCTCGCTCCCGCAGGGCGCGGGCGATGCGTCCCCGGCCGCCAGCTCCCCTTGGCCGGTCCGAGGGGTCCCTCTGCCGATGGGAAGCGGCGGCGGCGACCGGAGCGGAGCTGGGGACGGCCCCGCGCTCTCCCTGCCCGGAGCTGCCCCGCCAGACCGGGATGCGCCGGCTCCCGGAGTGCCCCGGGTACCCCGCACCCTGTCCGGGATGCGCTGGGTCCCCTGGACAGCCCCGGGTATCCCGCACCCTGCCCGGGATGTACTCACATCCCTGGACAGCCCCGGGTACCCCGCACCCTGCCCGGGATGCACCGGCTCCCGGAGTGCCTCGGGTATCCCGCACCCTGCCCGGGATGTGCTCACATCCCCGGACAGCCCCGGGTACCTCGCACCCTGCCCGGGATGTGCTCACATCCCCGGAGTGCCCCGGGTATCCCGCACCCTGCCCGGGATGTGCTCACATCCCCGGACAGCCCCGGGTATCCCGCACCCTGCCCGGGATGTGCTCGCACCCCCGGTCCAGCTCAGCAATAGTGGACTCAGTTTTCTGCTTTGGGTTTTGTACTTGTTTTCAGTACTGGAAGTGCATTGAGGTGATCTAGGGACAGAAAAGAGCTGGTGAAGGGTCTAGAGCACGCGTCACATGAGGAGCAGCTGAGGGATCTGGGGGTGCCCAGCCTGGAGAAATGAAGGCTTAGGGGAAACCTTGTTGGTCCCTGCAACTCCCTGAAAGGAAGGCCTAGCCGGATGAAAGCCAGCCTCTTCTCCCAGGATGTGACAGGATGAGAGGAAACAGCCTCAGGCTGCACCAGGCAAGATTTAAATTGGGTATTAGGAGAAGTTTCTCTGCCAAAAGGGTGGTCAGGCACTGGACTAGGAGCCCAGGGAAGTGGTGGAATCACCATCCCAGGTGGTGTGAGTAAGAAGTGTAGGTGTGGTGTTTAGGGACATGGTTTATTGGTGGTCTTGGCAGTGATGGGTAAATGGTTGGACTCAATGATCTTAGAGGTTTTCTATGATTTTAAGACGGGGTTTTGGTCCGTGGTTGTGTGGGATCTGATCCCATGGTGGTGCACAGCCCACTGGGGCAGGCAGCAACATACCAGGACAGTGCAGACACTCCCCATGTCCAGGCCCATAGGATTTCTTGCTCCTACAGTAGTGCAGGCGGCAGTGTGGCCCCACAGCATCCTTTCCTCCACCTCAGAGCAGGGAGGGGATCAGCAGGTAACAACACAAAACAAGGCACTGCCTGCGCTCAGATCTTCAGGCTGCCAAATAATCTGAACTTTCATTAATGGAAAACACTATTTCTCCCCATCCTTAGGGAAATGAATCTATAGGTCCTCCTCTCAAAAGGAACACAAACACAAATCCCAAATTCCCACACAGGAAGAAAAGGCAGAATGGGGAAAGGATGAATGATCTTAGTGCAGTGGGCAGAGGACAGGCCAACAGAAATTTTCATGAGTTCAGCAGCTCATTCTTAACAAATTGTCTTCAAATACTTTTCTCACAAATCATCTACAGTACATTCCCACTGATGTAATCCAAAATAATGAAATCTTATTTGGAACACTATTTACATTCTAAGTGTCCCAAATCACTGTATTGAAGATATGGATGATTCACCATCTCTAATGACCTGTCAAACCTGGGGGAAGGAGGTCAGAAGCAAGGAGGTTTTTCTAAACTCCCCTGAGCTTAGGGGAGACCATAGCAATTCAGCTAAGTGGAAAATAATTTGATGCTGGTCCCAATCCTTCTTTCACACTCATTTAGCCAGGTGCAAAGCTGTCAATAGCAGTGGCAATACACTACTTTAACACAGGCATAATTTAGCAGAGGGTCATGTCTGCTTTTTTCCCTGAAGAGCTTTTAGAAAAAGCAATCTGTCAGACCTTCCTATTCAGGTCATTCCCAAGTCGTGTTCTGCAATACAGTTCATAGAGAATAATGCAGAGTGTTTTCACTTTAAAGTGTGGTGATAAAAGAATACCTGGTAGCCAGCAGGAAATTTCGAGGGGTGAGAGGAGTCCTTCCAACTCATCTGGGGGTCTGACATTATATACTCCTCAGAAAAGTAAGTTATTAAGTTGCTTCATTCACACCCTTTAGTGTGAAAGCAGAACTAAGTGCAAATCCAAATCCCAAGTATTTCAGATTTCATTCCTGGTTTGCCATATTGGCTTTTTCCAGCTCTCATAACAGGTGTTTATCACCTGAGGAGTTCAGTTTTAATGGAAGAACAGAAGTCCTGTGTTTGCTGAATACAGATGTTTGCAGCTGCACCTTTTCTAGGAGCAGTGTGCCAGCTTTCTGCCAGAACTATAAGGCAGCTGTAAGGTGTTCTATAAACCAGGGAGGATGGCAGCTCAGAAAACTCTGGAAATCTTCTACAGACCACACAAACAGAGCTGTTGTGTTCCAGCAGTGACATGCTCCAGAAAGGTCCCATCTCAATATCCCTGATGGTGGCAGTGACCCCTCACTGCCACAGACACCTGGACTGTGTAAGAGCTCAGTCTTAGCCCCTCCTGTGGGACTGGATACTTTGCTCCACAGTAACTCTTTTCAGTATGTTCACAGCTAGTGGGCAGAACTGGCTTCGTGACCGAGTCTGCTGCAGGACACGGACATCCCTGCACACAAGCAGCTTCCTTTGCAAAGGCACTAACACATCCCTGAGCCATTTTTAGCCTAGCAGAGAGGAGTTACAGGTACCATCCTGAGAATGCTTTGCTCTTCTTATTACTTATCAGCAGAAGGTATTACTGCAGTCTTACAGTGCACTCATGCTTAGTGCTTCCTCTGCCTGGAAAAAAGAGCACTGAGAGGAAACATTATACTGCAATTTATTCCTATTTTACTTTCTTTTCATCAGAACTGCTCCCAGTCCAGCTTATAATGACAGTCTTATTCCCCAGCAAGGCAATCCTCATACCCTCAGAGATGCACTTCCCTCCACAGTTCTCACAGTTAATAACTAAACTCCACTTTCTTGGCACTTTGGAGGAATGCCTGTACCCTGCTAAAGGGAACTGACAAACCCACTGCCTCTGATTCTGATGGGCTTAAATTACTCTACAGGTTCAGCCCCAAGTAGCTCCATCTGCAGTGGACACAAGCTCTTTGCCTGATCTGCAGAGGGCAAAGGCATTCAATAAGTTCCTTGAGAGAAGATTTGAAGATCCAAACATGAAATCAGTATTATGGACTGATACCAGGCTTTACACAGCAAAGCTTTAATTGCCTGTTGTCCCTTTTCCCAACCCAAGCTGGGAAAGAAAAATAGGTTTGTTTCACAAGCGTTACCATGCCAAAGAAGAAAAAGTGAGGACCTGGCAGTTCCAAAGCTGTCTGGCAGCTTTGGTGCTACCAGGAAACTTTGAGGGGCTTCAACACATTATGCAAGTTCTGCAAACTGCAGAGTATTTCACAAAGAAGCCATAAGTTATTTTCTGCATGCAACCCTGAGATGAGGATCCACTGATCCTCAAGAAACCCCTCTCTTTTTCCCCTGACAGGAAGCAAGGACAGGCAAGGGCCCCCATTTCTCTAGCACAGGTGGAGAAATTAGTGCCCAGGTGCCTAAAGATGCAATTATCACTGATTTTGTGAGCTTTGGAACTTAAAAGTGTTAAATTTCCCTCTGCCTAATTTTGGTAGACTCTCTGTGTGCAGGGATATACTCATCCTGTCCAGAAAAAACAAAGCTGAGAGCACATCAGGACAACCCAGCCTTAGCATACCCATGGCAGGCAAAATTAGTGGGTGGTGCACAATATTAATTCAGCTCCTTACCCATGTGCGCCAGGATGCTGCCTTTAATTAAATTAGCATAAGCTATCTCTTTGACATTCTGATTTAATATTATAGACTCAAGGTTTTATCCCTGCAAATGCATAAAATGTGAATGCATCCCAGGGTCATTTTTTCATGTTTCTTTATACGGTCGCTGTTTTTATTTTCTTAATTACCCAGTTTGTCTTTGCCAGCTGGAGTGTGTGTGTTACAGACCGAGCCAAGGTTTGGTCCTCAGAAGTGGAGGGAAAATCATTACAGTGGTGTCTTTATTGCAGCCAGGGTGGAGGGGGTTCCCAATGGGATGGAGGAGGTGGTGCCACCTTCCCAAAAGTCATCCTAAGCCTGAGGACCAAGCAGTAAATGAGACCAATTTCTTCTGGGCTTGAGTCTTCTGCTGCCCCATTCACCAGGGCACAGCTCACACATGGAAAGGTTCCTCTCCTTGGGCTGTTTCCTCTCTTTTAAGAGCATTTTGGCACTGTCAAGTCCTGTGAAAAGGTCACGGCTAGGAGAGTCATGTTCAGTGTGCAATATACACAGCAGGGCTAGGTCACTCTGCCTTCCTCCCACAAGGAGATCCCCCGCAGTCTATTTGGGTAGGATTTGTTTCAAGCCCCTTCTGCAAGAAGTCTGTGATGCCCAGGGTCCCATCTGGCCAGGCTTATGTCCAGCTCACTGCCCAGCACCCTCCTGGATGGGTTTCTGCCACCCAGGTGCCAACCCAAGCCCCCTCCTGGATCCCCCCTTGGTGCCAGCACTTTTCCTCCAGACTGCGCTCTCTCTCCCAGGAGAGGTTTGTGTGCAGGAAGTTTGGTCTGGGGTGGTGAGCCCAGGGGAACCAAGGAACCGAACTCTGGTTCTGCAGCACGTGACCTGCTGCTTCCACACAGCCTTCACATTTGCATGTTACCGAATTAATCACTTAAAATTAATGCTTGCTGGTTTTCTCATCTCAAGAAATGCACTGAATGCAAAACAGTGTCATCCTTACAGGGACTATTTCTAGCTCTACAGCAGATTAAAACTAAATTAGCTGATGTTTCAAAACTGGCAAAACTATGTATCTGCTGTGCAATTTGTAATGCTGGCAGACTGTTATTAATGGTGGGATGGCTTGTATTAAAAATTCTGTGTTTATGAAATGCACTTTTAAGTGCTTGGCTGTGGCAGCAGAACACTCCCTTGCTTTGTTCTTTAAAGGTAAAAGGAGCCTGCTCTTCTCAGGGTCATTACCAGGTAGGTTGTGACTCTGTTGCTAATCTGGTGCCATTGCATGTCTCCTCTTGATGCAGCTGGAATTTTTTTGAATTTTTACAGTTTTTCCACCCCACATTGGGAATTCTTTTCTTCTGATGCAGGTCTAACTGTGTCCCTGATGTTTCACCCTAAAAAGAATATCTGAGTTGTGATCAAGTGATGTCCCTCTGCACATAGAAAATTGGATAAATGGAGCTGGAACACTTTCTAGACAACCTCCTCTGTCCTAGTATTTGTACTTTTCTCTTGCAGAAAAGCCTCCTGCTTTTTCAGGAGCTTTCTCATTTATCCAGATCTTGCACAGCATCCTCTGATCACACACACTGCATGATTAATTTCATATCTTGAGGCTCAGGGGAAAAGACGGGTGTCCCAACTGTTCTGAAGTTGGCTTGCACAGCTCAGGAGGAAGAACACAGGCAGGAGAGGATGGGTGAGCCCTGCCCTGGAACTCGTCCTCCATCCCAGAACAGAAGTGGCAGGACATAGCAGGCCACGTTGATACAACTGGGAATGCCCCGGGACAAGGCTGTTCCCTGGGGACAGCACGCGTTCGGACAGTGCCAACACCCTTTCCTAGGGTGTTGAATTCACATTATCTCTGCTTTTTTATTAACTGAGGCAGACGGGCACTGTGCCATCCCCCCTGAGACAGAGAGCTCAGGGTGGTCAGCTGGTGATTAAAATACCAGACCCATGCAACTTTACAGCTATGACTGGTAAAGCAACATTCATTTATGGTTGTTAGCTTTTACTGCCAGTTACCATTTCTGCTCCCCACCCTGGTGTCGGGACCCACACTGCCCCCTCTTTAATGCTTGCACCTCCCTGGTGCTCAGCCGGGGCTGCTTGCAGAATCCAGAGCTGGTAAGAAATTATAGCCATTGCTGCAGGAGCAGGAAAGATCATGCAAAAAAGCTGTCTCTACTGATATTTCACAAAGAAAAATTGTCCCTTTGAGCCTCCTTGTAACTATGCAAAACCTTTAATATAAAATGGGCTTGCAGCTTTTGGTGAAAAGACCCTGTGAGCAAAGGCAGAGGAGCTGGGTATCTCCATCAGGCTGCTCGCATTACCACAGTGCTTTCCGATGAGTTTTTGCAGGAGACATTGTATTTCAGCCAGGCTACATAAGGGGCTAGTTGCCCCAAAATCACCACAGTCTCAGCTGTGGCTTCCTGCCTGGGAAGAGGTTTGTGTCGCTGTCTCTGTTGTGGGGCAAACACAAGTTCACCCCTCATGGGGGTATGGAAACTTTGCTCCTGTGCTAGTAATGAAACCAGTGCACTTTCCTTTAAAGAGTGCACACGTGAAGAGGGGCTATTTTATAAGCAATGGCCCAGACACCTGCCTGCCATCGCCTCCACTCAGCAGCAGAAGCAAGGCGAACTGCATGAGACACCTCCAAGCCACCCCTGCGCCGCGAGCCGCGCAGGCACCCACGGCCTTCGGCAAGGCAAGGGCTGAGGCACCATCACCCAGGGTTATTGGTGCTGCCAAGCAGAAGCACTTGTGAGAAACCCAAAGACAGTAACAGCACCTGCTGCCTCTGCCCCAGGTGGGGAGCCCTTTCAACCTGCCTTGCCATAATCTAGGCAAGAGCTCAGACAAAGCTGGTGCTGCCGGAGCTCAGCTCTGGGCAGTGGAGGAGGGATGCAGTTTGCTCACGGGTCTGTGCTGGCTGCCCAGAGATTCCACAGCAGCTCTCAGCATCAGCAGGGATGCCCAAAGAGCTGCTGGCCACAAGCATGCTGCAGCCAGCTGCTCACCTGGGCGGCTGCACCTTGTACAAACACAAGGTTGTGGCCCCGATAGGATAAATCCGCTCTCAGCTCATACTCCTCTTTCTCAGAAGCAGAGCAATCACTCCAGAAGTTTTCCAGCAAAATGTTTTACTTCAGGGGATTTATTTTTTTCCTTTGCTGCTTTTGTGTTTCTTATCTGAAAAGTTCAAGTTCTTCAAAATTCAGCCTGCAAAGGAGTTTAGGGCCAAATTTCATCAGGTTTATGTCAAAAAATATTTTAACACTGTTTCAAAGAATCTCAGACTACTTTGTTCCAACAAATTCTAAACTGAAAACCCTTAACTAATACTTTTTCTATTGCTTTGAAAACTAATCCAATCTTTTCAGTTTATTTAGAATAAATAACCAGTATTTACAACGCATTTTTATAATAATAAAATTAAAATATTTGACGGATATTCCAGCTCAATAATTTTTCCACGGTTTTTTGTAAGCAATTTTTTTCTTGATCTTATCATTTCATCCCAGAACAGAATAGACATACAAAATATTTTCAAAAGGCAGCAAAGAAGATTTTCTATTTGTCCCTTGTTTTGACCAACTCTGAAATTGCTGCAGTGTTTCATTCCCATAGGTACTCAGCCCCCTGAAGGGAGAAAGGGAATGCTAATTTCATGGTTGGCTTTACTTAACAAAATAAAAATATTCTTGCCCAAATATTGTGCAAATAAGGCAGAATCCTTCCCAGTCCCTGCCCTGATCAAGCTGCACTCAGAAACGTGTGATCTGATTATCTTCATTTGAGCAAACTGACTGTCAGGCTCTGTGCCCCAGCAGGAAGATGGGCTGTTAACAAGTCAGGTATTTACAGCACAGATGTCAACAATTTGGAGTATCTAATCACAGCACACTTCATTTTGTCCTCAGCTCAGACAAATGAGCTGCTTGTGCCAAGAGTGTACGGAACTGGTCTGGGTCTCTCTGATATCATTACATATACCAACAAGGGCTGGATTAGCCCATCCCCAGCCAAGGCCATCTCCTGTGTATCTACTGAGGCTGAGCTCTGTGTGGGCTTTAAAAAGCCCTGGGTGGGGATGAGGAAGATTTGCTTTTTCTGACTAATGGCATGGGATACATTTTGCTTGCAAAAGGCCTCTCAGATATGAAATTTCACAAATATTATGAAAAGGTCTTTTCTGAATGCCCAGAGAGAGTGCACAAGCTAATGCTGTAGCACTGAGATGATAAAAGCACACCCTGAAGGAATGAATAATTGAAGCCCAGCCCTAAATATTAATAGAATACAAGGAGAAGAGGACACATTCCTCAACTTTGCACTTACCGAGCTGCCTGTTTGGATTTAAAGCACAGATATTCTCACAACCACTCTAAGCTCCTTAAATCCCCCCCTGGAAGACCACGGTGCTCCAAACTAATGCTACGTTTGTCTGAAACTCCCCAGCTCATTTTGCATTCAGACCTCAAGAGGAATGTGGTACTGTTTGTTGGAAGATGTGTTCCAGAAGCAGATGGAAGCAAAGGACACTGTTCCCACAGAGGGGAGAGCAGCATTTGTGCAGGAGAGAGGATGCACAGAGGGACAACTTGCAGTGAGCAGGCACTTCCTCCAGCTCCAGAGATGCCCAGCCAGGGAAGCCTGACACGATGCTGGAGTGACAGGGGGATATCAAAGGCACACAGGAGGCGCCCTTCAGCTGGGTAAAGTTCTGTTTTGGGAGATGTTTACAACATGCTGGCCCCAGCCTGGTTTCTAAACAGGATCAGCCCAATGCAGATTTGTGCATGGCAGTCACAGGCTCTGGGTGCTGCAAGAAAGGGCTCACAGCAGCCAAGAATGCACACGGGAGGCCACCCACTTCAGGCTCTGTGGGCAAAACCCTGCCCTGAAACCAGGCATCCATCGGCAGGGTCATGCAAAATGGGCAGAAATAGATTTTTTAAAAATTCAAATGCCATCTGAGCATGGAGGTGGCTGTGCAAGGGGTGTCTCGTGGGAGCAGAGCAATACTGTTCTTCAGCAGCCCATGGCAGTGGGCAGCCCTGATGAATCAATTCCCCTGCAGCCTTCACAAGCCTTCAGGCCAGTAAAACACAAGCAATTTAAATTAAATTTTAAAAAACTACATTTTTTCTCTGTCTGTTGATATGTCTTAGGCTGATATCTGCTGGCACTAAAATAGCCTTAAGTACTTCTGGCTGTAAATCAGAGCCATCTTAGGCATCAGAGCAGCCACGCACTCTCTGACCACCTCACACAAGACTGGGGGTGGGGGAAGGAGGGGGTGGGAATCTCCCATCCCTGTGGTTTAAATCAGGGGACCTCCTGAAAGGTGGTGTGCCACAGTGATGGGACAGCCAGGGAAGAGGCAGGATAACTTGGAACAGCCAGGGAGCAGGCAGGATAACTTGGCACACCCAGATGTCCAGGTTGGATGTGCCAATCCAGCACATCCCACTGTCAGCATGGAGCTGCCCAAGGCTGACAGGCCCCTCCTCCTCCTGCAGCAATTCAGAGGAACCCTTAGAAACAGGAGGGCGTTTATAGGGTCAGACAGCATTACAGCCCTGCTTCTTTACCATGTGAACCCCCATCAGACATCACTCTGCTGCCTCGCGGAAGCAAACACATCCATGGGCATCCGCCACTTCCCAAATTTAGAACAATTTTTAACAAGCTGGGAGCAACAAAATAAACAACACTTGATCTGCAAGCTCCCTGCTCTTGACAGCGTCCCCAGAGGTGGTGGAAAGCCGAGGAGATAGCTCCTTGCTTTAATTGGTACATTAAAATTCTTCCAGGCCACTACACAACTGTTAATAGGCAACTTAATTAAGCACTAACACAGTTCATATTTCTACCCTCCAGAGGCTCTTGTTTCATTTTTTTTTCTTATTACATCCAAAGCCATGGGGAGTTTTGTCCTAATCATGTAAAACAAGCTGAGGGCAGTGACACCATGCAAGTTATTTAACTCCTGATCTCCAGACACCATTGCCAGATGTCCAGGCCTGCAGTTTCTTCTCCAGAAACAAGCCAGAGGACTCCAGGAACAAGGTGTGAATTGCTGCAAGTCAACAGAAATAAATGTCAACGATCCTTAGCACCAGCAGTCAAGTTGCCCCACTGAGTGCCAAGAGGAGATGGTGTTGGGCAAAGACAGGTCCTCTGCAGGCATCAAGTGACAGCAAGCAGGTGGGGGTTTTACCCATTGCCTGAATGACCAAGGAGCTTCATTCAGCATGCCATAAGTATCTTCCAAAATGTTCCATGCTGTCCTCATCCTCAGCAAAGGAGAGTCCTGAGGAAGAGAAGTGGCAAAGGAAAGAGACAGCATGTCTGGATCCCCAGGAGAGCTTTGATATCCAGCTGCTCCCACCACCTGGCTCGCACTGTCACCTGCTGAAGGGAACACAGGAACAAGCACCAATGCCCCACAACACACCCCAGCCCTTCAGTGTTTCTGGGCAACTATTTCCCTGTGTGCAGCCTGCACGTCAGGCTGGTTTGATGGATTTGCTGAGGAGGTACTCAGCAACCGTGTTATCAAAAATGTTCTTCCTTCTAATGCTGGGCTGGGTTAAATCAAAACGTGCTCCGACAGCTGTTGTGGGAAGTGACCAGTTTAACAGTCATGCAAACAATACTGGCATTTCCACTAGGTGAGTTACAAGCCATTTGAAAAGCAACTGCATTGTACTGCTACCAAACACACTTAAGGTAATACAAACAGATTGAGGAAAAGGGGTGACTGGAGAAGCCAAGCAGTCACCTGGCCTATGGAGGGAAGGAGCACATGTTCCTGGTGATGAATGACTATTAATCCCTCTGCTCAAGGAGAAATGGTTTATTTGCCTACTATTTAAAAGTCTTGTACACCAACAGGCACATTGCCAATGCGTGCATCATGATTCGTGATGGAACTGTGAAGGAAATGTTTCCTTCACTGACAAATACAGTCTGTCTCCTGCTGTAACATTTTTAGTCCAAGGGAACAAAGAATTCCAGAGCCCCTAAACACAGCAATAGTGTAGTTGGAGATTTCTGGCACAAACATTATCAAACAGCTGGGAAGGGGACAGAGAGGGAAGTGCTCTGGTAACATAAAGCAGGGTGGCCACATGGACCTTGAGTATGGTTTGCATTTGCTGAAGTCGTGTCCTGAGGGTAGAAACAGGATCAGATGGTGGTGGTGAGGTAAAACCACCAAGCTCCTGGGTTGGTGCAGGGACAGGACTGGATAGGCTGGACCCACAAGCACCCCTGCAAGAGATGCTATTTCACAGCACAGAAATGCACTTTGCAGCATGATATAAAGCTACAAGATGTCCACTAGGTTAAAAGTACTGCAAAACAAAATGGTTTGAAAATAGTTCATTAAGTATGTTGCTATTGAAAATGCCTCTTCCTTCCTTCCTTCCTGCTTTCCCACAACAAAAGCCGCTATGGATTTTTTTTCAGAACTAAGTAATTTTTTTTCACTTGAAGAACATAATTTTGTGGCTATTTCTGTGGATGGTTCATACAAAAATAAAACCTAAACCTGGCATTGGTTTTCATTCATTTTTTCCTTGCTCCTCTCTTCTCTCCTCCTTAACTTATTCCTTCCACCAGGAGAGGGGAAGGAAGAAACCACCCAGGGAAAGCAGGCATTGATGGAATAAATTAAAACTTGAAAAAAGGAAAAAAAAATTCAAGTTTAATTTCCATTGGAAACCTAAAGCTCAGACAGGACAGGACACAAAACGTAGTTGTATTTTCAACACAAGGAAGAGAGATAAATGTCTTAGGAGTGTGTCAGCAGCCCTGCCCTACGAAACACTGTGTACCCTTGCTGAGGTGCCGAATCTTAGAAAGGGGCAAAGATCTCCAAGTTGTGGCCAAGAGCTGGTGTCAGATTCCCTGCCACAAAAGCCCATAGGGTTGTGTGGGGTGGGAGGATGAGCTGGGGAGTGAACATGGGAGGGATCTGCTGACACACCCAGGACTGATGCCTAGAGGAGAAGACAAGTATGGGTTGCCCCACCTCTGGCCCTGTGCAGTGGAGGAGACTTTGGGATGGGAATGAGCCATGAATTTCAGTGAGCTGTGTGGGAATGGTCCCAGGGTGGCATCTGGCTGTAAGGGGGGTATTGACAAGGGAAAAAGGGCTAATAAGGCTATTCAAGCCTAGAAAATTGCTTTTGGTGGGCGCTTCCCCCTCACACTAAAGTGTCCAGGCCACCCACACTGGCTTTAGGCTACAGGACAAAAGCATCCCTGCCTTCCGTGTATCTCTGGTAGAAATCCTCCTCATCCACCTGCCTGCAGGAGACACCTGCCCTTACACTTGAAGAGAGACCTTTCCAGGCTGGGTCTTTGCCAAGAGATCCGGGATGCTGAATCATCGTGGGAGCACCTGGGTGAGCAGCGCAGTGCCCCACAGGCCTCCAGCTCCGCCGCGCCGGCTGCCAGGCCCAGCTCAGCCTCACTGGACACAGATTTTCCTGGGAAAGACCCGTCCTGTCACAGCACGGCCTGTGCAGGGACCCCCACTCATCCTTTGATCCTGTACCTGCAGGGGTGGCAGGCTCCTCCGGCAGAAAGGTTTTGGCCGCCACAAGCGACAGCACATACTCGTGAGACACCTGGGAGGGCTTGAGGCAGGAGCTGGGTTTCCACAGACACAGCTGAGCTGAAAGCCGACGCTTCCAGCTCGTGGTAAGAAACCACTTGAATATTTAAACACATGTACCTGTCTGCAATGGCTGGGGGGTGAAAATGACCTTTTAAAGCATTTCTTGTACTTCTGTTCCATCACCTCCTTGGAAAAAAACAGCTAGGAGGCCAGGAACTTTGTTCCTCTTCCCAGGCCTTTTTCATTTGACTGCATGACACTGCTTCTGATTTCCAGGACTTGAGAGAAATACTAATTCCATGCCATTTAACAGAGATTGGTATTTCCCTTAGAAATTCGGAGGGGAGGGGGGAAGGGGGAAGAAGAGGGAAAGAAAAAACCATTTCCATTTGTTCATAAAACCTCTTTGAAACATCAGTAATTTGCTTTGCCGTTACCCGATTGCTCCTTTGATGTCTGACAGCGAGGCAGTTTTGATCACACACCGGCGGGGAAAGCGCTCAGCTCTGGCCCGCTCGGCCACCAGGGGGCCCGGCCGCGCTGACCCCGCCGCGGAGCTCGCCCATCGTGGGCGCGTTTATTTATTTTAACTTACTAATGGCTTTGTGTCCAGGAAACGCTGCAATTCCACGATACTGCCCACGCATCCTGCACTGCCATGGGCTATGCAAGCACTCGGTAAGACATAACAATAGACAGAAGTACTGGCCCGGGTGCTCTGCACACACAAGCCTCTGCCCAGCGCCTCCGTATCCTTCCAGGACCTGTCACAAATCAGAACCGACTGCTCCTGCCAACTCTCTCCATAACCTCTGCCCAGCGCCTGGCACCAGGCAGTCCTAAACATATTTGTTCCCTGTCTGAGCTGGATGCACACAACAGGGTGGAAAGATGAGGTTCCTGTCCTCCTTCAAGCTGCCAAACCCAACACGTCACTGACTGCAAGAGAAGACAGATGGAGCAAACAGCGGATTGGAATCTTTTATTCAGTAATCAGTCCTGCTGTGTGGGTAACATCTTAGCAACTGGAACCCAAGTATGCAAAAATACTGAGTTTTCACAGTGAAAAACCAGACAGTATAAAATATTCCAGTATTGCCTCTTAGAACCATTATTGAAATAAGATCCCTGTTTCAAAGGCAACGTGCTTATTTATTTCATTTGTTTTCTCTGTTCAACCCCTCCCCCCAAAACACTTATTCAGACAGTAACCCTCCTCAGCCCCACATTGCACGTGCTGTGGGGCAAGAAACACTACATGAAATCCCTTCCTGATTTCCAAATGCTTACTGAAGAACATCCTCCCGGCGGTGGCAGCCCCAGGAAGACACGGATGATCAGAACACGGAGCTGTCCTGATGCTTTAACACTGCAGACAGTGGTGGTGCTACTGAACTCGGGCCACGGGCTCCGTCTCCCGGAGGAGCCACCGAAGAGCTTCGTGCCGGCCTTGCCTCTCCAGCTCTGCTCCCACCACTTCCCTGCACTTCTGATGGTACTCGTTCACCCAGTTACACTGGAGAAAGGGAGGGGTAGGACATTCAGAAGAAATGCAGAGGAGAGTTCGTGACCTTACAAGTTATGTACAGCCAAAAACATTTGTAGGCCCTTGTGCTCTGTGGGTCTGAGCTGTTAGGCTGGGCTGGAATCCTGTCCTGAAGAGATACATCTCCATTATATGGAAGTGACTTGTAAATTTGATGAGGGTAGGAACTGAAACAATTCATCCTGGGTTTTCAGAGGAGCCAAGGGTCAATTCAGCTGCAAGTTAAGTCTCTGCAAATCACTGCCTCCAGCACATCTGAATAGCTACCTTGGCACAGTTTAAAATATAGCTTTGCAAAATTGTAACTGGACAATGCACTCCTGAGGCACAAGCTGCCCTATAGATCTGAAGAGATAACCCTAGGGCAGATCATAGTACCCTTCACAACCCTATTCAGCAAATGGAAATTCAAAACAGAGTTATTATTCCAAAAAGGAATATGTGCTGAGGTAAAATAAGGAGTATGGTAGAAAAACAGGATGAAATATGCCATGGAGAAGGTAGTGGGAAACATAAACAGAAAGCTTAGAGCATGAAGCTGTTCAGGAAATAAATGCTGCTGAGCAGGTATCAGAGAAGTCTGCTCAGAGTTCATATGTACTGAGCAATAGGGTGACCTGCCTGGTCACAAGCAGAGGCAGACAAGAAGACTGGACAGTCATCACTAGAGTCCTTGGGGAGACAGCATGGAAAGACAGACAGTTGCCAGAAGCAAATTAAGGCAGGAGTAGGAAAAGAGATGGTATCAGCAAGTATCGTATTAAGGGAACTACCAAAACAACATAATTGGGGGATCCTCACTGTCTTCATCATGGGCACATAGGATATCTGAAAAGCTTGCTTAGTTCACCCCTTCACTTCAAAGTGGGTCAAGCTTAAAAATAAGTCAGAATGCTCAGGATTGCTCCCTGGATCTATGAAATGAAACAAAGACTAGCTGCAAACAGAACAGAACAAGCTGGTTCTAGTCCAAAGAAGGCAATGCAAACCTGTTTTACTTACCTCCTTTTCTGTCAGCAAATTAACATCAATCATTTTCGTCTGGATTGGAACCAGGGTTAAGGGTTCAAAGGTCAGGCTCCCTCTGTTTTTGAAATTGTACTGCAGCAGAAAGACAAAAGGACTGTACAGTTTTAGAAATCACACATACTCCCTAGTTACGTCATCACTACAGAATAACCAAGGTAACATTTAGATGAGAGGGTAGCAACTTATAGTAACATATTTCTTACAGCTGCAGCAAAGAATCTCAATATAAACGTTGGACACTTCTTTCAATGGTCCCTTTCTAAAGGTAAAATTCGCACAGCACTTCAGCTTGATGACTATATGATTATTTTCAGTCTGGAATCGCTAAAAGCATAACCCAGCCAGACTGGCAACTATAATGTCATAATCTGTCTGTAGTTTTGTTTCTACTGCCACTGAGGGCTCCCTACCGGAGAGGAAAATCCCAATTTGAGATCAATCAGTTCTACAGCAATGACCCCACGGGGCCAAATAAAGCTGCTTCAACACACAGACAGAAAAGAATTTAAAACAACTCTTACACACACATTTTGACCCATGGAAACTCTGCAGAAGCAAAATTGTCTTATGTGCTCCCATTATCAAGGGAGACTTAGAATCAGTGTTCATCAATAAGGGGTTTTGGAGACCAGGAATCCTGAGTAGGATTTAATTGTCTGCAGCATGGTCCCACCTCAAGTTCCAGTATATTAAGTTTTACAACCAGCAGGTCATGGAGAAAGGTGCATCTTGAGCAGGTCATTCACCTTGGTTTCAGCAGGGATCACGAGGACGACGTTTTCAATTCGGATCCCAAAGGACCCATCTTCATAATAACCAGGCTCTGCAGAAACAGACAGTAATTAACTAAGCCACACTGCTGCACTCTGCAAGTACTTATTCCCTATGGCCAAACTTCCCCTCTATGTCTTTAGTCCACTGAAGTCACTAAGCAATCTTGACATCAGGCAACCACAGAGGCAAACAAATTTCTGACGCTACTAAATCTGCACAGAAGCCCCGAGCAAGGTGACAGCAAAAGTTCTCAAAGAGAGAAGAAACAAGACAGACAGCCCTCAAGCTTCAGAATTTCCTTGGAATTCAAGAGAGAGCACAGAATACTTGTGTTCAAATACCAGAAACTTTGAAAATATTTATGTCTTCCTGAAAGGTTGGTGGGTAACCCCTTCCTCAAAACACTATTTTAGCGATTGCTCCCTTTACTTCCCAAGAGGACTTTGCAGCCCTGAAGGAATGTAAGTCTCTCAGCAAACCCCAGCAGGCTGTTAATTTACTACTGGAAGAATAAGGCATGCAAGGATTCAACAGCTGCCTCAAATAGCCCACAGCAAATACAGGATTAGCTCCCAAAAGCTTGGTGTCCACCTTGTGCTGCAGCCACTTCTTCCACAGTATGCCACAGCCAGCTGGTCAGCACAGCTCTTCTGAGGCCTGTGCTACAGAGAGCAAGAAGCAGTCCTGCAGCACCTCACTGCAAAGGTGCTTCCTGCTCAGAAAAGCTAATGTCAGGGTCTTTACCTAGAAAGCTTAAATGACAACTAAAGCAGCGAGCTGAGGAGGCAGGCCCAGAGTTTTTGATCCAGCCTTTTCTTTACGTCACTGTCACATTTACTCCCCCTGCATCCTAAAGAGCTTGGTCCCTCCCCAGTGACCAGAGAGAATCACCAGTGCTAAATACCATCAGAGACAATCATGCCAGCCTCCAAGGGCTCGTCTGCAAAGGTTTTGTAGCTAATGCCGCAAGGACCCTCATGTACATTTAGGAAAGAGCCAACTCCATGTCCTGTCCCGTGCAGGTAATCCAAGCCACAGTCCCACAAGGCAGAGCGGGCAAAGGAGTCTAGAAGGTGACCTGTAGACAGACAGGGAGAAAGAATTCAATCAAGTCAGGCTCCCTCAGAGACACTGATAATCACACTGAAGGTTCAAACCTGGAAAACATGCCAAAAAACAAACAAACAAACAAACAAAAACCTACCACCACCCCCTCAAAAAGCCTCATCACCCACAAAGAAAGCAAGCCATTGGATGGCTAGAAGTCACAGGGCAGATTTGGTAATTCTGACATTCAATCCCTTTCCCAGCTGAACACCCTTTCTCTCTTCCATTACTCACATCTTCAAGAGATGGTTGCAACAGAAACATTACATTGCTGCTTGTTCTACTGACATTTTCAGGAAAGAATCTAATGGTTAAAAGTCCCACAGAGAATTCAGTACCTATTCTAAAAGGAGCTGCACTTTCTGAACTGAAAATAGGAGACCTGCCAATTTTATTTGGTGGACTAATCACCCAGGCTTCTTGCCTGGAGAGCCACTCATTTCACACAGTTTCATCCAGAGGGCACAGAATTTCTGTTGCCTGAACATGAACACCAAGCCCATGTATCAAAGTTCAGATACCCTTCAATTTCAGTTTGGGTTTTTCACAGCACTGGGTAGTTGCATCTAACTTGCCTACTCAAGAATGCAAACTAAGAAATGTCTAAAAAGAGCTCATTTTGTATAAGGTGTGACCAGGGAGAAAATAACTGTAACAAATTCACCATATGTGGATGATACGCCACAATTTCTCCTGCACAAAATAAAAACAGCTCCTTTGGGTGTCATATTGCTATGTATTTTCCCACTGATACAAGAGACTCCACAGTAATTGGAAGAGAATTGGCCAGTCCTTCTGAAGCTGGAAAGTGGCCTTCTCACTTTGATAGGGCCATTAGTAAAGAATAAAGACAACCTCCAAGCACGTGTGCTAGAGTGCCACTGACTGATGGCAGCCAATATCACCCTAGGGCCAGAGCACTTCCAACATCCTTCAGACTCCCCCCACTCCAAATTTCCAGCACTGGTTGGTGCTGAGAGAGTAGGCATCAGTAATCCAGAATCCAAGCTCTTGTGATGAAAACAGACAGTTCCATCAACATCTGCCTGATCTGCCAAGACCTGTCAATCATAACATTGCTCTCAGACGACTTAATGAGCTCTTCAGAGGTCAAAACACTCCAACTCACCAACCCACCTTTGGTTCCATTTGGGAAGATGGCTGCACTCACAGCTATATGTCCCTTCAGGACATACGTGAAGCATTCCTGTCAAAGAAATGTTTGCTGTAAGCAAAGAGGGAAAGGAAAAGCTTTGTATTCCCCAAGAAGGGAAAGAAAGGATGCATCTTGTAGCAAAGTGCAGAGGATATGGAAAAACTTGGTCATGCTCTCGTGTGGCTGGTAATGCCAAAGCAAACCAGGGGAAGGAGGAGTTTGCATCACTCTGAAGATCCCTCTCCAGCAATTACAGAGAGACTATCACAAAGTCAGATTGCAGGTTTAGCAGCAGCATTCACCTGATCTACATGACTGATTTTCTTTGTGGCTGTACTTTTACTTCCTGAGTATACCCCTACAGCATATTTTTGTCACTAAGGGAACTATAATAACAAAATTCGTTTTAGTTAAGATTAATAAAAAGTTAAATAAACTATTTAAAATTTAAAAAAATACACAGCTAAATTTCCAACACAGACATTTTCAGACCTTTAAAACCTTTTCTCAGACCTTTAAGTCTGAGACTGACTTTTTATATCATACACTAGGCACAATCTGACTGGAGCCTTGCATCAGACACTGAGCTTTGCACTAAATTAGACCCCCTGGCTCCCTTATTGGACAAACCAGTAATGTTTATCCTCAGTCTGCTGATTTTCTTATTTCTTAGAGGAAATATGCCATTTTGCAGATGAGAGCTGTGCATTTTAAGATAGAAAAGTGTCAATCCTCTAAACAGTTTCTATTTTGGAAGTCTGAAGTATGACAGTCTCCTTTTCAGTCCTTATCTAAATGCTGCCACATGCTGGTAAATAAATGGCAACTCAATAGAGTTTTTATAGCAATAGGGGACATTACTAATTTAAGTATCTCTAATAAAAAGGGTCAGATCACAAACCACACTGTGATCCCAACTTACCTTTTCATAGGCTGATGGTGTGCCAAAATGCATTGTCCTGGTCACATCTGTTGTACCATCTCTTCAGAGGCAAACAAAGATGCAGCAACCAAAGGGATGGGGGAAAAAGAAAGAACAAAATGAGAATGCACAGGAAACCCACTCACACTGCAGCAAACCAACCAAGCTCATAAATGGATAAAGTCTCTGTGCTACACAAGACTGATGATGTAACTGCTCCTAATCTCAAAAATTCCTGAACACAATGCCCCAGATGTAGCAATAATGATTTAAATTTCAACCTGTTATCTTTCAACCATAAGCATCCCAAAGCTCTTCCCAAATTAGAATGTAAGCTCCTCATAAAAACTATGCTAATTTGAGGTTTAGCAACAAGTACCCATCCATTGAGAACAGGCCAAATTTAGCCTATTTACAGCTTTAAAACACACTTTTGCAAAAATGACAGCTACCAGCTCAGAAAAGGGAACTGTAAGGAGGGATAGTATCCCTTTCATCCTTAGGATGTCTTGTGCTCAGATTTCTATAAATCATCCTGCATTTGGATAGAGGTTAATCCAATACGTCAGAAACTGGCTCTAAGTTCCTTCTGCAAATAGCAGTTTGAGCCTGCTGTCAAAAACACAATGGCTCTTGAAATTCCCTTTGAAATGCTCACTCCTGTCCCTGCACTCTTCCCCAGCACACACAGGCCATGTGGTCACAAAGAACTCAGGGTTTAACTTCTCAGCAGGGACAAGCAAAGCATCCCTGTCACAATGCTGTGTAAGTGCCATTGATGTCCAGCTTACATTGTATCCAAAGGGCTGCTTTTCACAGTGGCAGTAAGGAAATCATTAATTAGGCCATCAGAGGGAAGGAAAAAAGATCTCCTTGTAAAAACCTTATCAAAGGATGTCTGTATGGTTCTTTTTCAAAGCTCTTCCTGACTGACATAACAAAAAGGCACAGCTATAAAGACAAAGCTCATCTCTCAAAGGAGCAGCCAGGCTTGTCCTGCATCTTCCTGAACAAGCCACTTCTCATCTATTTACACTGGCTAAAAACATCACTTCTTTCATTTTCCATGGAGTCAAGAGTTCCACAGTAAAGGAACTGAGGCCACTGAATGGCACAGTCAAAACAGCTTTGAGTGAGTTTTCAGACATGATGCCTCCCCAAAAACAAACCCAAGACTCAAGTGGCCACTGGGATGAGGAACTCTGACTCCAAGTCTCTCTGAAAAGGCAGAGAACACCACAGGGCAGTGCTGGCCTGCTTCTTTGCCCCACCTTGTCCTGACCTCAACATCAGTCAAATCTGCCCACAGAGCAGACCCTGGCATGGCAGGTGCCTCATCCAGCTGTGCAGGGGCTGAGTAGGCAGCCCAAGCCTAAGCCAGGGCAGTCAGGCCTGCTCCCTGCTCCTGCAACTTAATACCAAAACCACCAGCTAAAGCACAGCTCCCATCACACTTGGGATGGATGGGATCAGATGGGAACTGTACTTTACCACCTTGCCCCCGAGCCCAGCAAGGCCTGTCAGCAGCCCCGATCTGCTGTCTACTCAAAACTCCACACTGCCTTGCTTGCCAAGCCAACTGTGAGCTGGCCCTGCAGGGGCCATGGGGAAAAGAAAACATAGCAGCTCAGCACTGTTCATCCACTCACTTGTACTGTGCTCCTGAGTCCAGGAGGTAGATCTCGTTCACTGACAGCGTTCTGTTGGTCTCAGGAACTGGCCTGTTCAGTTAAACACAAAGGGTTTTGTTCCACAGTTTCAAGGTCTCCAGCCCACATCTGCTGTCCAGAAACTATATAAAGTGCAAGCTTGGATGTGTCAGCTCCGATTTCTTGTGGCAGTGATGGAAATCCCACACATGCTGAGCCAGGGATCATACTGAGGAGAGGATTTGTATACAGCAAATAACACCACAGTACAGAGCTTTGCTGCTTCCAGCAAAACCCTCAACATCTGTTTCTGGATGTATTTCAGAACAGTTGTGGCACTTCATACTCATCCTACCCAGACTTCCAGCCCCAAAACAGCCCTTTTCTATGGCCCTGAGCAGATCAGCATCATAATACATGCATGCTGCCAGTAAGGAAAGATCTTTACTTAGTAAGTGTGGAGTAAAGACAGATAGCAAGCAACATCTCCCTGGAGTACTCTGCTGTGACTCCATGAAGAAGAGAGACAGCTCATTCCAACTAGGTTTGCTGAAGGATGAAAGGAGAAGCTGTGTTTCTCTTACTTGTAGTGAATGATGGCTCCATTTGGACCTGTGCTTGATATGGTAGCAAAACTCAATTCAACAAAGTCTTTCTGCTGACTGAAAGAAAAGATTGTGATCACTACAGCACAAGTGAGAGGAGCACACCAAGCACCTAGGGCACCTGGGGTGCCCCGTCCTCAATTTCACATCACCTCAGCCTTCCCCTTGGGCTTGAAAGCTAGCTGGACAAGCAAATTTGGGTAGAAGAAATATTCAATGTGAAGCCCTCTTCTCCCAACCATGTGGAAACCTGTTTTCCAGATCTACTCTTTCCTTGGAAGAAGAAAAGTCACTACCCAAATCACCCAGGAAGAGATGTACTGAACAATTTCTACTTAGTTACTTATTTACTCAAAAGTATATTAGAGGTCCTGCTGATGTACTCAGGGGAGTAACTCTCAAAATAAAACATGTTCCTTCTCTATCAGAAGAGGAAGAAATCTAACTTTTACATACATTTCTCTGTGGTAAGGAAGCAACTGTCTCGTATTTAAATGCCCAAACCTGCCGTTAACTCCTCATTGCTATCTCAAAAGGAAAGTGGACAGGATCCAGTGGGCTGGGACTTGTATCTCCCAAGAGACCTAATTCTTTCCAACTCTTTCAAGTTTTCAAAGAAATCCATTAGTAAATATTTGTCCTCAGGTAAAATATATCTGCAAGTGAGATGCACTACTAAAGAATAAAATAAAAACAACAGATTAAAAAAAAATGCCACCCAGAAAACCTCCTCAGAGTAGATTTACTTTTTACCTGCGGAACTCCTCTGCTTTGTCTGCAGCAATTATCTCTGTTACTGTTCCTTTTGGAACCTGGTGGACAAGGACATGGATTAGTGCAGCAACAAGCAAAGAAAACACTATCTGCTTAAACACTGGGTCCTGTTTGTGCCTTATGAAAGCCTGGAAGTGGCTTCTTTCCAGGTTTTCTGTCCTCATTCCTCAATAATGACAAACACAAACCCAGCAATATTGTGCAGGGCATTTGAGGAGAAGGAAGTGGAGACGGGCACAGCAGGATTGCTGAACCCTGACTAGGGAGCAGTTATTGCAGTACTAACTTCACCAAGATGTGCAGAGGCAACATCTCACAAGGCAGCATTTCTTCCCAGTCAGATGACACTAAGCTTAAGTAGTTCTCTTTAACAGCCCATGCTGTTAAAAATTCCAGGCTTTTAAATCAAAAATGGAAGCAGTTGCAGAAAAAACAAAGTGTATTAAATTTTACTTTAGGCATTTGATAAAATCAAACCTGTGACACAACTTCCCCTGGACTGGAAAACAGGTGAAGCAAGGCAGGAGCTAGGTTTCATAACCCCTGAGGCTGATTTCTTGAGGTACTCAGACATGTAAAAAGGCACCTTCTGGAAGCCATCAAGCCTTCTCCATAAATAAAGTCAATAGACTCAGACATGCAGTGGCATGGTTTAGTAAGTTGCTGTGTAACACTTGGCACTCTGCACATCCACTGTGTACTTCTAACCCAGCGAAAACACAAGCAATTTGTTTTTATTCCATTTTCACTGCACCTCCCATTCATAAATGCTGAATTTGTTCATACTGGCAGACAACGCTGATTTTCATGAGAATAATTCCAAAGTGTTGTATGAAGCTGAATATTATTTCATGATTTACACTACCAAACCAGCACAAGACAGCATTAACATGACACTAAGCCTGCTCAGGTAGGTCATTTCTCACTTGCTTGAGCTTTGGTCTGTGTAAAATAAATGGGAGAATGTTTTCCAAAAAATTAATTCAGCCTTGGATAAAGGCATGTTTGAAATCCTCGCAAAAAACCCCAAACCACCAGACAAACCCCCAACTGTTTCCCCACTTTTAGTAAAGGCACTATAAAGACTAACAAAAACTTTATGCCAGTGAAGAATTTTACACAGCAACAGAACTTCCAAGTTAAAAAAAATTATACAATACCTCCTTTTCCAGCCAGTTAAAGAGCTCACACAGGGCAACGGCATCTTTAATCTATGTTAAAATAGGCACAAGAAAAGGGAATTGAGAAGAAGGATTTATTGAGCCTCAGTATAAATAGGTTTTGATGCAAAAGAATTCAACCTGTAAGTTTTAGAAATACAAACTAAGAGATAATCCAAGAGGTATTTTCAGGTTTTGCACCCTGTAATTAATATAAACACTGGAGATGTATCTGGAGAGTAAAATGTTCATCTGAAGAGTAAATGACTGTTAATAATCACTGCTAGGACACATCTTACTGTGTCAAGTGTGGCTCTATCCCACACATCACTTTCAAGACTATTTTGCTTTAACAGCCAAGATCTTGCATCTCAGCTCGCAGAAGGCAACCACGCAACACATCTGGTGATGTGACAGGGGAACCTGTCCTTTGGGCACACGGCCACCACACAGTCTCTGACAAACAGCTTCTGGCTCTTCTTGCCTTATGACCCCCATTTTTGGTCATTTTTTTCTTCTACATGCTTGCAGCAAGTAGAGGCAAGACGCAGAAGATGTGTAAAAGAACAAGGCACAATTTTGTCCTCAGGTAGAGCAGGTGACAAACACGTCTTCTCAGTACAAATATTTTTACTTCCCCTTAACTAACAGAGAGAGATAAGCATTGAAATAAAGTACTGGTTCCCAAGAAACTGTAGAAAATACGGGACAAGCCCAAAACTGCCAGCCCTGATTCAACTGGCACATTTCTCTTATTGTGAGAACTGCTGCTTGAAAACTAGCAGGAAATAAATAAGATAAAATTCAACCCTACCATGAACCTGTTTCACAGACAGCTTCTTTGCTTGAAAATATGAAGCTTCCTGGGAAATCAGCCTCATTTCCAAAGTCATGATGACAAGACTAAAAGAGTGCTTTGAGGACAATGGCTGCTTCTGAACATCTTGGCCCTGCTTTGCACCATGTGTTGAAGTGTTCTTTAGGCTGTGTTTATTCAAGTGATAACAGTTTGAAGACTCCACTGACAAAGACAACAGAACTAGCAAAGGGGAAAGAACGTCCCTTTAAGGGCCCACACTGCAAACAGCACTTCTCAAGTCTGCACAGTCTTCCCACAGAGCAAGGCTGTTTCCTCACACTACTGCAAATGTTGTTCTTCAAGAGAATGCAAAACAAGCAAAAAACCTGCTTCAACAGCAGTAAATGTCTGACAGAAGACCTTTTTTATCCTGCCACCCAAATTCTTATTTGCTTTTTATCCAAAACATTAAAACTGAAAGTAAGATGTTATTTCTTTCCCTAAAGGTAAAGCAAACCTGTTGCCATGTGCAAGGAGACACTCAAGGCTTCACTTACATGTGCTCTTCTCATGCCTTCTGTCTCTGCTGCGTTCTTCACAGCTTTTGCAATGCAGATGGGGGTATATGGGGTGAGGTATCGGTAAGCCTGCAGCAGAAGGACAGGGATTACTTGTGGATTAGTCAGACTACATAATCCTACAGATTTAATAACTCAGCCTGGCCACAATTTGTACTTTGGCAGCCTCTCTCAACCTTCAGCACTGTGAGATGCTGGTTGCCAGCAGCCAGCTAAGTGCACCGGGGAGCAGAGAGGAGAAACAGTCCCTGACTGAAGGAAGACCAGCCATAGGGAAATCCGAAGAACTAAACAACAGCTTGTCATGAAGCAGGGTGAAGACCTGGATATCCTAAATACCATATATGTATATCAATATCTGAGGCAAAGAACCATAAATTCCTGTTGCTGATGGACACTGAAGGCCCAGAGGCTAATGAGAAACCCTAATTCCTGATGCTATGATAGAATTTAGGCTGTGGAAACAGACTTAAAAGCCACCTTGACTTGTTACCTGACAGTCACCCTCGAGTAGCAGGGAGCAAAGGGCACTCAGCCCAGGTACCAAGCACTGAGCATCACCACTGTTAATGATCAGCAGCTCTGACAAACACATCAAGGCCCAAGGAAACATGAAAAGCCTTTGCAAAGCCCAGCTTTCCATGCTGCCAGTTCTGGAAGGAGCTTACATGTGTGGTTTGAGACAAAGCTTTCCTGTGCTTGGAAGGGGTGACCCTGCATTAAGAATGAGTAACTGATCCCTTACTACTGCACACTTCCTCAAACACCAGCTGTCCTTAGATTAGCAGGAGTGCTTGGCTGGTTTCAGCACATCTTCAGAAATTCACCAGCTGAGGTGACTTGCCCAAATCCCATCACACCTGGCATCAGAAGAAGGAAGACAAACCAAGTCTTTTGCCCAGTTCTCTGCTCTACCCATTATCTATCAGGAGATGGGATGAGCACCTATAGAAGCACAGCCAAAGCAACATGTTGTTCTCTACTTTAATTGCATCAGCATACAAATAAATATCACTCAAATTCAAGGAAAGGCTCAGTAGACACTCTGCAAAGACTAAATGCACATAAATCCTACAGGCTTACAATTTCCAAATTCTTAAAAAAAGCAAAACAACTACACTACATAATGCAGAAATTACAGAAGGAGTCAAAAGAAAGTCAGAAAAATCCTTTTATCAGTCAGGATAAAAAGTCAGATTCTTAGGTTGGCTTGCCCTTTATAGATACTGGTAAGCACTATTAATCTTCTGTGAAAAGTATATTTACATGCAGCTGTAAACAAATCTATAAAGGGTTTGCAGATCTGTGTTTAATAATGGAATGGATTTTTGCCAGTGTCAATATTTGGCTCTGATGGAGACAGACAGTAGATGGACTTCCAGTACTGATGTTCTTCACACCAGCTGAGCAACTGGCCTGGAGTGCTTTGAAGTGGTAGAGAGCCAGGGAGGAACTAAAAAACTCTGGCTCTTTCAGTGACTCTTTAAGTGGCTTTTAATCAAGACATTTCAGTCCTCCTAGCCTGCTTTTTATTGCACAGAGCTCCTCAAGGCAGGGACTCTCCCCAGTGCCCACAGAGGGCAGGCAGCACTGTAATGACAAAGTATCACCAAAACTTCCAGTGCTCACAGGGTAAATAATGTCACTCCAACTCACTATATTCCTTTCTCTAGGTCAGACCTTCTGCACTTCTCCATATGGATACTCTGCATAAATCAACTACAGCAGCTTAACCAAACTGGGGATAGACCATTGACTAAAACTACAGCAGGAGACAAGCAAGGGGCTTTCTACTCTGAAGTCAAAAGAACAACAATTTATCCTGAATGCTTCATAGACACTATGCTGTCAGTATTCTATACCAGGAGGCTTCAGAATAGACTGATGGTGTCTGAAGATTTAACCCTGGACAGGGACAAAAACCTGTACATTTAATCACAGTATCTGTTAGTTAGTAGACATCACTGTAAACTGGATGGAATCCCAGAGAATGTGAACCCAGCAAACAAGAGATGTACACAAGATGCATGGAAACCAGCTTATTTGTCCACAGCTGCTGTGTCCTTCCCCAAGTATCTTCCATAGCTATTAGAATATTAGGTGGATGGTGGAAATCCCAAACAGCCAAGTTCAAAAGGACAGCAAGATACAGCATGTAGGGCTGCACAGAAATTATTCTGATGCTACAACTTGTCCCTTCTAAGTGCATGGACAACTAGTGCCTGCAGGTTATCTGTGTCCTCACAAGGTTCCCTGCTGCAACAACTCTGTGATCTTCTCCCTCCAGCCTTCAGTAAAAGACATCACATACGGCCTGAAATCCTCAAACCATTGAACTTAATATGGGCAACCACCTTCAGATACTCAGATCAAGCCAAATACACCCTACCAGAAGTCCTACTCAACTTTTCTGCTTCAATTTCTGCAAGTTTCCAGTTCTTGATGCTTGTCCACATGAGGCTGATGCTCCAGCCGTGGGCAGAATGACCTGAGTTCACCCTGCTGCCTCTTCCCTCCCCTCTCACTGTACTTGTTTTATCTTAAGCTGACAATTCTTTGGATAAATCGGCTTAGCGAGTTGGAAGGGCAGCTCCAGCAGGAGCAGCCCCGGGATTAACAACCCCTCGATACCTCAGCATGGCTGGATCCTTCTGCACAAGCTCCAGCCGGCATCGGGCTTTGCAGAGGGGAAACTCAGGCCAGCTGCCCTCATTAACACCCTTCCCAACCATGATGAGCAGAGAGGAGAAATGCATTTTCCCTTGCTAGGGCCACTGACCTTGGGAATGGCCTCAGTCAGAGCATAGCTGGCTTTGTCACTGAGCCACACTTTCTCCTTGGGTGAGAGGCCTGCACCAACGGCCTGCAGCTCCGAGAGGATAGATCCGTAGGGCATCACCTGGATTTTGAACTCAGGTTCCAGGGTGGAGTCAAGCTGCAAGTGCTCCCTCACAGCTGGGTCCATCATCCGGTCACCATCAATGAAGAGCCTGAGAAACAAATTGGAGAGATCAAATAGGTCACACCACATCTCACAGTGGCTGGAGTAAAGGAGGGAAGAAAAAACCATGCTGGCAACATTTCAGGGAGAAAGGAGAGCATGAATTATGCACTCTACTTTGTCCTGTGTCATTTTAACCACCACTTTTCACACAGTTTAAATCCCAAACTTGAAATTAAAATGTGCCACCCCACTGAGAGGAAAGAGCTGACAGCATTTCTATTTGTATGACAGTTAAAATGGCCATATCCCATCACTGTGCTTGAAACAGGAAAGTAACAGAGGCAAATAACAGCTTTGAACTCAAACTTTTAAGGGCACCATCTGAAAAGAGAAAGGCTACTCTAGTTCTAAGTATCACATTGCTCTCGCTTTCACTGAGTCCAAAAGTTCAGCTTCAACCTTCACACACCACCTGTCCTCACTGCTCCAGCCAGGTTTTACCTTAGATGGACCTACGTAGCAGCTTACAGATGCCTCTAAAAGAATTGTGCTTGCTGAGGCTCAATATGAGGCAGTCACAGGAAAGAAGCCTTCTGTTATAAGTCAGTCCTGAAACTTTCCTGCAGTCCCTGAAGTTTTGAAGTGACTCAGAAATTAGACTTTTCCCTAAAGTTTGTAATGTCCAAGCCAGCCTTGGCTCTTTCCCACATTTCACTCAGAGTTCCGAGGGCCCTACACATTATCTCAGGGTGACAGACAGAGGGCATAGCCATTGTGCCCAAGGTCACTCAGCAAGCCAGCCAAGGTGCTGAGGAGTGCAGCAGAGTTCTTGGCTGCCTCTCTAGCTCGCATTAGAGGAGGAGAGAAACCAATGTTGGAGACAAAAGAGCTCAGAAAGGACACTAACGTACCCAAGCATAGGCATTTTTGTAAAGACAAACACTTTGCTAGAACGACTCTCCCCCAGAAAAATGCACCTTGGGGAACAGATGAAGGGAATAAAAGCACCTGATTGTGTTCATTCCTATGACGGCGTAGGCAAAAAACACAGGATTGTACTCAACATCAGAGCCTCGAAGGTTGAAAAGCCCTGAAAAATAAGAACACCAACAATCACAGTCCTGGTTCATCTTCTGCAACATTGGAGAAAGCCAAAAATAATCTCAGAAAAACACAGGCAAGCAATGAGGCATCACAGGTGCAGGCCATGAGTCCAGCTCCCACTCAGCTGCATTCCTGGCAATCCTAAATTTTTGCCAGGAGATGGCACCAGAAGCACAGTATGAACAATCCCTCTGTATTTAAACTGGTGTTTAACTTCTAAAGGAGGGCTGGCTTGGAAAAAAGCAGGTACAGGCAAGGAAACACAAGTACACGTGTACAAAAAGTAGGTTCTGCCCTTTCTTGTCTGTGCAATGTAATAAAAGTTCACTTCTTAACAGCTAGAAAACTTCAAACTTACAAACTATAATTTCATTCCAATCCTTTTGACATTTGAGGTAAGAGAAAAACACAATAGGCAAGAATACAATACCCCCAAAAAGGCCTCTCATTTTGGCCCCTCTAATATCTCAGATTCAGACTGTACAGAACTAGCTATTTTTCACAAAGGTTTTATCCCACACAACTCCAGACAAAGTCAAGAGGGGAAGTAGATGTCCAGCATCTCTACAATCCTGATTTTAGGGTCAAATAAAAACTCCAGGGTATCCAATTAGCTGAAATTAGTTACTCAAGCCAATAAGGCCAGCCAGCAGGACAGCTGGGAAAAGAACCAACATGTCCTAAATTACAACCCAGTACTGTATTCATCGAACTGTGCAAATTCTGCCATGAAAGTAAAAATAGAGCTTAATTCTCCCCAGGGAAGCAGTAGGTCACTTGAATGCAGGAAAGAGCCACAAAGAACTTTTTACTGCATGGGTACAAACTTCCTCGCTCAGCCAACTCCCAATGCAGAGAGAAGGCAACAATCTCCTTTGTGGCTCTTTTTCTGTCCCCAGAAACTTGTCTGGAGTTTAATACAATGAATTGAATTAGATAAAATTAAAACAACTTCTCCCCTTCCCCCTTTGCGATAAATCAACCAAGCACCTGAAAATGAGCTTCTCTCATGACCTTCTCTGGTTCATCTTAACACTCTTGATTCATAACCAAGCTTCACTTTGCAGGAGACATTTAATCTGAAACCACCTCAGGGCACCAATTTATCATTAATTTAATTGGAGATGCGCCTGAAAAGGTGAGACATACAATCTCTGCTCATGCAGGCCTCCCCAGGGAGGAGTCATATTCACCACTCTCAGAAGTAATTCTTTTACAAAAAAAAGCTCTTTGCTCAGTGTCCTAGATCCAGAATAGCCCACAGACCTCATCAAGTTGGCTTCACCCAGTGCCAGGGACATTGTGCTGGCAGTGCCGGCGTGAGGAAAACACCACTTCCATTTCTACCTCTCCAGATCAGACACGGCACAGGATGCACAGCACTCGCCAGCGTTACATTCCCCCTACACCACTGTGTGCACTGGTGATTTCTGCAAAAAGGACACACAGTACTAGGAACAGTCCTGGGGAAACTACTGCTGTTTCTGGCCATTCTCCCTTCCTACACACTGGGCTGGGAGCCAGAGTGTGGAGACCAAGCCATCCTGGGGCCCCAAACACAGAGGGGACTCTAGTGAGACCCTGGGTTGAAATTATCTGGAAAAACAAGTTGAGCCCTGACATACTTGTTTTAACCAAAGCACTGGCTGAACACTGGAGAGGTAGAGACTGACTTAAGAAGTGACAATTAGGAAGATTACCATGAATGCAGTGTACCCCACCCTTGCTTTATGTATACAAAGCCACATGTTGCACTGCTTTGTTTATAGCCCAGACTCCACAGCAGAAAACAGTCTCCATCTTTCCAATGGGTGAGGCAGCATCAGGATATTTCACAGCCAGAAAATCTCACAGGTTTTTTTTTTTTTCCATCACACTGCCTCAGGCTTTATATGTGACCTTCCTCTCCCTTTGCCTGGGCTCTTTTTCAAAGAGAGTGATTTGCTGCATTTCCTGGGCCAAAAATGTATTCAGGAGCTGCACTGCTGTAATGAGGCACTGTGCAGAAATACAGGCTTGCTGTTTGTGACCTGTTACCACCACTGCACTTGATAAGAAGTTAATAGAGATGTCTAACGAACTTGCTGCAGGAGGGCCTCTCACCCTGGCATGGTTCTTCCTTTCCAAGGCAGGAACAATATTTATTTTGTAGAAAGAACTGAGGAAGGACATGCAAAGACTTACATGCCACTTCATCCAAGGCTGTTACCACAAACCACATGACTTTCCTCTCAGCCATTTTTGAACGGAGGGCTACAATTTTGTCTCTCCAGCTGACCCCTGCAAAACACAACAGGAAAAGTTACAGTCCCTAACTTGGCTGGAGATGATGATGTAAACACAAACCAACATATCATGCTTGTGCTCCTCACTCCTTTCTAATAACTGGTATGACCTATCTCAAATGAGCTGCTCTCTAGATGCCCATGGATTTGTTTTGAAGCCATCCAACTTCTAGAAAATGGTTATTTGAAGTTTTGAGGACAGAGGGGTAATTAGCTAAGGTTTGATCACCTTCTTGACCTATTCATAGTGATCACACGGTGCTGCAGTACTGTTTTTCTCTCTCCTTTGTAAGAGAAAAGCAAAAGGGGGATATAGGGCAACAGGAACAACCCATGTCTATTAGGAGTTAATCTTCTCACCTGTGTAACTCAGGTCAAGTGTGATGAGAGGCTTGCAGGGGCGTTGAGGACAATCTGTCCAGATTGTATCGATCAGGTTTTCTTTGACAGGCACAAGGTCATGGCCAGCACTTCTCAAGGCTTTGGACATTCTCTTCCACTGGTCTGCCAAAGGGAAGAAAGTCAAGAGTGGTGGCTTTAAGGAACACACATATGTTCAACAACAGCTCTGTTCACAAAGGTCAAACTCAAGAATCAGAGTCTTCTCCTTTCCTTCCTCCATTTTCTCTTCTTCCAATTCCCTTAAAAAGGACAGCAAAATCTACTGCAGTTACAGTTCCACAAACATGCCATGGTAGCCAGTGGCAGGGACAGAACCTCACAGTCCTGAAGCCTCATGCTTGAGCTGAAGAATAACTACTCCAGCTGGGAGACAGAAGTCTCTGGAAGAAGCCACAGGCAGAAGCTGCCCTAAGGATGTCCCCTTCCCCAGTGCAGAACCACGCTAGATTTTACACAGACAAAGTGAGAGTTACAAGTTAGGTCCTTAATCCAGCCACAAGTTAGGTCCTTAATCCATCTGAATAAGTATCTCCCCTTGTCTCCAGTGACCTTTGCATTGTGCCTCATGTTTGGAAGCATGAATAGATGGATACTCTATTAATGAGACCTCTCCCTGTGCTTCCTACAGGAAAAGCTGCAGAGATCCCAAGACCACCAAGCAGGAGTAGCAGCATGAATCGTGCCTGGGTGTTCTTGCTCACATGCTGACCAAGGCATTCAGCACCTCTGTACTGAAGCGCCCTTAACAAGCCAAAGCACAGACACAAAGAGGTGATCAGGATTCTGCTTTTCAGGTAAAGTCAGTGCAAGCCTAGAAAGCAGTTCTCATCCCTTGTGCTTTGGAGTCAATGCACTGCTGTGGAATTCTTGTGATACATGGCTAAACCAAAATCCAACCTGTTTTGCGTAACAGTATAACCACCACTACATCTGAAACATAGTTATCTGCACACCATCACACAACAGCTCAGCCAGAGAAGCAAGGAAGCAAAATCCAGTTGAGCAACCCAGAGTTATAAATATAAAGTAAAACCAACCCAGAGTTATAAATATAAAGTAAAACCAACCTGCTGGAATAATGAAAGGGTCCACTCCCACCTTCGAGCCTTCTGGGAGGACACTCACTAGCCAATCTTCCTGAGTTGGTGTATCTTTCAGACCCTCAAGGATTTAAAAAAAAAAAAAAAAGTTCAAAGAAGCAATCACATTGAAACATTCCCACGCTATGCAAGAAGTCCAAGCTAATGCATCAGATATGTCTACTAATGAACATCTAGACCCACAAGCAAGAGTTGTCACGGGACACTAAAGCAGAAGCCGTGCATCCAACATGTCCCTAAGCCCCTGCATGATGGGATATCCATACAAGCTGTACTTGTGTGAAGTGACTGCTGTCCGTTGATCAGTGGAGCAGTGTGCCAGGCTCCTGCATACCCATTTTCATGAGTGTCCAGTTGCTGTCCATTTGATGTGCAGCTTGCAGGAAGTAGCGCCCATCAGTCCACATGGCTGCGTGCTGCTCGGTCACTATGGCAGTACCTGGGCAGAGAGGCAGAAAGGGGATTCAGGGTAGGCAGCCCCCATGCAGAGACGCAGACAGCAGGGACACTGTTTGAAATTCACCCTAATTCCCTAAAAGGCACCTCTGATCACTGCTCAAAAGTTATTCCTGTTTCAATGGAGATATTCACTTTCCTCTGCACTGTGACTTTCCAAATCCAGTTGGAGACAGTATGCCCAAGGATGCACATTAATGAATTGAGATGAACTCAATTTAAGCAAATCTCAGCCAGCCAGTGGAACTGGGTAAGTGGGGCTTTCCAAACCTTCTGTAACAGAGACTGTGGTCTACACTTGGCTGTTGTCACAGTAACATACACTGTACATCCCTGAACTCCATCCCATCCTCTTTTGGGGAGGAAGCCTGTGCTCTGGCCACCCACAAAACACAGCTGATACCAGGCCTGCAGACATGGGTAACTGTCAGCTGTGCCCCTTTCCCAAATGTTACAGCCCTAGCAGAGATGGCTGAACAGGAAACATGAACATAAACTTCTGTTGATCTACTTGTCTGTGCCATTCTACTGACTCCAGATGGAGGGATGCAAGCAGACAGCTGAGGGGCAGTGACATCCCAGCAAGGCACTCAAGCTGCCTTGCCCTTGACAATATAAAACAAAACAAACCGTGGCACAAATTGAAACTGAATCCAGGTCTTTGAAATCTGCATCTTGACCATACTCTCTGTCACAAAAAACTGATGCTCAGATTAGCAGAGCAGAGTTTCCAGTTATTAACTCATTATCTTCTACCAAATCCCCCCAACACAAACCCTGGTTTAAGGTGCTTCAGCCTGAAAAGATGAAGCGAGAAACACAAGGTGAGCCCCTGAGTGAAATCTCACTGATTTGCTGCGCATTAGGCTGGGAACAGACCTTCCAAGTACATAACAAGGGCACAAATTAGAGAGCAAGGTTATGAAGAGGTCGTGCAGAAGGAGCAAAATTAATACAGCGTTCATGTTAGCCCTTAACAGCAGCCCACACCCTGGATTTATCACCTTCCAAATGAGGTCCCAGAACTCAAAGGAACTGACGAATAGACCCTCCAAACATAGGTACCAGTATTTATTAAACTCTGATACACATTTAGAGAGGGAAAAATCTTCAGCAAACTGAAGTGACTTTCCAACAACCACAGAGCAGAGTAATTTGCACAGCTTAGGGTACAGCTAGGGTAAAAACTAGGTCTCTTGAAACACAGACCTATCCTACAGCCAAGAAAACATCCTGTCTCGGCAAGATAAGCAAACTTTTCCACAGTGCTCAGTTTCCAAATGCAGAGTTTCTGGCCCTGGCTCTGTTTAAACAGAAAGGCCAGCTAAAGTCCATCCACTATTCACCCAGCCCGAACGGGCAATGTAAAAATCTGTTCATACTGGCTGCACATCAAAAGAAATGACTGCAGGTTACAGGCACCACTTTAAAGAGTTAACAGGATTTTACTTTATGAGAGGTTCATTTAGGGGTCAAACATTTTCTGAAAACTTGTTATTCTGCTGATATTACATAATTCCAGTGGGTAGCCAAGACATAATTCTGCAGATGCTGAAATGGGAATAAAACAGACCAAACAAGCTAGATAGATTTTCTTTTCCATCCTGCTCTATGCCATGAGAGGAACTATTTCTTTAGAGGAGAATTATGCAAGAACCCAAGCTCTGGAAAGGTACCTGCAGATCCATCAAATCCAGAGATGAACGCCCTTCTGCAATCACAGGGTGCAATGTACTCGCTCTAGAAAACAAAAGAGGCAGCAATTATTTATAGCAGCAGGAAAAAAAAACAATCAGCTGATGACAAATACTTTGATAAGCTTTTTCTCCTAAAGGACACCACAGAGAGAACAAAATGAGTTAAAAAATTCCTGGGCTCTACTCCACTGTGATTATTCTGTATTTATGTTCAACTCGTGGGTTTTTTAAGCTCCAGCACTTTTCTCCCACAAACATCTGTAAACACTAAAGTGCTCCAGAGTTTGCAGACATTTATTTCACACTCAGCCTCCCCTTTGGGCAACAAACAAATCACGTCTTTGAAGCTGCAACGTGAAGGGAAGGGAAACCAGAAGCACCCCTTGATCTTGGTGTAATCAGTGCATAAAATCTGTAAAATTCACTATCTCCACTGAAGTCTCCTCACTGGCATTTATAAGAATTCCTTTAAGACTTTTTTTTTCCTGCAATAGTGACACTGAAAGAAAATCATCAAGGTGGAAAGAGTCTAAAAAATTTAACCCTTTGGATCTTTCAGAAATAGATACTGATCCTTTCACTTCTTCCTTGCCTACACAAAATTAAGACTACAGCCAAAACCACCAGAACATGGTTTGACAGATGAGAGGGAATCAAAGGCCATCTTCATCCTAAACCTGTCACAACCTGTGTTTCTGGACACATCTTTTCATAATGTTGTAGAAGAGCTCGAGCCACAGACACCTGATATTAACAGGAACCGTCAAAAGTAAAAGAAAACTGAACCTTCACATGGCCCACATGACTTTTTTACGGGATTCCATTCTGGTAAGTTTGTAGGTCAGAACTGCTGAATAGGCCTGTTAATGAACTAGTGCAAATCAGCAAATCAGCTTAATCCAGGCTGACAGCACTGACGTTTGAGCTGCAAAACCCCTGGATTTGTACCTTACAAATGGTCTGAAATCCAAGTCTGTTTCTCTACCCCCAGCTGTGCTGGGGCAAAAGACACATCTTAGGAACTGAGCTAAGAAATCACAGCCCAATTGTCAGGTCCTTTTAGTTCCTACTGTGATAGAATCACCTGATGGTTAAAAAATACTCCCTTCAAATCTGTTACTCTTCGCTGTTCTAAAGAAGACAGAGGGTTCAAAGCACAGGAAGGGAGGATCAGGGATCTGGAGGGAAAGACAGTTCATTCACTTGTCAGTCGGAATGCTTGCACACCCACCTGTTCTGTTCCAGGCAGTAACCCCCACTGTGCAAAGAGGAGCCCATGTTTTGCACAAGCTAAAATTACATGGGGAACACCTGTGTATGCCACACAAAGCACAGATCACAGCACAGGGAGAACAAGGTATTTCCCTGGGGCTTGTCTTGCAGCTCCGATGGCCTTCAACCTGGCCCTCCTCAGCCCTTTCACACCTGCTTCTCACCACACCTGTCAGTCACACAGACAAAACCAGAGGCTGCATCACAAAAGCCCCTCATCTAAGCCACGGAAAAAGCCCCCAAAAATCAGTGCTGGTTATCCCCAGAGCCTGAAGGGTTGTACTGTAAACACGTTGAAGCTCATTCTAGTCTAATGTCAACCAAGATCAGCAATGCAAAGTGCATCTGGCTATCCTTAGACACCCTTACTGGTGTCATTAAAGAACAAACACTGCTGTGTACCTGGAAGGAGGGAGGCATTCACTGTCAAAGCCCTACCTGCATTGCTGAGATGTGGAACACATGGCTTGAGCAACCTGGGCACAATCCATCTCTTGCTTTATGACTGGGCTGATTCCTCAGCTCAGGACAAGTGTGTGTCAGAGGAGCAGCCCTGAGCAGAAGACAGCACCTCTGCCAACCCAAACACGGGGCCCTAAGCTGAGCAGGTGCTTCCTTCATGTGGACAACCAGCCAAATCTGAGCAAATTTGTTTTGAGTCAAGGCCTGGAGGGTGAAGCCAGCCGCAGTTAAGCTGTGACTGGCTCCAAACCCAAGCTCTATCCAAACACCACTCCCTCCCATTAAGAAGCAGCTCTTCCAATCTCTGAATAGTCCCATATGGGCAAGCTCCAGATTCAACGTAAACACACATTGACTCAACATAAAAATGGATCCTGCTTTTCCCACTGCAATATCCCAAAAGCTCTGACATTTTTAACCAAACCACAAAGGGTTTAGGTGCCTCGTTCATAAAAGCATGGCTTTTCATCCCTCCATGATCCTTGGGCACCTGAAGTCACCCAGCATGCATAAAAAGAAGTGGGACTCTTTGGGCTTCATTCCACTTTTGGCTGGGACTGTCCTCCTTTCTCATCAGCCTCTGGACCACCCAGGGCCCCAAGGAAAGAGTTGCTTTGTGTGGCTTCTTATCACCAGCATCGAAGTTTTCAAAAAAGCAGCCAGCCAACATCCAGGGCTGAGTGCAAGAGCCACAAATCCAAGGCAGCCTTGGTTAAGTCTGAGTCACAGCCAGCTGCATTTGAGAAGCTCTGCAAGTCTTTCAGTTCCTTACACAACTAAACAAGGAAAGCAAAGGATACAATTGGTACCAAGACTCTTGGCAGTATGATAAACTAAGCTGCCTAGCCTTGCAGGAAAACCAGTATTAAAAGTATCACAGAACTCAGAGCTGATCAACATTCCCAGTGTTACAAAGAGAAATGGGTCAGCAAGTTGCAGCATCAGTCCAACCCAGGGGTTCCATTGCAACCCAGAAGGAAATAAAGTTTCCCCCAATCTAAACCCTGTGGCAACACCACAGGAGGAAAAGCCCTTGTTGACAAGTTCTGTGATGCAGATGCCAGGACAGCCTCAGGAATAGCTGCGAGAGGCAAGGATAGCAATACATAGTTTGTTTAGGCTGTGAGGAGGAAATGGCTTAGGCCACAAAACGCTTGGGTATCATTAAACCACAGTATTCTGAGTCATGGGGGGAGCTGCCTAAGAGCATAATCTGACTGCAAGGCTGTAAAGATCTTGTTTGTACACAGGAAACAAACCCTGCTTGGAACATGGAGAAGTTTCAAATCACAGCTCATCACAATTTACCTGGATCAGTCAGGCTGTTCTAGGGTCAACAGGTTTCTGTCATTGGCAAAAACTGCATCAATTCCCAACCCTTACAGAAAAAAATCCCGCACCAGCTATTCAGGAGGCACCAGAATCAGCAGTTTTTAGTAATCGTTTCTATTCAGACAGATTCCCTCTGCAGAGAAACCTGACCAACTCGCCTGGCAGGAAATAGCAACATGGGTTTCTGTGCTTAACTGCACTCCGTCAAGGAAAAGAAAGCAACAGAAAAACCCAGAAGTCCTGAGGGTCACATTCTTCAACTCACATGACAGCATTTAATGTCGAGTGAAATGAAACCAGAGTTATATATGGACAGAGGCAGCTTGAGGCAGGAATGCAGCAGACAATAGCAGCTGCATGGAACGCCTTCCCCCTACCTGCCCAAGTTTGGATCTCCCTATGAGGAAACACGATGCTGCACATATGGTCCCAGGGCACAGGCAAGCCTGGACCCGGCTCACCCTAGTGCCAAGTCAAGGGCAAAGGTTCTGATTCAGTTGCATTTTGTTCTTGTGCACCCTGGGGTAAAAGGGAGCTTTGGGCGTGAGCCAGTAAAGCTTCAGGTCTTTTGTTTCCTGAAAATGGGTGAGGAGGAAAAAACCCTCAGCAGTTCTTGGGTCTCCTAACAGAGTGAAGGGAAGAGTGAAACTTGCACACATGCAAGCAGGGCAGGTAAAAGGCAGTTCAGCAATTTAAAATTTATGTCACGGACTACAAAATTCTTAGCAGTGCAAGCAGCACACAACTGTTACTGCCATGGGTTACCACCCTGGGCCCAGACTTGCCTCCTGTCTTTAGTGCACAGAACATGATGCAGAGCAACATCACTGTGGCCTGTTCCCTCCCTGCCTCTCCTAAGGCCCCTCCATCCAGGATCTGAAAAGCTCTAGCATAAAGCAACAAATTCCACCAAGAACTGGATTTAGCAAAGAGAAAACTCTGCAACTAATCCTATGCTACCTTGCTTGAGAGTATGTATTGATCAGGAGGTGCTACTAAAGCCCAGATAAGGCCTGTTCCTCCTCCAGTAAACCCATTCTTCCCAACAGCCAGGATGGGCACAGCAAGCTCCCTTTTCTGCAGTGTAAGCTCCCTGAAGACAATCTGATGAAAACCTGTTGGTGCAACAGCCATTCTGATTTGAGACAAGAACATAAAAGCCTCAGTCTACTGAACAGACCCCAGAAATGTCTTCCAACACAATATTTCTCAGGTTTCCCAGCCATTTATTCTAGAACCACTAAAGCGAGTGAACGAAGGATGATTTTAGTTATACCTGGCTTTTATTTCTGGCAGGGAAGGAAAGTATGACTATTCCCATAATGCATCTATCCATACCTGGTGGGCATCTCCAGAGGGCACGATGTAGGCTTGGACAGGCTCCTGTACATATCTGGGATTCTTCATCACCTGCCGCAGTTGCTTCAGCAGCTCTGTTGTAATTTTCGGACTCATCTTTCTATCTGCAACTAAAACAAAGCATGAAACTTCAGTGTTTCTCCAGCCATCCCAGGTCACCCACACGCACAAGCTGGAGGAAGCTCTCCCTACTGGAAACTCCCCTTGAGGACAACTGTGCCAACATCATCTCTCTCAGACCAGAATTTTAGTTGTCCCTTCACTCAGGTTCCTCGAGAGCAAGAAATCAGGTTAAGGCCAGAGAGTCAAAGCTGGCCTGTCCTGGAAAGGATCTTTCCCAGCAGGTGAAGGATAGCATGTCCTGTGGTGATAAACATACACTTAACACACTGGCCAACCCCTCTGTGCACGGGCCAGCATCAGGAACAAAGCAGCTCAGACATACCCTGTGACAGCCAGGAAAAGTCTTGGCATGGGAGCCAAATACCCACAGATCAGAACTAGTCCCACCTACGAAGTGCACTGAGAGAAACTTTCAGTCTTTTCACTCTGGGGATGCTGTGGCTTATACACCACAGGAGCACTGGCTGCTGGGAGAAGAAGATGCACATCAGGAACTCAGAAATCGACCATTTATAAATGCAACTTTTACAAGTTCTACTGTAGCTCAGAGTTTCATTGTAAACTGGTGACTGAATTAACTCAGACAAAAGAAATCTGCTCCCAAGGACATTCAGAGGGATGCATGCACCGGCCACATTGACCTCAGAGCTGCATACTAGTTCACCTAGCAAGAACACAACTGTAACAGAAGGAACTCTTCACTGAGCTCGCACAAGTGACTGCCAGAGGACAACTAAGGATGCTTATGGGAACGTTCTCTAAAGACCTTTGGCAAATGCTCTGCAGAGCTCAGCAGGTGTCAGGCAGGGGTGGGGCACAGCCTGGATGGCACACAGCAGATCAGAGGGTAAAACAAGGGCATAGGCCAGTCACCCTCCCTGGCTGTGTTTTTGCAATGGATGCATCTGTGGCATTGCAGTGAACAGCGGCCTCTCGAAGTGCACCCCCAAAATCCTCAGCAGCCAGCGCCCGCTGGGAGCAGCACCCGGCACCGTGATGCGTCAGGCCCTGCTGCTGTGCTGGCACCAGAGATGGCTGCAGTGGGAGGCACACGCTGCCTGCAGAGGATGACTGGCCAGAAAAATTACGAAAATAAAGTAGCCTGAAGCTTTCCAGAAGTTCTCCACCTTTTTCTTCACTCATATCTCCGAAGCGCACCCAAAGTGGGACAATCTCCTTCCCGGTTTTCTCCCCACTCCTTTCACATTTTTAACAACTCTTATGACTTTAATGCTGTCACTTTCCAGGGCAAGGTGGGTTATGTGCTGCTTGAAGGCCATGCTATGAAGTATTTTATTCTGACCAGTTAATTTCACAGCTCATTTCACAGCCATGTCTACAAACAGCTCATAGATGGAAGTAGCAAACAGCATGCAAGTCTCAAACATTTTTCGCTTATCCATGCACTTATTTTATTTACACCTCAGTAGCTACCAGGAATCCCAGGTGACATTACAGACTCATGGCAAAACCCAGTAAGGTAGAGTCCCTGCCCTCTGATGGTTGCCATCTGAACAGGAAGGCAGAAAAGCTGTCTCCCTTTCACAAGGTTTGATCTGACCATGGTCACACAGTAGCGCTGTGACCAAATCACAAAATGATCCAAGGCCTGATGCATGCAGGGGTAAAGAAAACCCAAGACCACCATTCACATGTCCCATCACAGGAAGTTTAGAGCACACCAAACTTGTGTGAATCTGACTCTGCCCACAGGTACACTGCCTTTTAAAACCCAGACCACAATAAGCAAATCAAGCCCAAAAGGCACCATATACTATATCCTTAAACTGGTACCTCATGCCTTTGCTGGGGAATTACACCTCAGATTTATTTCCAGGACAAATTTCATTGTTTTACACAGTGTTTGCAAGCTACACTGAACTTTATTAATACCGTGATTGTTTCTGTTTGTCCTCCACAGCGAGCTGCTGTAACATTCAATAACATTGCTGCTGATTTATGTTCAGATAGAGTGAAACACAAAGGAGAGAGAGCAACAACACAACACAGCGACTAGCCAGCAGAAAAGAACCACCTTCTACAAACTCATAAGGACACAGCTTCCTTTCTTGGCCTGTGCTTTGTCTCCAAGAGTCTAGAAGTCTCATATAAATAGGCAAGGCATGACAAGGCTTTGCCTTTTAATAAAGCTCCTTGCTGACAAGCCATGGTTTTCTTAGCAAGATGAGATTCTCTCAAGGACAAAAAAAACCAAAACAAACAAAAAAAAATTTAAAAGTACTCTCACTGTTGAAAGATTTGCTTGTGATATTAAAAATACAACTAAGCAACAAAGCAACAAAACCTATATTAAGGAGGACTGCTACTTTGGATAACCCCTACAATATAAGAAATGGCTTTCAAAATACCCTCCACAAACTTTACAATAAAAATTGTCTTGAGTTTCTAGAGAAATAGAAGCTGTTTTCTCAGAGATAGTTGGTACCCATTAATTCTGGTCACCCCTTTAAGTTTTAACAGGTAACTTTCCCTCCCTTGGCCATAATTAAAAGCCTCTACAAAGTTTAAAAAAGCTTCTCTATCATTACTTCTATCATTATTTAATCATTCCAGTGATTAAAACAAAACACAGCTGAAATGAAGGTAGTGGCTGTAGCAGTGCAAGAACCAGTTCCATTTCCTGCCCCAATTTTTTCAAAGCTATCAGGCTCCCTTGTTACCTGTCTCTGCAGTTCCCCACGTCTGGATGCCACGTGTCTCTGCTCACACAAAATACCATCCAGCTCTTTGCTCGACCTTCATAAGCTCCACTGTGCCTGAGAAAGCAAAGGGCAAAACTGAAGTGGCTGACAAACTTTGTCCTCCCATAAAACATTTTCATCCCCCAGCAATGAGCTGAAAATGCATTAACACTACGTTCTTGGTGGTAAGATTAGAGATGCACTGAGGGTGAACCATGAGGGAACAGGGAACGTCAAGGGTCAGGCATTTGCTTGTCAAGATTTATGATTAAATCTTGCAAGTGCGTGCTGGTTTATGCCAATCTGGTTTCTCAGTCACTCTGTCAGGGGCCACTCCCCATATTACAGATGGGGAAAATAAGGCAGAGCAGGAGTAACAAGCAAAGCACCATTGTAGCAAGACAAGAGTCAGAGCCAGATCCCAAAATCTGTCGCTGTCTAGACATACATTATCTACACCTCACTCAGACTGCAGGAGGCAATTCTCCAAGAGCCCAGACCAGATCCTGCCTGGACAGCATCTCCATCAGACACATGGGGCAAAGAGCAGCCTCGAAAATGCTTCCAGGGGAACCAGACACGTCCTCCTGCCTCCCACATGCAAGCACAGCAATGGGCTGCTGCAAACCCTGGCACCAGCAATGGCCAGGGCCACCAGGCCCATTGTGCCCGGCGTGTGCCAGTGCCACAGTGGGAAGGGAGGCGAGGCCAGCTGGGTCTGCCTGTGGCTGCTGTGTTAGACCACGCTGAGTATTTATGTCATGTTTTCTTCAGAGATGCTCGTACTCGTGCTAATTTCCTCTCCACTTTCTCTTTCATGAATAGTCTTGTTGAAAATAAGCACACTGGCATGCACAGTCGGGAGCCAGCAGCACCACCTCAAAGCCAGGCTTCTCTGGCCTGGGCCGGCTGTACAGGGGCAGCCCAAGCAGCCATACATTGAGGCACAAGCCCCACTGCTTGTCCCCTCTCCACAGCACCTGCAGCACCTCTACCTCACCAAAGAGAATGGCAGAATTGCTGGGGTTGGAAAGGAGCTCTGGCCCAGCCCAGCACACCTGCCAAGGCAGGGTCACCTGGAGCAGGTGACAAAGGAACGCATCCAGGTGGGTATGGAATGTCTCCAGGCAGGGAGGTCTTCCTCATGTTGAGGTGGAACCTTCTTGTGTTTTAGTTTATAGCCATCCTTCCTTGTCCTGTCGCCAGAGCACCACCTCTATGAGCCTGGCACCATCCTCCTTTTTAAACCATTTATAGCCATTGATGAGATCCCCTCTCAGTCTTCTCTTCTCCGGGCTGAACAGGCCCAGCTCCCACCGTATCTCCTCGCAAGTGAGACGTTCCTGCCCACCTGAGCTAAAAGCCTCCCCCAGCCCTCCACAGGACTGACGGAGCCGCCTGGGCCTGCCCACCCCGGCCGG
>VWZN01003778.1:193088-208718 GCA_013396955.1 Regulus satrapa | reverse complement strand
TTTTTTTTTTTTTTTTTTTTTTTTTTGGTGTGTGCATTCCTTGGCAGAGCCATCTCTATTGACCTTCATAAAAATCAGGTTTTTAATTAACTGTGAAATATTTTTGTACTATTTTGAAGTCCTTAAGCTGTGGGCCAGGAAGCAGGCAGGTGACTGGTCATATGCTTGAAGCCATCATTTGGTTTTCAGCAGCTAAATTATATTCAAAAAAGCTAGCAATGTGTTACTTGTATCCTTACTACTGTTACTGGCATTTTTCCACAATTGCTGTAGCTAACTGTGAGATATTATACAATCAGAAAGAAGGGAAAAACTGGTTCAGGCAATTGTGAAGGGAACATGGCATTACCTCAGAGGATATTTTTATTTGGAGACTGTCCATTAGATAAAGAAACATGAGAATTTGAGATCTGGGCATCAGCTCTTTTTTTTAGTCTTAGTTTAATTTTTCTGCTGGTGATTCCACACTTGGTGTTATTTTTTAATATGTTCAGAAGGTTTTGAAGCCCTCCAGAATATCCTTCCTTTTTTTCTGAAGGGAAGCATTCACAGAAGTCAGGCTACTAAAAAGACAAAACCATGCGGGCAGGTCACACAGCAACATCAACATTTAGTTGAACTGCAGGACCCCAGAGCACATCCAAGACCTGGCTCTCCTATCTGCAAGTTCCATCTGCCCCTAAAGCCTGTGACAATACGATCCTTCTTGGAAGCTTCCTAGACCCTGTTTAGCCCTCTGAACCTGTTGTGTGATGCCTCCTCCAGGACAGATGGGATGCATCAGACCCCCCAGAAAGCACCACGGCTGAAAAGCACTGCAGCTAAATGCACCTTGGCACAGCCTCTAAAATACGGATGCACAGCCCAAGGGCATCCTCCTCTCCTTCCTCGTGCCTCCTGTCCCAGTTCCCTGCTGTGCACTTGCTCTGGAGCCACCCCCAGAGAGCGGGGAAGCAATGTGGAGCCAGGACAGTGTGTCATCAAGATAGCTACTGATAGCAGAGCAGACAGAGCAATTTCCAGAATGATTAATACTATTAGCACATGCTGAAGCTTAAGGCTAAACATAAGCTTTAGAGGAATGGATTTTGATGTAAAAAGTGAATAAATGAGACAACTGTCAGAACAATGAGTGGTGAACCAAGTAAAGATTCTTAGAGTAGGAGATGCAAAACACTGCCTGCTGGCCTGTGTTCACTGAACCTGCTAGTAAAATTCCCACTGCCCTTCAGGCTGAAGAAATAGCCCAGCAATAGCATGTGGCATAGAGGTAACCCAACCAGCAGGCACCAAGGCTGCTCCCACAACTAATTAGCTGCATGGCATTTGAGCAGAGGCACAGCGATGGTAACACCCCGGGATCCAAGGCACCGATCCTCCCCCAGCCCAATCCGTGCTCCTCTGCTCCTGGAGCCTTCTGAAGATCTTTGTGCTGCCCTTTAGTGTACATACCTTGAGTGCTTGCAAGAGTAGCAGTGTGAGGGCTCGTCTGACGCTGAATAAAAAGCACGTCTCAAAAGGGCCATCTGACTTATGCTATCTTCTCATAATCCCTGCTCCAGAGGTCTCAAATGCCATAATTGAAAACCCAATGTTCATCTTCTGAAAGTCAGGTTTAACTTACTGTAAGCAGCTCCCAGAAGGACAGTATTTTGCATAATCAGTTACAGGGGATATGTGTACCATTTTGCTGTTTTTCTTCTCCTGGCACATTCCTCACAGGCAAGCAAGCAAATAAAATATAGGCATATGTGGCTGTGCAATGTCCTCTTCACCAATTCCTTTTTTTTTTACCCCAATCATCAAGTCTACTTATTTTCTTATGGCTGTAGCATTGTATGTACAGTTCCTCATTTCCTTTTTAAAAGTTCATTCTTATTTTTCTTGCATACGACATCTCGAGAATAAATGTCTTGAATGGATTCACTAAATCAGGTGGGTTTATTACTTTAGATATGTGTCTGCAAAGAAGTCACATGCTCAGGGCGTTTCCCTGGAGTAGCTAATTCAGCTTGGGCCCAGCCACATGATCCCCCTTTCGAGTCTTGCCTTATGGCCTCTGAGGAATGTTGCATTGGCTGCAAGGGAATTACTAGGTCTTGGCAAGACATGTTAATATCTTCGCAAAGACTTGTTAGGGACCAAGACTTCAGCCTCCAACTATTTCCTCTGATAAAGCAGAGTATTCACAGCAGTTCATTAGTCTTGAATCGCCAGTTTGACTTTGAGAGAAATGGAAGTTCCCCGGAAACCAGAGGGGCTCTGTAAGTAAAGCTGGCTGGCGTTGCCTGCCTGCTAGCAGCACTTTGAAACAGAAGTGTTGGATCCAGTTGGACAAACCAGTGTCTCAGGACCCTTTAGCCAAGGGTTGGGAAAATGAAAGCCCAGGTAGAAAAAAGGTTCTGTATTATAGCCATACCTGCTGTAATGGGATTTGAAAGACCATCTGTCAAGACATTGGAAAACTTGGACATGGGCATGCAGATTTGATGTTTTCTCCTGAAGATCTGTCCATGTTCATAGACCAAGTTTGTAGCAGCAACAGAATTGCAGTCTTGTTTTATTACAGCAGTTGTTTTGGGGTTTGTCTATAACACTCAGTGCTATCTTTCCATTAGGATCCAACATTACACTGATAATCCTTGAAAGCACTAGAGCATGGGTATCATATCTGCAGCTGGATCTCTCTGCTAGGAAGCTCATTACACAGCATGGAAAGAATTTTTGCTATCTCATTTTGAATCATTGATAACAATATCACAAGTGAAGGGAATGTATTGTTCATCCATGACATGGGAAGAAATCCCTCCCACAGTCCCAGCAAGTTGCTGTCCCAAGAACCCCCTTGCAACACAGAGAGGCAACATCTGAGTTACACATTTGTCAAACCAAGAGAAGTTTTTTCATGAAGCGTGGAGAGCACAACACTGGGGCAGGGGACAGAGGGCGTATCCCAAAACAGGTCTCTCCACACCAGCTTCCCGAAGCACTTGTATCATTGAGCTGAGCTTCAGAGCGCAGGGAACATTGAAGGAACCTGAGAGCTGGCCCTAGCAGCAGCAGCCAGCCCCGCAGCCGGACCTGAGGAAGGACCTATCTAGAAAATCCCAGCTGACTCACGGCCCCATGTGTTGGCTGCTGGCCTCTTTACACCTCTGGTGTCAGAAAAGGAAGTGAAACAGCTGGTTCTCATGTATATGCTCAACAGCTTTGAAAAGCCCCCCAGTTGTAGAAAAGCGCAGCAGAGCTGCGAGGTCTGGAGCTGGTTTCCTATCTGAAAGCCAGGCAGGATGCCGGATCTGTAGCTGCAGTTCAGCTTGACAGAGGGCCAACGCCAACACCGCTGTTCTCATCTGCTTTAGTGTCAGCTGAACATTTGTGTTTCCCATCCAGCACCATACAAGCCTAAACCAAGGACTGAAGTTCCCCCAGCTTTCTGTATAGTGGAGGCACGGATCGCTGTCTCGTTCGGTGCCATTTTCTATCATCCAGCTGACACTGGGATCCAAATCAGGGCCCCAGTTCAGCAGCTACTCAGTGACTTGTCCCATTCCAGCCTCCCTTGGCCTCTGCATGTCCCTAGTTAGACACATGTTTCAAGAACTCGCTACAGCCGTGCTTAAGTCCTGAGGAAAAAGCATCCCAGAAGAAGGGCGGAGAACCAGCTCCATCAATCACCACAGTGAGATGTGTTCAAGCCAGCTAATGGGTAATCCTATGTCTATGTACCACAAATACACAAAGATAACTCGCTCACTGTCCTGCTTGGCAGAAGAGACTCTTGTGGGAAACAAGCTTTCCTGGTCAAAGATTATCCTTGTAGAATAAATAATCAAACCATACTAATGCATGTATATATATATATATATTTCACATGGATTCATATGACAAGTTGCATATGCTTATGTCAGTCCATCTGATGGGGTAGAAACCAACGGGGAAGTTGTAACTACACAGAAATAATGGGAATTTTCTGGTGAACCTCAGCATGGCAGAGACTTTTCTCAGCGGTCACAAAAGACTTCTGCAGCCTGCTAATTATACACTAGCCAAATCTTATTACAAACAAGTAATAAGTATAGGCACATTTGTTGGTTTTGCTAATGACATTAATGTCCTTCTTGATGATTTGCAGAGCTCCAGGAGGCCAGAGACTCAATTTGTACTGATGTATCTCTCGCTCTGGTGAGGTCTAGGAAACTCTGGATGTTTCGTAGCTTTTCACCATCTATCTTTAGACAATCCAAGGTCTGTTTTCTGTGCAGTAGATTGAGCTGCTTCTTCTCCTGTATAACACACATATTCAGAGCTCTAATTAGATAGTGGATCTGTGTATTATTTTCTGGCATGTAAGTGATGGTATGTAGAATTACACATTATTCTTCTTAAAGGGTATTTGTGCTTTTACTCCTCCACAATTTCTTTATCTCCCTCAGCAAAATGGCTGTGACACTGAAATCTTCTGTGTGTAAATTCATTTATCTTTCCCCTGTGGAGTCCCAGAGAGTTCAGATATTGAGGTTAAAACCACAGACTTTGCAATTTAGGGTAAATCATCACAGGGAAAGAGACCGAACTGGAACTGGTCAGTACACATTCTGAAGAATTACCAGGATTTGCTGGGCAAAGAGAAGCAAACGTTTTCCTCTTCTCTCTATCCACATATTTCTGTGACTGATTTGTTTTGAGTTTCCAGTGTCTGTTTGCACAGACCTGATCATCGGTCCCACTGCCCTTCTCCACTTCCTGTCTGGGAACAAATGGAGACAGTCAGCAGCGGCAATCTCACATCCTTTCGTTTGAAAACCACTGAACACAATTTGTCCCACCAGGGAAATCAGTGCTTTAAGTATGTGAGTAATCCACTAACTTCACAGGAATCTCTCTGGATGTTTTCTTTCAGCCTGCTCCGATGGCAGCAGTGACAGAAGGACACTGCCCTGAGCACACTCTTGCATGCTGCAGGCGGGTGCCAGGAGCTCTCTGTGGGTACTGCTGGCCCATGCTGCAATCTGGGGAGCCCTGCTGTGCTGGGGCAGTGAGCTCCTGCCCGCAGCTTTTGATCCAGCCATTCCTAGCATTACACATCCCTGGGAATACACTCAGAAACTACAGATGAGGTCATTCCCAAGAGTCTGCTTAGGTATTTGGGGCCCTTGACACTGAGAGGAGCTAAAATCTTATACTCTATGAATGGTTTTTAAAGGGAAAGTGGAACTCTTTTTATAGTACGTTAGCTGTTTGCTAATCTTGAATTGGTAAATTATTAACTCCTCTACAATTTGTTTATCCTTATTGTTAGATATTGCACTACTACACATTCTTCTATCTTACTTGCCTCCTAAGAAGCTTTAGGATTGACAGTTACTTATGAAAATGCAAAATAAAACATTATTTATGAATTAATATTATTTATACATATTAACAAATGCAGGATTGATTTCACTGTCGTGCTGTCCTTTCAAACTATTCATCAAATATGAAAAGCAATGGTTGGCCCAAACAGTTCTGTATTTGATTTGATGCTCTAAACTTCAAAACACTTGTCCAGGAAATTACACTGCATGCTCCTCTGTGGGCCCTGAGATAGAACAAAAAGCACAGCTTGCAAAGATACCTCACCACTGAGGATGGGGCATGACTCTATCTTGGCCCTATTTTCAATTTGTCTTGGGGTAATGAAGAAGAAAGTGAAACTCCAGGATAGTTACAGAGAACCTTTTCCAGATTTACTGAGTCAACATGCACTTCTACCAGCCCATGGCCCAAGGCTCCCATACCTCCACGTTCCTCTCCCCAGGCAGTTGCACTGGGCTTCCCAGCTGGTGTGTGTCTGGTGACAGCACACCCATGTCAGAGATGGCACTTGAGGTCCAACTCACCCTTAATGTGCTGGCAAAGAATCCCTACCTTGTGTTCAACCAACATAATCCTTTTCCCTGAGTGTAAATGGTGCTGAGCTAATAAACGTGGGTTCTCAATGCAAAGGGATGTGCTGTGCTCCAAATGCATCATCAGAATCACAGATTAGCAATGTCTTTTTAAAAATGTGCTCTGAACAGGAGTTTTTCCTTCCAAAAATAACTTTTATTTTGTTCATATTAGAAGAGCAGGATGTTCTTTCCTGTCCTGAAGGGATAAGGAGGAAATGAGAACTATGGGGTTCTTATATGGTATGAGCTACTATTCTTCTGGACTAGTGCTGCGAATCTTGATTTTTTTTTCTCCCCAGGCTTAGCATTTTATTCCCCTTGGACCTCATTTTGCATTCATTCATGCTGATGTTACTTCAGTGAAGCTCTCTTTGATATCAATGGCATTCCTCCATGTTTACAACCCCTCTGGTCCTAAGGTAATTGGCATTAGGAGGGAGGCAACCTACTGAAGACAGTGCATACTAAATGTCTCAATTCCCTTTTCCAATGAGCTAAAGTCATTCGAGAGACATGAGTGGGGGCAGAAAGCATCCTTTCCTGTACTCTGTGTTCAAGGAAAGAGACAGCAGTTTGGAGGAAATGTGAACGTAATGGACTGTACATTTGTATCCCATTGTACCGATGTCTGACAGGAAACACTTGGGGTTTGATTCAGGAAAAAGTAAATCGTATCCCTTTATAATACCCTCATAACCCCGGTTATCCTGCTGTATTTGACTACATCCCTGTCTCTAATGTATATATTCTCACAGCTCTCTCCAGAAGACCAGAAGGAAATCTGGTCACTGGGGAGCAGCGGAGGCATGGGAAGAGATTTTACAACATTTTCCATCCGATGGCCTTCCTGAGTGACAGCAAAAGGCCAGCAGCTCTTCACTTTCAAACCAAAGGGACTCCTGAGCAGCTGCCATTATTGACTGCCACCATAAGCAGTTCCTTACACGAGGAAAGCTGCAAATACCAAATTTTGGATTATTTCTGAGCAGCCTCTGCCAAATCCATGAGAGCTTGTTGTTGCCATTGGCCTTCACTTTAATGTGTAGATAGTTGCAGTGAGTTCCCACTGCATGTGCAGGGCCAGAGACTCCTCAGCAGTGGAGGCACTGGAGAATCCCTCAATTAGGGGTTCACTCTGCAGCAGCACCATGGAAAAGGTTCCAGCTCTCAGCTTTTAGCAACTTTGCTCCTCACGCAGCCTGCTGAGTTCTGTGGGATCTGTGCTGGTCCCTGGAAATGCCTGTAATGGCTCCCAAGGGAGCCTGCCTCCCGGAGTGACCAGGGCCAGGGAGCTGTTCCAGTCTCTTGTCCCTGGGGAACATGCAGTACCACCAGTGTTTGGCATTTTGCTGTACAGCTCACAAAGCTGCAAAGATTGCAAAAGAAACCAACCCCCCACACGTGACCCAGAAGAGACAGATTGAGGACATAATGCCCTTGATTGAAAAGGGAGGCACCCAGGAAACCTTGTGGTATATTTTTTAAATTTTTTTTTTTTAAACTAGAGCTAAAATAATTTGGCATGTGTGTCCCCTGAGCTGCTTCCTAAACCACAGCTGCATGAGGAATTATCTAGCTCTTAGCTGAAGCAACTTCTCAAAAAAACCCCAAACATGTAGGTCATTAAAGTGCTAATAAAAAAAAAAAGTTGATGAATCTCTGAGCAGTGCTCTGATTATCTCTCTGTGGGGAATGAAGAACTCATTAACATGAGCTCCATGCCACTCCCTCCTCCTTTCTCAGAGTTTGGCATAAAGCAAGGAAACAAATGTTTGTGGTTTGGCCAAGTTTCTAATGAGTAGCTCAGCTAGGTCCACTGATTAGACGCGTGGCTTTATGGAGGGTGAAAGGCGGCCGTACCATGTAAAGCGGCAGAGTGGCAAAGCATTTCTGCCACGCTGGGTTCCCAAAAAGGAAACACCTTACTTCTTGTGCGGATTGCTTTTCAATGTATTTAGCAAAACATGTATACAGAGAGGGTTTCCTTGACATGGCCGACAGAGAGAAACAGCCTGAGGTCCAGAGAGAGTAACAGAGCCAGATGTACGTCTGAGGACTCACCTGAAATTGTTGTTGCAGCTTACTACGTGTTTGGTTTCACTTGTTAAGTGGGAGAGCTTAATGCTAAGATTCAGTCCAACCCCAAATGAACAGTCCTGCCTGTCATCTCTCCTCCCTGCTCTATGTTACCTGTCCCACTCCACAGAAGGATGTCTGTGCAGCAGCCCCCAGGCACCGCAGGAGCCTATGGGCAGAGGTCTCCTTTTGCTGCATCACCTGCAGGAGCTTCAGCACAGAGATCTGCCTAATTAGAATGGCCCAGGCCACTGACTCTCCAGGAGCACCTGGCAGTTGTTTCAAAGTAGGGAAGAAAAGCTCCAGAACTAATGGGAGAAGTCTCTTCCATACAGGAAAGTTTCTCCTTGATCATGCTTGTAATCCATTTATAGCCTGAATCATCAGCACTTGTCAGCTTCATAATCCTTCCAAGACTAAAGTAAAACTCATCTACATGCCCAGGAGAAGAAAACTCACCCTACAATAAACCTGCAAGGCATCTGCTGGGATAAGCAACTGCAGCCTCTGAAATTCAAATATCAGGGTGTGTGATCAATGTCACGCAGCACCTTAGCACTCAAATCAACCTCCTGAGACATCAAGTCTGTCCCCTGCTGCTGCAGACAATGCTTTGTATAATGCTTTTAATAAGCTACAATGAAAAAGCAGTGAGATTTGATCCATTCCAAATACCTCCCTTGGAAAAGGTAGTATTTGATTGCTCTAATGGTTAACAACTCTCTTCTGGTTTCCAGCTGAAATCTGTGTGTGGCCAGTTCCTATTCAATCACTCATGTGCCAGCACCCTCTCTAGCTAAGCAGTTCTCTGGGCCAGAGCTCAGAGTTCAAGGCAAGTCCCGATCCACAAAATTCATTCTAGTATCACCCTCACTTTCAAAACCACACCTAAAGTTTGTTATTTCTTGGCCTTTTCAGGTTCAAAGTTTATTAAAACATGATACAGCTGTAATTTATTTTTTTTTCAAAAGCAAATAAAAATGAGGGGATGAACATGGATGGAACAGCCCTACTAATTCCACGAGTGTTAAACTGAATTAATAGCAAATTGGAGAAAGCCAATTGCTTCAACTTTCATAACACACTCCCCATGTAGTTATATATTCTTCCCGTGCCCAAGGTACATTTAGATTCCAACAGCCACCAGATAGTTAAAAGTCCTGTATTAAATAACAGGCTGTACCACCTTATCCCCTTATTAGTGGCTGGTACCTGCAGGCTCCCGTGGCGCTGGTGCAGTCAGGTGGAGCCGTCTCACTCCTGTGTACACATTTGCAAAGTTAAAACATGTTCTGCATCTTCTCCCTATTCAAATCAAGGACTGTGGCTGGACAGTTTGGTGCCTCGGGCACTTTTTTCTCCAAGGACCTCTCTAGCTCCCAAGGGCCCTTGCTCACTTTTCTGTGATGCTCTGGTAGCTCCTACACTGATGTGGTGCCAGCAGCCAGCCGGGCTGGAGCCTCTCACCAAAAAAGGGTCCTGGCATGCAGGGTCTTCATCCTACTCTGCTCCAGCCCTGCTGCTTTCGCCTCGACCACAGACCTCGAGGGGCTCTGTAAAAGCAAGCAGTACCCAGAAAGAAAAAGTTTTGCCCCCGAACCTACATGGAGTTAGTTAACGTGGAATTATACACCTGTAAGCAGCAGTGCAGATTTCAGAGGGACCTTCTAAGACTTTCGAGCATATTTTACAAAGTTGCTACTTCATCCTGCTTGTAATTCACTCCTAGTCTGGATCATGAGGACTTGTTGGACTTAAGGATTTCTGCATCTTAGAAATAATTAAAACCATAATTGAAATACAGAGGGTTGTTGGTTTGGGGATTTTTTTTTTTTTTCTGCATAAAAAGGAGAACTATCACCCGGTGCTTCTGTGACTTCAAACGTCCGGTCAGAGCCGCTCGGATGTAACAAAACCAGCCCTGAAACCGAGAATCCAAGTAACTTTGGGTGGAGAACCAAGACAGGGATGATTTCAGCTGCAAAGCGGGACAACTACAGAAAGCCAAGAAAACAAAACAAAAACAGGCAGAAAAAGAAAAGACAGTGTTTGCCAAGATGACTTTAGCATTTTGTGCAGCTTTTTTTAGCCAGGGCTGCTCTCGGCAAAAGAGCTTTCTCCTGAGCAGCACGAGCCATCTGGAGAAGCCGTCTGCCGCCTCTCAGCCCCAGCAACTGTTTAAATGTCTCGAAATTCCACTTCCAACCCAGGGTTTTGTTGTCGCTGTTTGTTTGGGGGGCGTGGGCTCCTTCTTCATCCTTCCCGCACACCCCAGCCGGTGTTCCCCGCCGCCTCGGCCGTGCGCTGGCCGCCGCGGGTCCCTCCCGGCTCCCTGGGGATCCCTGCCCAGCCCCGCACTGCAGGTACGGCCGGGGCGGGGGACAACAATNCGGGGGCACCGCGGGGAACTCGCCCGCGGGTCTGCGCCAGCTCTCGGCCCCGGGAGATGCTGCAGTGCTGTCGTTCTGCCTCGGCGCTGGGCTGAGGAGGAGGAGGAAGAGGAGNAAAAACAGGCAGAAAAAGAAAAGACAGTGTTTGCCAAGATGACTTTAGCATTTTGTGCAGCTTTTTTTAGCCAGGGCTGCTCTCGGCAAAAGAGCTTTCTCCTGAGCAGCACGAGCCATCTGGAGAAGCCGTCTGCCGCCTCTCAGCCCCAGCAACTGTTTAAATGTCTCGAAATTCCACTTCCAACCCAGGGTTTTGTTGTCGCTGTTTGTTTGGGGGGCGTGGGCTCCTTCTTCATCCTTCCCGCACACCCCAGCCGGTGTTCCCCGCCGCCTCGGCCGTGCGCTGGCCGCCGCGGGTCCCTCCCGGCTCCCTGGGGATCCCTGCCCAGCCCCGCACTGCAGGTGCGGCGGGGGCGGGGGACAACAATGGACGGCAGCCTCGGCGCAGGACGCTGGCGGCGCCGCCGCCGCCCGGCCAAGCCGGAATTCGTGGAAGGGCGAGGGAAGGCGGCCGTAATTCCAATTTGACCGGGGTGGGGGAACAAGCCGAGGAAGGGCGGCGGGCGAGCCCCCCGCGCTGCCAGATAGTGATCCCAGGCGGGCGGGCAGGCTCGGGAGGAGGAGCCCAGGTGTCCCTTCCTGCCACATAGTGCGCCGCCCCTTTCCCCGCCCGCTCCCGCGGTGCTGCTGGCGCNAGGAGGAGGAAGAGGAGGAGGACGGGGCTTTAAATAATGCGCCTCCGCGCCGAAACTCCGCTAATCAAATAAAGCCTCGGGAGTAATTGCCGCAGCTGCGGGCTGTCCTTGCTCCACCGCAAGGTTCCGGGCTCCCTACGCGTCTGGGAAAACTTCTTAAAATGTACACGATGTGGGGGTTTTATAGTGGCGCGCAGCTGCACCGTGGCCGCGGGTCCTGGCGCGGGGAGCCCGGGCTGCGCTTGCCGGTGCCGGCATTCCGGTCACGGCATTCCGGTCACGGCATTCCGGTCACGGCAGCGCCGAGCCACCGGCACCGGCATCAGCCCCGCGCCTCCGCTGCTGCTCCTGCTGCTGCTGCTGCTGCTGGGGCTGCCCCTGCCCTCTGCTCCGCTCGCAGTTTGGAATTGCCTCCATCCTGTGCTCCTCCTAGCGAGGAGGGAATTGAAGAGTGCTGCCTTGAAGTTTAGGCTCCAGAAATGGGGGTTGAACGATGGGCCTTTTGGGAGTTTGTTCCTCGGTGTCGGTCAGTTTTCGTCTCGTGTTAAAAAGGTTGTTTAGGAATTCGGAGGGGAGTTATCAGTCGGTGTTCGCTGCAGACTTCAGGGCAGGCAGTGTCTGCATGGCTGAACGATGGGATCTTGGCAGGGAAGCCTTGGAGTGGCTCTGTAAGGAGGGTAGAGCATGCCTCAAAAGCAGCAACAGCCCGGCCGTGGAGGTGGGTTGCCTCTGTCTTCTCAGCATCATTATGTTGCAGGCAGGTTGAGCCTGGATCTGCTGGTTTTCATTCACATGTCCTGGACTCGTGTCTGGAGGGTAGTGATGTGATACCAAGTGGAGGAAAAATGTGTAGGCATGTGCCTCATCTGCGTAGTTCCACTATGTGGAGGAGTTAAGTTTAAAAAAAAAAAAAATCAAATAGATGAAAATCAATGGCAATGAATATCTGGGCAGAAAAATGAATGGCCAAGGGTTATAAAAGCATGAATGTATGGAATTGCTGAATTGTGTGGGAGAAGTTGCTGCTTAAATGAGCTTTCGTACCAGAGGAATGAAGCTGACAGATATAACCTCAGCCTTTCAAAGAGCGCTTTGGTGTGCCCGGGGCAGCTTCAGGCTGTCTCCCTTACCTTCTGGTCCGATTGCTGATGACTGGAGTGAAGAAGCACAGGTGTGGCAGAGACATGGTTGTGTGTGGTCTGCTGGGAAGGGGTGCTGGTGGCTTTTGGGGGGAGCGGTGCAAGACGAGGCAGGTTCTGCACGAGTCTGCCTTGACAGCAGCTCTGCTGTGAAAGAATCCCTTTTGCCTCCCTGCCAGGGTTTGCCTTGTACCAGGGAGTTCTCAGGACTGCTCACCCGGTCACTTCAGTGGCCTTGCTGGCTGGGAACTGTGTGAACAAATTGTACAAACCTCCTTGGTGGCATCCAGTACTTGCAGGGAAAGAAAGTGTAAAACCCAGGGAACAGCACGAGCTCGTTGGTTGTTATCAGACAAGCTCCTCAATGCTGATTTGAGTAAGAAGTGCAGGTTATTTCTCAATGAGACAAAATTATAATTGTGTGACTAATAGCATATACCAGTTTTAACTTTAGATGTTGTCATGTTAACACTTCTAGTGTTAGTTGCATTATTTCTCAGAAGATATTATTACTTGAGTTTCATTTTTGCTGGAAGAATGTGAAGTCTGAGGCAGGAAGGGCAGCTTAGGGGTTGAGTGTTTAATGATAGAGTCTAGTACACGATGATGATGATGATAATGATGATTAAGCACGCCCTTAATTCCTGACCAATAGATGGAGTGCTGCTATGCTTTAGGCTATCTGGGGATTTGATGGTCTCTTGGTTAAATCAGTCATTATCCTTGACTCTTGCCTCAGGATTGAGGCAGCTGACATTGTTTAGAGGAAAGGTGATTTTAGGGTGGTGTCGTGTACACCGCAATCATCTAACCCAGTGAGAAGATCCAGGTGCTGCCTCTGACACCCCAGGCCTTGCAGTGCTTGTAGGGTGCTTGGACTGGAGGGATCTGGACAACTGGGGCAGTTTCACTGCCTTGGCCAGCAAGGCGTCCTGCAGCCCTCGTGGTGACCCTTTGCTGGTTATGAAATGAGCTGTTGCACCGGGGCTGGCCGAGCCCAGCTGGGCTCTGTGTAACTGTGCTGGAACGGTCCCTGTTGCATGTGATGTTAGAGGTGACATTGCACGCAGGGGCTGCCTGCCTTTGTTCAGCTCCACTTGTTACAGGCCAAATGACCTGGCACAAGGCTCTATTCGCTGTGAAAATCGTGAGAAATTAACATGTAAGAGATGAGAAATGAAAACAGTTTTAAGAAAGGCCAGCATTAGTTTGTTTCCTTTTGTAAGGGGAATGTTTCAGGGATCAAGAACTGAGTGAAAGAAGGCAAAAGGCTGCTAGTTTTTCCCTTGTTAAAATCATCGTTGCCAGTTAAAACTGCAGCGCTGTTCTTGCTGCGCTGTGGATGGTGCTGGAATGATAATGTTTTAAAAAAACAGTTTTCATTTCGGGGAATAACTTGTTTCACTTTGAGATGGTGCATTAAATTGCCTTTTTGCTATCTTTTTAAAAACTGAATTCTAGTTTCTTTTAAAAATGTCCTGTAACTTCAGCAGCCATAGTAACCTCTGGCTATTATTTCCCTTGTAAATCAATTTTGCATTTTCATAGTGCTGCTGTTTCAAAAACTGAGACGGTCATTGTTTTGGTATTGACTTAGAAGAATGCAATCTATATTTTTTAATAGCATTGCTTCCCATTACATCACAGGCTTTTCTTCAAGCTATGTTTTGAAATGCCTGTTGCCATATGAGAGATGGTGGTAGATGGTGTGGCTTCTGGTAGGATTCTTGGGGGTTAGTTCTCTTTGTTGTAGTGTTTTTTGGCAGATGAAGATGAATAAAAGCTTATTGACCCTTAGGGAAGAAGCAGTAACTTACTCATTGTGTGCTAATATTAGTTCTGTTTGCCCACAGTCTACTCGGCTTCTATACTAACTCTGAGTCACTTGGCATGTGGGAAAACACTTTTGTTTCTTTTCTGTATTCAAGATAACACATGTCATTGTACATCATCCCAAATGGGATTTTGAGGGATTTAATTTAAAGATACCCTAGCAAGTACATGGCTTTTTTGCAGATAATTTGTGATCCAGATTATTAGTTAAGAGAAACAAATTTTAATTGGTTAGATAAGAAAGTATGTTCAGCTATGGCATGCTCTTAATCTGGGCTGGTGGTGCAGGGATGGCAGTTCAAAACTGTAGAGGAAACTGGAGAATGTTTGCTACTAAAAAGCTGAGATTTTCTACAGATTCATTGAGAAGTTGGATAGTGGGAGAAGGCTTGAGAGCATCAGACCTCAGTGGGAGGGTGATGGCTCCCTGTGTTTTATTCACCCCTGGATCTTTACAGTCTGGTGAATGTGATGTCAGTGTCTGTTTATTTGGGAACATATAAAGCATAGTTTGTGCCTTATGGTAGTAGTGTCAATTCTGCTTGACAAGGATGCAATCAGCTGTTACAAAGCGCTAATTAGGGAAATATTCTAATAGCCTCATTCATGTTCGTGTCTCTTAAACTGCTGTGGTCTTGGCTAGGAAGAAACTCTTTTCTTGCTTTGTATTGTCTAACGTGTCAAAATCCAAGTGGCATCAAAGCAGGAGGCAGTTTCCATGCGAGTCAGCGGGCTGAGGTGAAGATCCCTAAATCACAGGCTGCTGTGAGCCAGGGCTTGCTTTGAACCATTTCACGTCGTGTTTTCTGGACCCGCAGCAGCTAACAGCTGGCAAATCCCTTCTCCCTTGTGCATTTGGAATCTCCTGAAGTTACTTCTCCAGCTGAAGGAGGTGGCAGCCCTGAACAGCACGGAGTTGTCAGCAGTTCGCTGCTGCTCCCGATGTCGCTGCGCTGCCCTGAACGAGTACCTGATCTGAACTGTGCCGTGTCAGCCAAACCAGGGGGATTCATTGAATTGCTTTGAAAATCTCTGCTTGCTGTCTTCATCTGTACCTGTAATAACTGATCTCAAACCTTTTTTTTTCCTTTTTTTTTTTTTTAATATTAATGCATATATTCAAGTGTCAAATTATATGGGAGTTTTGTTGTTTTGCTTTTGTTTGACTTTTTTTTTTTCTTGTAGAAAGCAAGCATCCCTCTGCATATCATCCATCAGTGTTACACTAAACATGACATGTGTTAGAGGCCAGGTGGGCCTGCATGTTCTGTTTGCAAATGCACAATAATGTCAGTAAATGTCAGTCCTGGAAGGAGGGTGCTTCCCACCCAACCTGCAGGTGTCCTGATGGCAAATCGAGTGCAAAATAGGAAAGCCTACTGGATGGGTAAAGCTTGCTTAACTGCTCAATTCAGTCAAAACGAGGAAGGAAAAATGTAAAAATGTAATGTTAAATATATATTATATTCCCCTCCTACAAATGTAGACCAGCTTTTTTTTTTTTTTT
>VWZN01003778.1:144006-193064 GCA_013396955.1 Regulus satrapa | reverse complement strand
TTTTTTTTTTTTTTTTTTTTGGGGGGTGCAACTCTAGAAGTCTTGGCAGAATCCTGTGGGAGCAATTTCATACTGAAGTTGTCTGTGTGACTTAAATAAATAGTTTCTAGAGCAATGTAAATTATAAATTGGCTGGGTTCAGAGAGATTGCTGGTATTAATGTAAGTCATTTCACGTAATCCAGTATCCCAGTGCAGTCTTAACAACCCATATGATGTTTTAGTCTTTATGGATGTATATACAAAAATTCTCTGTATTTATAAAGAGCATCACTAAGGCCACAAAGTCAAGTATTTGAAAGCTGGGTAGTGCTTTCCAAAGAAAATATCCTCAATTTCAAAATTAAATTACAGCACTGGAAAGTACACTTAGGAGCCCTGATGTCAGAAGGAGAGAAGTGTTTTGGCTCAGATGCTTCAGATCTAGGAGACACTTAGCAGAGGCAACCTTCAGCCTAACATATGAAAAATTAAGTGAAATTGAAAATAGAATTTTGGGGCGGAAACAGTGGACAATACTAGGCAGTGCATCCAGCTCTGTCTAGAACTGAATACAATAATTCAAAACTACTGACCTCACAAGTACCTTTGTTTTTTCCTGACTCAGATACACAACCGTTTTTACGAGTGTTAATGAATTGTATAACAATTTCTCCAGGCTCCTGGTCAATGCTAAAACAGGACTAAAACACAATTTGAGCAAGCTGCCTTTCAATAGTATTTAAATTATTGCTACACACCAGGTGACATACCATATTTGGTGTGTATCCTAAACCACCAAAACCTAACCTAAAATTTTGTTCTTGGAAGGTACAAACTGTGTTTGGAGGTATACCCTGTGGAAGGTCAGATCAAATCCTCTCAAATGATTTTTTTCAGCTGTATTGATTACAGTTCCTTGAAGGTGCTGAGATTTAGGGTGTAAGAACCTGTATAAAAATAGTACCTGGCATTCCTGTGCTACATTAGTCTATATAGCTCTCCTGATAGAGCATTACTGCAACAATAAATGAATACCTAGTTCAAGATATATTTCTGTTACTGTGTTTAAATGGTTACAGTGCCCACAAGAAGCCCATCATCCCGTTTCAGATCTTGATTGCACATGAAGCTTTGCACTAAAATATCAGGTTAAGGCTAATTGTATTCGTGGTGTTCACAGTTATTCTGTACAATTTTTGGCTTTCAATTGCAACTGTCTTTAAATGCCTAAATATGCCTAAAAACGTAGGCAAAGGCAAAACTCTTTTCATAATTCAAATGTTTTTTGATCCAGCCATCAGGGCAGAGGACAAAGATGTTTTAATGGTATTTAATTCACCTACTAAATAGAAGCTGTTCCCCCCCAGGGCAGACTGTGTTTTTGGGCCAAAATCTGTGTAACTTTCTTATTCCTAAAGTGACTGAGGTTGTAAAAGCATTTGTGCATATGTGGGGTGTTTTTTTTTTCCTCCACATTTCCATCGGTGGGCATAATACTGAGTACAAATGAGATTTCTTACTGATGTGCTGGTTGGAACGGGTTGGCTGTGCAGAGCTGTTTGTCTTTGACACGTAGCTGACTTGGTATTCATAGGACACGTGCATGTTGTGTGTTAAATGGCTTAAGGACTGGAGTGACACAGTTGGAGAGCTTGGCAGATAGCTCTGTGTGTGCATGATTTGGATCAAAAAAACCTCCATCTTCTAAGAAAAACTGTCCAAAGTAGATGTCTCAGTCAAATTTTCATAAATATTTTTATTGCAAAGATTTAGTCCTGAGCATCTCAAGAAGAAAAAAGGACTTGTGATGCATGTTTTAATAATGGCTAGTATGATGTTTTGTAAGGCCAAGTGTGTCTGTAACCAGCAAAGCCCTCTTTAGGTGTTTGTTTTGTTCCTTACCAACCTAATCAAATCCATGGGTCTAGTACAGAGCAGGAAAGAAAATGCAGGAGAGCTTACAAATATATTGAAATTCATGGTGTTTCAAAATAAATAAATGAACCCAACACAAAAGCAGAAACCAAGGCAAGTGGTCTGGCATTCAGGTTCCACTCTCCATTTTTTACTCTGTTTCAAACTTTGTTTAAATACTTTTGCAGCATGCAGAGAGATTGAATACATCTGTGTAGTGCTAGCATGAGAGAGTCTGTGCTCAAAAACAGGTTAGTTAAAAAAAAAAAAATCTTGAAATGAATCCAGGTAGCTTCTTGGTTAAAACGTATCAAATAACATAAAGCATGTGAACTTAAGACAACTCAGTTTAACTATATAAAACATTTAAGCTGTAAAGCATCAGGAGATTTTTTTTTTTACAGGTACCTGGATAATTTGCCCTGAGGTGGCAGAGGGGCAGATTGGGTTGGTTCCCTTTTTACATCAGATGTTTTCCTGTGAGCCAAGAACCTGAGGGGAAACTGAAATACTGCTTCCTCTTTAAAAGGTTGTTGCATTATGCTTTTCGTGTGTGTTTGCTTAAACTTAGATGGTTTTAAAGATCAGTGTCCCTCATTGTAACATGTCCTAAGACAGCTCCTGGTTAAGGGGTAGGTTCAAAGACTGCTTAGTTCTTCTCAAGCACCTCACCATCCAAAATTGAAGCTTTTGCTGTCTGGCCAGCAGAAAGTGTTCTTTTTCCTTATCATTCCTAACATGAGTTTTTTATTGCATGTCAGTGCCTCTAATAATATCAAGTGGTTACATACTTAATGCATTGCCTGGTGGGATCCTGTGTCCTTCAAAATGTCTTGAGTTTGATTACCTGAATCAAGGCACTGCCTCTGAAACGGTGGACCCAAAGTGGCCGATGCAGACTCTGAAGTGTGGTTATGTCTTCTGTACCAGAGAGGTGTCACCCAGCGAGGGTGGTCAACATGTCAGCCCAGTGTTTTGGGAGATCTTTGCTTAGATGTGGAGATTTCCATCTGAGGAGAGGTGTGGCAAACGCCCAGGGCAGACCTCAGGGTGAAAGGGAGGGAGAGCTCTGAAGGGAGACAGGAGGAGCTCAGGCTCCTTCAGTTCCAGTGTCAGCAGCTTCATCTGCCTGGACCTTCCCTAGAGCTGGGAGAGCAGACAGCCTGGCTCGTATGTATCAGCAGAGCAATGTGTGTATGGACAGCCCTTTCCAAGGACCTTGAGCACTATATGGCACTTGTCACCGAGCTTGGTCACAGGAACCCACGAGACAGCCCAAAGTACATCACTCTTAGTGTCCAATACTTGTCTTAGGAGATTCTGTCTCTCCACTGGAAAAATTATCAGTTTCCTTGTTGAAAAGGGTTGAAATTCTCCCCTTTGTGGGAAAAATATTTTAACATCAGAACAAAAGACCCACAGATGTACTGCTTCCTTTCTTATTAATATTAGCCAGTGTATTGCATGAAAATAATGTACATGCAATGTTGATTAAAAAGAGTTGGCTAATGAGAGAGTAAGAATAAAAAATTATTTATAGCCTGGGTTAGCCTTTAACAGGAGAAAATAGCTTGAGGTATACCATGTAACACTAGTGTCTGGCTACTATCAAACATGCTGCAAATATATAGTAACAGATATTGTGTGCAGTAAATTTATCTTTGTAGTAGAAACCTGATGTTGTTGCTATTCCCAGGGGCTAAGTTGAATTACATTATTACCGGGGCTGAGCTAACAGAGCTTTGCTTATAGTATACATACAGACGAGGCGGTTCTTCACAGAGGTGACCTCTGCTGTATTTTGGTTTCAGATTTCACAGGAACCCATTTCAAAGTTTTTAGCTTTAGTCCACACCCTGCTGGTAGCTAGCTATAAAACTCTCTTTGAAGTAGGTTAAAAAAAAAAACAAAACCAAAAAACAAAACAATTCTGTCCTTTATTACTTTAATAAAGTCAGATAAAGGTCATTTGTTTACTCCTTTTGTGATATACACTGCTGCCACTGTTCCTTGTCAATATAAGTGACACTTGAAAGATGGAACTAAAACTACAAAATTACTGGTTGCAGTGTGCAAATGCATAGTGTAAGTAATTATCTTTTTTATGGCTCTTCTGTTTATTAGTTAACTTGGAGAGTGTGCACGAGCATATATTTGTGCTAGGGAAGCTATTATAGTTGACATGGCATAATGTAGTGTACTCCCTCCAAGGTTATTCCACCCTCTCTCTAAACTATTTTTTTGTGCTTCTCTCTCTCTCTCCAAAACCAATTTAAAAAACCAAATTAAAGCCCTGTAATCCTATTTAAGAACCCTATCAAATAAGAAGTCTGCATGTCACCGTTCCAATAAATATAATCACCTCGTTAATGCAGGCACTCCTCTCCAGGACTGATTTCCATCCGGTTGAAATATTTAGGTTGTGCATTACAACCAAGCTAAAGGGGATATCCTGCTCTTCCCTCCTGGCCCTGTGGTCCTGCCTTGTCCTCTCTTGTGTAAGCCCTGCTGCTTGCTGAACTTCTGCAATTTGTGACTGGCAGCGGAAAAGCTCCTCTCCCCCTCTTCTGGCTGCGTTAACTCCGTTTAAGAAATTGAGTTAGCTCAAGAGAGGGTTGAGTGAGCATGAGGGTATGTACAAGGTGTGGAAGGCAGTGGGGAGAAGCAGGGGAAAAAAGGGGGATAAGAAGATGGGGCACTGTCAGCGCCAGGTTCCAGGTAGGCTCCAGCCCATCCACCCTCGAGGGGTGGAAGCTCTGCACCAGGCACTGCCTGCAGTGCAAGAGACAATGAAAACTGGACTGGAAGGTGTCCCAGGCAGAGTTTTCTGCCAGGGCACTGACTGGTAGGAGGGCAAGAGTGATCAAACCATTTTTCTAGGCTTTGAGATACAGCAGCCCCCAGACTGAGGGGGAGCAGTCACCTTTAAAGGGAGATTCTGGGATAAGTGCAATGTTTTGGGAAAACAACATAGCTTCAAAAATATTTTAATTAAAAGAATCTCAGCATGCTGGTCTCTGTGGCTCCCATATCCCAGCTCTGTGTGGCCGACAGTGGGTGACAATCCTGTGTGGTGTGCTGGTCTTGGGAACTTGTTGCTTTCTACAGCAGCCTTCCCTTGCCTCCAGAGCCTGCAGTATCCATGCACAGCAGAAGATGCACAACTAAATTTTCTACAGTAAAAGTCAAAGGCTTGCACTACCGAGTAGTGTATGCCATTGCTTCTCTTGCTTTTTCATTATTTTATAAGTTATGTGTAGGAAGTGGAGGCTAAATACTGTCATAGGAGAGCTTGACTACATCCAGTAGGAACAGATTCTTTCTTTGGTGAGAGGGAAGGGTGGGGCTGCTCTTGAGTTTTGAACTTCTGCATATGTTTATGAGATAACTTTATATATAAAGAATTCAGAATTGAAGAAAACGTATACAAATAAGTTGCCTAGCCTATCTAAGCAAGATGCTCAAAATGTGTAATTCTAGCTTGCAGTTCTTACGTGCCTTTGACAGTGGCATTGCCTCTCTACTCCTTCCATCCAGGTTCTCATCAGTTAAACAATCTGTTAGAAAACCTAGCATTGCTAGAAACAAACTTGGCAGAAGAATTGTTTTAGAAGTGTAATGCTCAGTTCCTAACAGCAGCAAGCTGTTTGCTGTTGGAGTTGACTGAAATTGCTCCAGTGCATCTCTGTGCAGGTGGTGAGTGATACAAGTTCTCAGTGTGAATAGCTGTCCTGCAGATAGCACTTTATTGTCTTCAGTTCTGGGTCCTCCCAGCTTTCTCCTGCACCTCTCTTCTCCCTTTTTTTCTCTTCTAGCTGCAGTGAAGGATTGTCTTCCAAAGTTTGTGTTTTCTCTGTTTCATATGATATGCAGGCTTAAGTGAAGAGACTTAAGGAGTCTTATCAAAGTAATACTGGCTCAGTCAGAGTAAAGATGCTTTAGTTAAATAGACTATGACCGTGTTTAAAAATAACAGCTGTAGCTGTGTCAGCGTGTTGGACGACCTGATACTGACTTCAACAGAAAGAGCTTTTGAAAATTACTTTGCCTGTTGCAGTATTGCCCCAGTGTGAACTTGGTTTCTGTTGGTAGCATTTCGGTGTTAGATAAACCAGAACAGAGCTCTTGAATTTTAAAGTAGCCAAATGGCTTCAGAGAGAGCTTGTTGTAGTGGGCACCTTTTTGAATGCACAAACAGGGGTAGCAGCACTTTGGCTCTTGTTCACATTGTCAAAACAGCTGTGCCTGGGTTTGGGTGCAAACACCACCCTCATTTAAGGTCACTTAGTTTTGGGTTCTCAGCTCTTTGATGTTTGTAGTAAAAGGGTGGTGTGGGTGTGTTCCAGCCTGAGATCTGTGTGTGGCTGCCATGCTTGCACACATCTAGCTGTTGCTGTCTTGTAATAGTATAATGTGTGGAGAGGCTTTCTAGTAATTCCTGTGCAATTGTCTCATTTTGTCCCAGCCCTGGTGTGTCTCTGACTTCTCCTGCCTTTCTGAAGACTCATTTAAAGTACTGATCTTCTTTAAAAGTCTGGTTAATACGAACTTTTTGAAAATACTTTGTGTATCTGATGTTTATTCTGTTTTTTACAGTTCTTGTTGTGTGTGGGTTTTCTGTCCTTTTTTTTTTTCTTGGCAAGGAAGACAGTAGTACATTCTTGTACCAAGAGGAAGAGTATTAAACCTACTCATAAAAAGAAGATTTATTATCAAAAGTAGTTTTTCATTTTGTCCATTGGAATTATTTTTTTTTTTCAACTCTAACCATACCCAGATTACTGGCTTCATTCATACAGTTGTTGTATCAAGTTTGGATGCTGTCTTTGTTAAATTACGGCTCCTGAGGGTTTTCTGTTACAGAGGTTTCTTCAGTCAGGGGAAATGAGGGTATAATAAAGAAGATTCAAGGACCGGACACAATGATTCCATATAACTGAAACAAACAATGCCAGATTTGGCTGATGTTGGATTTTCCATCAAACTTTTTTTATTGGCGTTCGTTCATTTTACTTTAGGCAGAGTTTAAAATTAAGGCAGTTTGAGTGCCTGAAGGAACTGAGAGACCAATAGCAGGCAATAATTTTAATCACTATATCCTATCTTCCTGCATTTATTTTGAATTCTGGCTTACTCAGGAAGCTGCCTTGATTCAAATGCCATTAGAGCAGTAAATCCAATGGGAGACATCCAGATTCACTGAAAGGACTATCACTAAAGCCTGTGTAACTGACCTGACTGTGCCTGGGGTTTCTGAAACACTGATTCCAAGCGTTGGGCTCATGTTTAGTGAGAAGCAGCGCTGTTTTCTGGCAGAGTGATTACCTGACCTTCATTTCTGTCTCCTCTCACTTGCTGCAGCTCTCTTAGCTGTTATTGGTATATTTTGTGTTTTACTACAGTTATAAAATGTTATTGACTGTAACGTGTTAAAATAGGGATAAAATAATCAGACTGCACTTCAGGATGCAAGCGAGTTTGCTGGGAGGTTCTCTGAATAAATGACTGCTCCTCTCAGCCAGGAATACAGTGTGAAGCAGGAACGCAGGGTGTGCTGGTAGCTGCCAGAAGGGGAGTGATGCTGAATCTGTTTTTCACTGCCTCTGCTATGCCAGAACATTGGTCTTTCTGGGCAGAGAGTGTGCACTACTGCAGTTTTCTGCAGATAATTCTCAAGGAGAGGGGAGGAGAAAAAAACGTAGTATTAGTGTTGACATTTACAAGCTAAGAGATACTACAGTAAAGCTGAAGCTGAAACTGTAGTTGTTGTTTAAATGTCCTTTTAATTATTTTGGAGTGCTTTGGGGTATTTTTCCTCACTTTCATTCTCAAAAATGTCTTCATCTTTGCACTTTGGTGAAGTTGGATGCCATGGCTGAATCATACCCAGTACACAAAACTCTTTCCTCTTCCCATCTATTTCTCCATGTCCTCTTCAGTATACCGTATCCAGTTCTTTATTCATAGAAATCTAGGAGAAGCTTTCCTAATGTTCTTTCTCTTATTAGGCTTCAATGGCATGTCTTTAGTTTCTGTTCCTGCATCTTCTCTACCTTTAGTGGCTTAGAAGTAAAAATGAAAGCCCTTGCAGTGGCCTAACATGTAGCACTTTAGAAGATGAAAACTGGATTCATCATGGAGCAAAAAGCTGTATGTGGTTTGAGATTAGCATTTGCAGTTCATCAGGCCTGTGCATTATGGTCAAATTTATTAGACACAGTGGTTTTAGTCTTTTGACACTATATATGATGCAAGAGGATTCTACTTGATGAAAGAAAGAAAGAAAGCTGTCAGAGTAAAACTATGTAGTGCCCCAAGGATAAAATTTTGGAAATATTTCTCTGGATTCCACAATGGGCATTACATAAGAAAGAAAAAAGTCTGCCCTGAAGTGCCTAAGTTATTGAAGCATTCGTAAAAGTAGGATTTGTCTGTCCAGAAATTTATTGCAATGTCTACTTCTGACCAGATGTGACACGAGTACGGATGTTCTGCAAAATCCTACTCATCTGCAGGAACCTGTGGGTTTTGAGGGTTGCAAGGTTGTGTAACTCAGTGTGAAAAACATTAAAGGTTGCAGCTGATAACTTCAAATTATTTATTTACCTTGCAGTTGTGAGAAATTAAGTTTCCTGAGAGGTCTGAGGGATGTTATTTACTGTAAGAGGATCTGATCTTGTTTGTTCTTTGTGGTAAACTGAACCAGCACAAATGACCCAAGTGTGCTATTGTGCAGCTTTCTAATTAGAGTGCTCTCTTGGGTTTATTTGACAGATCAGCATTGAGGGGTTGTGGTCATAAAGCAGAAAGTAGAACTGTCTTGGCTGCAGTGACTTCCTTGTAGCATCTTTTGAGGAGAAGCTTGCATTGGACTGGCATCCCCAGCTACTGACACTTTCTCTTGAGCCACAGCTCTTTCTTTGGCTCAGCCCTTAAGGGAGCAGAAAGGCAGGAGGTATTCACAACACTATGTGTGGCCAGCTGAGGCTTTCCCCATAATCACATTCCTGCTTTGAATAGCTATTTGGAGAACTCTCTAAGGATGCTGGAAGCCTTAAAACAAGGCAAACTCAAGTGAGGCTTGGCTGGCCAATTAAGGTGCCCCAGCGGAGCAGTGAATAGCACACTTAGGTTATTATGCCTGCCTCCAGACTCTGGAGGTATGAGGGGCCTGGATTTGTGGATCCTCTCAGCTCTGTGCAGATAACACCCAGATAACAGCTCTCTGTTAATTCTCGGCTCATCATTCAGACTGATGTTATATTTAAATATTCTGTCTGCATTTTGGCTTAATCTCTGAGAAGACTTGGTCTGTGAGGTTTTGGTTTTTTTTCAAACTTTTTAACACAAGCTGTGTAAATGCTGCAGTATGTTATTTTCTCCTTTTAAGATATTTTATCCCATACTGATGTGACAGCTGTTCATGTTCACCCATCTTGGCAACAGTTAAACTCTTCGTGTGAAGCAGTTGGCAACAAGCAGATGAATGAAGGTTTTGCCATTGATTTATTAATGTGTCCAGAAACCACCTGTAAGCTTTTGGGTTCTCCAATAAAAGGAATTGCTTTTCTTCCCTCTGAAGAAAATAAACAAGTATACACACACCCCCATTTGTTTCTCCTACCCCCATCCATAGGTAGTCTTCTCAAACTGGGGTTCCTATTACATTTAAAGAAAATCCTGTGCTAGCAAGGCTCCTGTTATAAATAGTAGGTAAGGGCACCTACACGTCAGGGCTCTCTTTCCAAGTGAGGCTGCAGCAGTTGAAGTGTGGAGGTAATTTTTAAATGCCCTGCAGATAGACTGCGTGTGGGCAGAGCCTCTCACCTGCATCGCGCCCACAAACGGGAGCAGCTGGAATCGCCTGGGTGAGAGCGAGCACGGCCGAGCTCCGCAGCTCGGACGCTTCAGCAGCCTCTCAACTGGGAGAAGCTTTCCCTCGTGGAGCAGGAGCCGGGGCTTTGTTTATCCAGCTCTGGGCTCGGGGCATTTGTTTATCCATCCTGGGCAGAGCTTGCTCTCTGAAGGAGCCCTTAGGTGGAACCGCACTTCAAATGAGCCTGGCTCCCCCACCAAAGACAGTGTTTGTACAGCCCTGCAAATGTATTGATCCTCTTGGAAATGATTCTTAAAACAGATGTTTAAAGCTCTTGTTAAAGGTCGCTTGGGACATTTTAAATAGTTGTGTAAAATTCCAGTTGTTCCATCTTCCTGCCACCAGAAGCAAGTATCTACGTACCTGTTGATTAGAAATTGGCTTGTCTTGAGAGAATTTTAAAATTTCAGCTCCATTCGCATCATCTGACACAGAATTTCTTAGGTGAAAGTAGGACTTTCCCTGGTTTTGATTTTTATTTTTTGACTCTTTCATAATTTCATGTGACCTTTTTAATACCTTGCTTGGAAAAAAGATCATCTATATTAATCAAATATCTCAGCTTTCCCAATAAATGTAGATTCTCCTAAGTGGTGCTGTCCTCTGAAGGAGTTACTTTGTTTTATTTTTTAGAGTTCTAATCACAAGATAATTTGGGGTTACTTTCTTTTCAACTGTTGGTTCTCAGTGATGTCACGGGTAGTTAACTAACCTAGCTTTTCAAGCATTTTCGTTCCTTCAATAAATACATTGCTAAGAAACAGGCTCAGTAACCACTGAGCATTTGGGGGGTTTAGTAGTTTATATGGTCATGGATGTGGAGTGAGAGTAATGATTATATAGAGAGACAATTTTTCTTCAGCATTGGGTTCCCTATTCATATGAATATGAACTTATCTAATTCAGGAGTGTTTAAGAGAACTGTTCTTAATTCAATACTTGGATATCAAATATGGTGAAAATCTCTTGAGTTCGGATAGGGAATGATGCAGTCAATCTTTTTGTACTGTTTCTTTCCTGTTTTGAAAAGAGTTTGAGCTTTGTTCTAATTTTCTTGAGGCTCTAGATAGGATTTTATAAATCAACAAGCATGAAAGAATGGAGTTCTTATTCAGACTATACTGATTTTGAATTTAAAACTTATCTGTTGTTTCTATTCTTTTTGTTGGTTGCTCAGGATTTTATCAGAATTAAACAACCTTTTATATTCTAAGTAATCCTATAGTACACCAATTAAATCTTTATTTTATATTTTAATTGCCTTACTGAGAGCTCTCTGAATTTGTGAGATTTCAAGGATGATTATATTCATCAAAAACTTCAGTATATTTCATTGTTTCAGTTGACTTTTTTTTTCTTAAAACACTAGAAATAATTGCTTAGAGTGTCTACAGTTTCTGCAGTTCTGAAAGTTGTGCAGAGTTATGCTAACTATTTATGCAGTTTGAAAATCAAATGACAAGTCAGGCTCAGTCTTAGCTAAGTATTGTTTGTAGCAAGGAGGCTCAGTCTAGACATAGCTGTGACCTGCATCATTGCCTTTGGTGAGCTGCTACAAAGCAGGGTTTTCTCAGTGTCATGCTCAGGTTTTTTTTCATAAGTGTGTGCTTGATTTTTGTTGGGTTTTTTTGTTTGTTTGTTTGTTTTGTTTTGTTTTTTTGTGGATTTGTGAAAGGAGACATGCAACTTTTCCAGTTCTAGAAAACCTTTTTTTTTGTGAGTTTGGAGACTTAGAGAAAACAGAAAATAGGTGAAATTCACATAGAGAGAATTTTTCTTTCAGAATTGGGTTCAGGATGTAGGCCACATCTGTAATCATCTTTTTAGAAATGAGTCCATATTAAATGGATTCTCTGCCAACAACATCTGGTTACACTTTATGTACGTGTTTTCTTTCATAGAGAAAGCAAACCATATGACATAACCCCAGTCAGATAAAATGATTGTTTATAATACTTTGTTTATTTATATAGCACCACAAGATGAAGTACATCTTCATCTGAAAACCCGTGCAGCAGATTACCAAGGTGAGCAGATGATATCTGCATTTCCAGATGGCTGGTCAGGGGCACTGTGCTGTGTGGTTTATAAGCCCTGCTTAAAGGCATATCAAATTAGTAGCTGAATTTGCTAATTGAATGGAGGCTAATAATTCCAGGTGCCTTCATGGGGAGTGTCCCACATCTTGTAGTGGCGCTGTGATGCTGGAAGTGCTCCTGGGGGTCAGAAAAGCATTATTGTGCAGTGGCAAAGCTTTGCGGACACAATGCCTTCTAGGACTGGTATCAACTCTCTGGTAGTGGCCACTGCTATGAGTAAACGTTGAGAGCAGTGATTGCTTTTATTAAAATAGCCCTGCAGTTGCTGTGCTGATCCTGAATTGTTCAGACTAATGTCAGCAGGTTGATCTTAACCGTGCTCTTAGAAGTGGCTTCTCTGCTTTCAAAACAAGGCTTGTCTGTGGGGCTTGTAGTGGTCCAGCCTGGACTCACTCCTTGGGTTCTGCTTGGAAATAAGCCAGAAGATAAGAACTGGGAATACCTTGCAAACATCAGGGGTGTGATATGTTATATTAAAGGGTGTTGGGCTGTGATGCCCTGGGAGCAGGGGGAGTTATGCAGTGGGGTTTCAGCTGCTGTGATCCTAAACAAGAGATCTCCTCAGCAGGTGCCAGCCGAGGTGTTGAAGGGTGTCAGCTGTGTCTTTGTCACTTGGAAGTTGAGCCACCTGCAGCTGTAGGAAAAGCTGTGCATGAAGCCGTGTTTAACTGAGCGTGGATGGTACTGTACTGCCGACTCTGAGATCTTTGGAAGGAGCAATTTCCACATAGGCCAGCAGTTATTTCAGAAATAGCTTCTTCGTGTATCAAAAGCTCGATGGGGGCTTTTCTGCCTTGCCAGACCTCGTGTGTCGGTGAGGGACATGCTGGGGAGGGAGGCAAATGTCATCTGCTGCAGGGTTTATTTCTTCTTTGAACAGGCTCCTATCAAAAGTGCACAAGGAAAGAGCATTTTGACAATTTGTACCCAGATAAAGTATCCTTGTGTGCTTGATGATCTCGATTGAGATCCAGGGTGTCTTTTGATTTGCGTTTTTTATGCATGATTTATGTGTGATTATTCATACACTGAAGTTGCTTAGAATATGCAGTACTCAACAAATAAGAATTTATTTGACTCTTCATTGCAACTGATTAACTTTTCTGTTACCAGCATAACTTCTTTTTTTGAGTCAGCCAAAAAGATGGCAGTGGCTTAGAATAGATTTTTCTTGCATTATCCAAACAAACCAGAAATTTTAAATATTGTGGCTATTAGACCTTTTAAAATTAGGCACCCTAATTAACAGAGCTAAACATGACTTAATTACTTAATGTAATTAACAGAATATCTATTACCATTTTAGTTGCTAAGCTAAACGGTTTTTACTCAAGTACAAGCCTTTGCTGTGCATGATGACCCTTTAAAGGCTTTTGGGATTCTATCCAGCTGGCAGCTTGGCATTGCTGAGCAGATGTGGCTGGTCTCTAGAGAGCTGATCTCTGCTGCTTAGCTTTATTAATTCCTGACATTCATATTGATCTGTGGGTCCAAACAAAAGCAAAGAGTCTCAGGTGGAAGTGGCATAATGTGTAGCTTCCTGTTGGCCTTTGCCTGCTATTTTCAGGATATATTTTGGTATTATTAGTCCTAGCAGCTCTTATTTTGTTGTACGTACATGTGCATGTTTCACGCTTTCTTGGCATCATATTCTGTTCTTGGTGATTCATAGAGCATCAAAATGCACAGAAATCATGTTCTCAGCGCTTTGGAAGACCTCTCCAAATAATTCCACATGCTGGTTGTTCGCAGGAAGCAAGTGGGCGAGCTGGAAGAGCATTCAAGTTTCCCGAAAGTGCTCATGATCACTGAGGAACTGCTGTGCAGCTCCCTTCTGAGAAGCATTCTTCACTTCTTCCAATTCTTTAATAATTAAAATATTGAGACTGGGAGGAAGTCCATTTTGCTGTAATAAGGACAGGTGGTGTTGAAAAACAATTGAAAATGCGTGCTGATGGACTGAAGTTTGTTTTTTCCTGAAATGTAATTTATATCCATAAAAAGCAAACTGTAGTAAGTTTGACAGTAAACTCAGATCTCAAGTCACAGATATTTTTATGGTTTTTTTAGTCTGAGGAGAGTTGTACTCAGATGTTCCGTGCATGGAAAGTCTTTGTGGGCCACACATCAATGTATCATAATCACAGTAGTAAAATGATGATTTAAAAAAAAAAAAAATGTTTATCAAATTCAAGAGGAAACATGAAGAGTTGATAAATAAGAAGAGTATGATCAGACATTGGCATGTTGGAGGCACTGGTCATGGGGATGCTGAAGGTTACAGTGCAGCAGGCCAGTGGGCTGTGGATTTCCCCTTTCAGCCACACTCTGTCACAAATAACCATGGTAATTACTGCAGCAAAGGCTCTGCACTAGCACACACTGCTGACCTCATCCCAAGAAACACAGAGCGCCAGCCAGTGTCTGATAGAGTTCGGGGAAAAACATTTATTTAAATACTTACTGAAAACAGATGTTTGGGAGTTTTGTTGGGGTATATTAAAGTCTCCTAAAAAAATTTTAAATCCTGAACTGTAATTATAGTAGCTGATGGTTTATACCTTTCCAATCCTTGGTCTCTGAGGCCATGCTTTGATAATTTCTCCTAGGGAAGCACTTGCTGGTCAGAAAGTGGATTCAGATTGAGACCACCCAATAGTCACTGAGTAGAAGTCATAGCAATATGTGTGTTTTCATTTAGTATAAACATTTTTAACTTAATGACTTCCTGTTTCTAAGGATGAGAATAATCTTGCTTTAAAAAGGAGGAGGAGGAATACTAAAGCAGGAAACTTGCCCACATGACTGCCCTTTGCTAGCAAGCCCATAGGCTGATGCAAACCTAGGAGAAAGCTCCCGAGATGTTTTCACAATTGCAACTTGCAATTCTTAAGGTATTTCTCAAGTAGTTATGGTTGTTTTCCTACATATAGACAAACTTGTGCATTTTGCCAACTGAAATGGACCAAGTAACAAGAGTTTGTTGACTGGAACAGCAAATGAGGAATGAGTTGATGTCCAGGAAGACAGAGGAGAGAATACAGACCGTGTTTTAAGTAGTGTCTTAATAAATATTACACTGGATAGGATTTCTCTTCAAGTAGGTAACAAGTCTCTGTTTACATTTTTAAATCTGATCTGGAGAGGCAGATATTACTATAAAAGAGTGGAGAAAAAAAAAAAAAGATTAGCTAAAACCTCACAATTAAATTTGAATCATAAAACATTCAGCAAATTCAAGTTGAAGGTGTCTTTCTGAGTTTTGTTCACTTTCCTAACTGAATTTGATGTTCAAGTTCCCAATGTAATGCCATGTAGAAGTAGCACATGAACGTGGCTGGGTTTTTTCCTGAGTTTGTGAGCTTCAGCAGTGGAAAAAGTGAATTGCAGAGAAGGGTAAGGGCTTGTGGAAGTTGGCTGAGGTGCAAACACTCAGGAAATCTTATAGTTCTGTAGTATTGTTTCATTTTAGACATGGGTGTGGATTAATTCTGCTGGCCTTCAACGTGCATCTTGTGCAGTCTTGCATCACCATTTCATGGAGTGTTCTGCTTGATTAGCACACATTCCTTTCCCTTCTTATAAGTACTTACTACTTACTTATAAGTAATTTTTGATGAAGGGATCCAGTTGTATGCAATAAATGCCTTTAGCTTGAGGATCTTGTTAGAAATGCAGCTACTGAGAGGCGACTTGAAAAAGTCATGCATTTCTTTTCCTCTGTTTTTACTTTCGTAGATTTTCTTCATACCTTAAAACTAAAATGACCGCAATATGAAATTTAGTATTTTGTGTTTCATCTGTGAGTGGCAAAAGGTGTTAGAAAGCAAAGCCTGGGTGTGAAGTGAAGTCTGCTGCATGATACACCAGACAGACTTTCTTGTTACATTCACTCTTTTCAGTCACTGTTAGCCATAGCTGCCACTGATGTTCCTTATTTTTAATTTCCAGCCTCAATTTCTCAAGCTGTAGAACTGTCTTATTAAAAGCCTAATCTCCCCTTAATAACATTGTCATGAAATAAGGTTTTACGCTTGCTGAAAGCAGTGGTAATAGCATGGGCAGTGGTACAAGAAAATGTTTCGTACCAAGCAAAGAGGGCAGCAGTGGTTTCCACTGCCCCCCTGGCATGTCTAACCTGGGCATTCTCATCTACTGAGTTTGAGCCCTTCCTTTGGTAGTTCCCTTGATTTCTGCATGGTTTGCTTGATGTTTCGGGAAGAAGTAGGCTTAAATGAAGAAAATCCTGCCTCCTAAACCTGCCTGGAGTGCATGCTAGGACTCATTTCCACAGCGGGCATTAGGAGGTTAGCTGCGCGCTCTGGGTATGGCTTTCTCCTCCTCTCTCTTAAGCTGGTATGTGCTCCTCAGCACAGGAGTTTTTGAGTACAGCCACACTTTATGGGCATTTTGGATACAAAACTAACCATACTTTGCTTGAACAAAAGCAAAGCACTGAAAGAGGCATTTTTGCTTTCAGTGTTTCTAGCAGGGCAGTAAGAGGCAGCGTCCTTCTGTTTGCAGAAATGCACTTCATTTCTCTTGGAAAAACTCGCAGAGTGTGTTTTGCAAGGAAAGTCTTAGCAATTCAACGAGGAAAAAAATGCTTAATTATATTTTTTATATATGTATATATCTATAAATCCCACTGAATACAGAAAGTAACCTTTAGGAGGTGTGTTCTTGCCAAAGATGAGATCAAAGTTACTTTATGTTTCTGCATTGTGTTTACAGCTAAAACCATTGTTCTGATTTGCATTCAGACTGATGCGTGTGACAGGCCATTATCTGGATTATTCAATGCTTATAATTAGGCATTTATTTTCTTTTCCTTTCAGAGTATCTGTGCAGATTTTAAAAATTTGAAGTAAAAATGATCCGTGCACTTTGATACAGCATTTGCATAATTAATTTGAGAGGTTGGTCAGAAGGATTTATTTTGAAACTTTTGTGTCTAAAATAGGTTCCATTGATTTTTGGATAGAGATGAATATTGACGTGTGTTCTGCAGAGGAGTAGCATAGGGGAAATAATACCCTTGCCTGTGGTAATGTATTTGGGATTTCAGGGCCAGGCTGTCACCTCTGGCCTTCGGGCAAACAGTTTTAGAAGTAGACTTTTAACACTGAGGTTTTGAGGTGCATTAGTGTTTTCCTTCTGAAAAGGAAAGCTGTGCAAAAAGAATTGTCACTGCCCAAACCGACACAGCAAACCAAGGAGAGTTCCCTCACAAGTTGAAATTAGCCTTACTCAAACACCTGTACTGAAACTGCTTTAGAAACATTTTATTTTCAGTTCACGATCTAGTTTTCATTGAATGTAGAGGGGACTTGTATTTATACTGAAATGTGAATTTAAGGTAATTTTAAAAAAACAAACAACCAACTCTGTGTATACTCAGGGGGAAATTGTATTGCTGTGTTGTGAGAATGATGGATAACAAGAATTGTTTTCCCTCTTGCAGACAGGTACACGTGTGCAACCTCTGTTGCTAAGCAATGGGTTTTATGGCTGGTTGATAGGAGGAATGTTTCATTTCAAAGTGCACCACGTACCTCAGAAGTTTTGAATGCTCCAAGGAATTCTGATTATTTTGGCCTGGAGGATCTCATCATCTGGAGTTCCCTGGTGTAGCTGCCCTTTGCTCCTGTCTGCATCCTGAGTGCAATCCCTGCACGTAGGGTGCAGCACCAGCTGGGGAGAGCATCCAGAGCAGCCCCAAGCCAATCAGGTTAGAGGGATGCTCTCCAAAGTCCAGTGCTCATCACAGCAGGGAAACCTGCTTGGCACTCATGGGGTAGAAACCTCTCCTGAAAATCAGCACCTTTTGCCTGACCCACTTTGAGTTCTTGGACAGAAAGGTTTTCTGCCTCACTAGTTAAATGTTTGTTTTTCCTCTGAAAGAGGAACCATGAGATGTGGGCAGTCAGATTTTCTAAAAGTCACAGCAGAGCCTCTGCACGCATGAAGGAGCAGACTATATTAAGTGCCAGCTGTATTTTTTTTAGTGTCTCTTCCTGCACTGTGGTTGAGAGGAGTAAGCTGGCAGTGGCTGTGAGCTGGTGTGCATCCTGCTTCCACCTCTGTGCTCTCCCTCAACCAGACGAGTGCTTCACCAGTGAGGCTGCCAGTTAAATTGCTGGTTCAGGATGCCAAAGATCCAGTCCCTTAATTGGTTTGGAGGAATTTTGCTTCATGTACGTTCTGTAGTTGATGCTGTGTTTGCTACAGAAGCAGCACAAGCACAGAAATTTTGTCCCTTGCATTCTGCCCTGTTTCCTTAGAAACTAATTTCATACCATAGCTGCAGACTGAGCATCAAGTCACTTCTTGTTCTCTCTGTTAGAAACATGTAAAATCAAATTGAGGCAGACTGAGTGCAAATATATTAGTCCTCATTTCTTGGCAGATTCTTCTCTTCTTTGCAGCGAATATTCTCCTACTGATAATTTTTCAACTTGGATGCTCTAGAGAACAGGGCCCATTAGGCTGTGATTGCTATTCCTTTGATTAAGCTGTGAGGAGTTGTCACTGCTGGAAGTAAAACTTATTTTTAGCAGTGTGCATGAAACGTTCAGCTTGTGCCTCAAGAAAAGGAAGTTCGGGGTTGCCTAAATGTTTATAGTCCATGTCTTCAAAAAGAAAAAATATTGCAAATTTTGGGAAAAATTTGAACTGCTTGAAATGGAGGGGGAAGTTCTTTTTAGTAGAGGTATTGCTCAACTGTTAACGGATCCCCTGGGGTTTTGTTTCTGTAAAGTAATTTGGCTGTGCTTCCCTAAAGCAGAGATATGTTACATCTTCACAACACTTCAGTTACTTTTAATGACAAACCATGTTAATTTGCACCGCTGATCTTTTGTGAGTTTTGGAGATGAGGAGGAAAACACTGGCAAGGAACAGTGTTGAATCATTCCAGAAACTGGGATCTATAAAAGAAAGCAAGCAGGATGTGGTAGTGTTTGGGTGAGTTATTTCAGTAGTTATTTTCTCATGTGGGCATATTCATTGCTTTTAAAATTCATTGTTACCTCACTGCTGTGTATTTCCTGCTCTAATGAACTTACTGTGGCTGTGGTATGCAGCTTACCATACATCTGTAATTGATCTTCTACTCCTTGGTATTCCAGAAGAGCTGCTGAAGAGACAGGAACATATTTGACATGATCAGTAAAAGTCATTACCCCTCTGAAGGTACACTATGTTGAATTAAATTCAGTGGTTCCGCTTGAAAATAAACAACCATGGTAGTTCTCTTTAAGCTAACACCCCTGTAGAAAGGTATTTTTCTTCCTAGTAGGTGTTTTCTAATTTATGTTACACTGTCGTTCTACGTTGGCATGTTTCCCTTATACAGGTAGGTATTAAATTAACTCATTAAACTGAATTCACGTTTGAAATTAATCGGATGTTTGGGTCATCACAAAGCATTGGGGCTCTTCAGTTCCTAGTTTAAAAGTTAGCTGAATGTCAAGCATCGCTCATTGCTTTCATTAATTTTCCCTGTAACTAAGGCACCAATCTGGCTTTCATTTAAACTTGATGCAGATTTCTGGTGCATGTCAAGTGGAGCAGAGTAAATCTGCAAAACAGCTTTTAATGATAAGCTATACTTGACTACCTTTGATCGGAAGAGATAGTGTGCCCTGAAAAATAGGGTTATAAAATACTAAAAGGCAGACTTATACTGCAGCTCAGGTAAAATAAAAAATAGGTGGTGTTTAAGGACTTGTGGTTGAAGGTAAAACTGGCTTGAAGTAGATTCTTGACTTCTGCACTTTGTGCTTTTTCTTCAAGTTTCCTCAGCACACTGGATCAACAGTGTTGGAAGAGGAGTCACAGATTATTTGATGAAAATATAATTTTAAAAATATTGCGTGCTCCTCTATTCTGGAGGAGCCAAGATGCAGCAGTTGCTGCCAGGGGGAGGAATACCATTAAAATGGATACAAGTTCAAAAGTAAATGTTTGTCTATGTTCCTTTTAAAATTTGTCTCTGATCTTAGTTTGGCAGTGGTTCATTTTATTTGCAAAGCTGTCACTTTTACTGTCTAAATAAACACTTTGGTACAATTACTTCTATCCTAATCCATCATACATGAACTTTCATGCTGTTGGTAAGGGCTTTTGTGAAAAGAGGGTGAAAACTGAGGGGAAAAATAGTAAATTTTTTTTCTTTTTTTTTTTGTTAAGGCAGCACCAGGAAATGATAAGCAAAGAAGTTGCATGTCATCAGTAGAGATCATGAGGGGGATGAAGTGAGGTCCCCAGAGAGAACAGTAATTTTTTGGAAAAAAGAAGAACTTAAAAAATAACTATGAAGACAAGACAGAAAGATAGTAAGGGGCTTTTATTTGTTCATGAGCAAGTTTGACTTTCTTCTTAGTAATGTAAATACAGTCCAGATGGCTGGAAAGTACAAGATGCTCCCAGGGGTTAGGGTGGAGGTTGGCTGAATTAAGCTTCGCAGAAGTCAAAAGTGAACAAGTGAGATAGAGAGTTTAAAAAAATAAAACTGTAGTTGGTTTTTATCCTTTCTCAGGTTTGGGGGCTGAATTGACTCTTTCATGAGCATGATTAAATAAAAGAATAAAAAATAATATAAAGAGGCGATGTTTCTGTTTATAATGTCATAATAAAGTAAGATGAATATTGATGAAAACATATTTTTCTTTCACCAGTGGATTTGGTCAGTTTGTAAACAAATCATAACCTCAACTTCCAAATACATCTTGTTCTAATAAATAAGGGGCTTGGAATTTCAGAGATGAGGAAAAGTATTTCAAGATCTTTATGTACATTATTAGCTTTGCAGCAATAATTTGCTGCCCTAATTTCAAGATCTTTATGAGCATTATTAGCTTTGCAGCAATAAGTTGTTGTCATGGATCCAGCTATGGCTTTATCCTTAAGTTAATGCTGGAAGAAAATAACATACATTTGAAGTTTATGTTGTGAAACATCTTCTGATCATCTGTTGTCAGGCAAAGATCCCTTGTGGTGGTTTTGTCGTGTCTTGATGCAACCAGGCTAATTGTCCCACTAATCACCATTGGAAGCGTGGGGAAAATCCTCTCCTGCCCCTTCAAACTTCAGCTGCAGGTCCTCACTTCTGTTCCCACTATTCCCTTCCCGTTTGCAGGCACAGTGTGAGGAGAGTTTTGACAGGCTCAGAAAGAGCTGCGGAATGCCAGGAGCCTTGCTGGAAGTGCTCAGAAGTAATGCTGCTGCAGTAGGATGAGAGTAACACTTCAGCTTCAGAGCTGGAAGACAAAACTGTATGTGAGTGCAGGTGAAGAGGTGCTGTTTTATTTTCGGCTTCCAAAATAAAACCAAAATAACGTTAAAGGAAAAGTGTGAGAATAGAAAGGAATCAGTGTCTGCTCAGGTGGTAGAGGCACCAATCTGGCAAGAACCCCTTCTTAGTAAAAACATCCTGAATTGACAGTTTTTTAGGACTTAAATGACAAAGGCAGCTTGCAAAAATAAATTGCTGAGAAATTAAACATAGAGTAAGAATTGCTTTTACTTTATAGGAGAAAAAAGGTGGAAGGAGTCTGCTTCTTTTGTATCCTTAGGCAGACCACTACTGTTATACCAGTGTTATAAATGTGAGTATTTCAGTGTATTTTTTACGTGTTAATGTAGTGAGAATGGAAGCCCAAATGCACGTACCTGAGTGAGTTGGGAAATTGGTTTTGTTCGCTTGTGTGGGAAAAGGAGCCCCAGGGAGCAGAAGTCTTGGTCCCTGAAGTGCCCATTCCTTTCTTGAAGCTTTAAGGTGTTTTGTGTCTCTTGGGCAGAGTGGAAGGTGGGTGGCCTGCACCCAGCACCCAGGAGTTGCTTCCAGCTGTGCATTTGAGATGGTTTTCCAGCACAATGTGTCTGGGCAGTTCCATGCCAGGAGTTCCCATGGCCGTGGAAGAGGAGCAGTGGGCTGATGGTGCTGAAAACAGGATGCAGAAGCAGCATGACAGAAGGCACTTGGAATTGGTTAGGGGGTTAGGATTTCTTACAACCAACACCAGTCTTGGTGTTTTGGAAGGAATATATGTTGCTAGGAGAGGGATCCTGCAAGGATCCTACAAGGAAGGAGTGATTGGAGCAGATGGTTTCTGGTGAGAAACCAGGGGCAACTTTGAAAGTGACCATTGTACATTAGTAGGTGGGGTCAGAGAACAGTAGTGAGACTGCAGTAAAAGCTGATGGGTTGAAGTTGACTCTGAAAGATTGGTAGAAAATGAGAGATTTTCTTCTCAAGGAGAAGAAAGCGGGAAACCTGTGTTAACAAAAAGAGAAAGGGGTCATGCCAGGCCTTTGCATTTCCTTTTCTTTTTGAAAAGGAATGTAAGTTATTTTTTCTTTCAGGAGAGTTTTAAAATCTGAGAAGTCTGAATATAAGAATATATGTGGAGTGAGGAGGAAAAAAAAAAAGGGCCAAGGAGGGGAGTGAGGCAAGTTTGGGGCATTAAGTAGCAGCTGAAAAATGCTAGGTGTCTTTTCTTCACGATTGCCCAAATCTTGGACCCAGCTTGAAAATTATTTTGCTTGAATTGGTTTAGTGTGGCTTTAACCTATGCTTTTTCATTTTTCATAAGGAAGGCTAAAGGAGCACTGTCTTGCCTCCTCTTGAGAAGCTTTCTGAAGCTGAAGCTAGCACTTGTGTTTTGTCTGGTTTGACATAGCCATTACTGGAAGAGTTGCAGTATATTGCAATATATTAACACACATCTCCTCTCATGCCAGTCTCAGCTGGGACCTCACTCATTTGAAGGGAGCACGGGGAGCAGAAGTGTATCATGCAGAAACTGCTTCCCTGAGGCCAGTTAAAAGGTCTGTTGCAGAACTGTACCCAGCAGCTGGGTATGGCCATTCAGATGATTTCTGACAGTGTCATTTCCCATTGCTTAGACTGTGTTTATGTGAAAATTTAATAATGCAGTACTTAAAATACCCCACCTGAAGCTAATTTAATTCTTGCTGAGAAACAGTCATTAAGATAGATACCAGACAGCAACTCTATTCTTTACAACACCCAACTGTTGAGCACTGGGCCTTTGTTAGTGGGGTTTATCAGATGAAAAAGGTAAAATGAAATCGCCGGTGTTACTGTAAGCAATAACCCACCAGATAAGTTTGAATTAACACCTTCATTTTCATATGTATTCGTTTCAGACAGAAGTCATAATTAAAGCTTTTCATTTACTCTTCAATAGCTTTGATTTGTAATTTTTTTCTAAAATCAATCTCTGCTTCTTTATCAGCACCAAAGCTTCTAGTGATTGTAGTGCTAATTCAACTTGAGTATGAACATTACATAAATTTTGCCTCATAATTTCTTCCCATTCTGAACATGCCTCCTGGTGCAGTGACTGTAGGAAAAATTAAAAATGAGCTGTGCATTTTAATGGAAACCAGCAAATAATTTCTTGCATCACTTGGTATTACTACGTTCCAATTATGGTAATCATGGTGTGCTGTGACTACTGTCGTGCTTTACAGTCTGCAGAGTCTGGGTAGTTCTCTAGCATCACCAGGGATATTAAATTTAAAAGTTTTTGCTTCGTATTTTTTTCTTAGGGTGTTGACAGCAATAAAAATAAAAGATGGTTTTTGAGTAGTGTTCTAAATCTCAGCACACTTTGACAGTATCAGCTGAAGTGGGGTTTTGTTATCTAGTTAAGGCAAAAACTGGAAAAATAAAGTTTGCTCTACTATTATAATTAAACCAAGCTGTTTCTTTGTATAATTTACGTTTAGAGCTTCAGAATCATCTAAACAGGAGGGGAGGTTTCACATGTTTGTAACTTCAGAAACGCTGAATTCTCCAAGACCAGCAGTGTGCTGTGATGAAAGGTCAGCTTTTGAGACTTCAGTGGGCACCCCTTTGAAAGAAAAGATCAAGAGATGTAATAATTCAAGTAAAGCCTAGCTTGAAAATTTTTGCTACTGGTTTAGTAACTCCTGGTAAATAATTTTGTGTTTGAAAATATTATGGGATGTAATGGCTATTTTGTCATTGATGATCTCAGAACATGAAAGTGCAGTACTGACATGTTTCATTCATGATGGTGACCTCTTCCTCTGCAGAGTCATTGGAACCAGTTTGTTGTCAAAGCCTTGTGGCCTGTTTGGGACACTAGAGCCATATCCATTCTCCTTTTAGAAGAGCATGGAGGATTTTTCTGCGCTCCCTCTTGAAAGGGGAATTCCAAAATTTGAAATCTTTTGAGAGTGGTTTCCTTGACTACAACAGTAATAATCTCTCTGCCATGGACTGACTGTAAACACTTCCATGCAAGCAAAGTCTTTTTATGTCTCTATCTGAAGTTAAGACATTTGTCTGTCTTTTCTACCATCCAAAATTCTTGACTTGTTTGGCAAACTAACTCCATAAAGCTTTGTCTTTCATTGGCTTTGTTTGTTTTGGTTTTTCCTTTGAAAACAATTTGGTCTCTTTGTAGCACATTCCAGTTTTGTTCTCCTTTTATGACTTGTTCCTCTTGCTTTCCTTCTGCTTGAATTGAAAGAATTAAGTGCAGTTGTAGCTCTGATTAAAATCTTGCCTTAATTGAGTTGCAAATTTGCAATGACATATATTGGTCAGGGTGCTGATGTAGCACCTTTTCCCATTCCTAGTGCCTTCCTGAATTCTGGCAGTACTCTGTTTTTTCACTTGCCTATGCTCATTTATCCTGTATTTCTCTCTTCACAGCATGAAGTTCAACACAGAGTGTAAAGTGCTTTCTCCATTATAATGATTTGTTAATTATCTGTCAGGAAAATCAAGTCTTTTTGTAAGTCTTGTCTTCCCTTGAGGTGTCTCTGATACTTGGTCTCCTTGCGCAGGTTCTGGCAGAATGTGAGTTCTGAGTGCCATTGCTGTACAGATTCACAAACATTTCCAGCTTCCTCTGCAGGGATTCATGGTGTCAGTTGGCACTGCTCAAGTAATCCTAAATGGAGAAGATGGTGAGAAAATCTATCCATTTGAGTTACATGGGATGTCTTCTAAGGTTCAAAGAGCAGCATTGCTTTTCCTTTCACTAACTCTGTTGAGTACCAGCCCATGTTTTTGTGCCTCACCAGCCTGACCTGCCTTATTGTCAGGGAATGCTGTGGGAGTGAGTCGGATTACTGATACACTGAGTTATTTATGGTTGGGGTCTGTTCTGTGTTGACAGGCATGCTAACAGCATTTAGGGAAAATTCGACAAATAAGTAGAAAATCACAGTTTTGTTTCGCCAAAGGTGCTAAATAACTGAACAGAAGTTCTCTCTCTAGCCCCTAGGAAATACATTTTTGTTACGTTTCTCAGGTGCTGATTTATAGTAAAGATGTCTTGTGGCCCTGGCATGACAGTTCTGTATTCTATTATATCATCTGTTTTGTATGCTGAGTGCTGAGAATGGAAAAGATGGAAACATGGTTAGATTGTCAGTTGTTTCCAATGAAGAAATCTCTGTTTGGTGGAACTGTTTGCATTCCTGTGGTCAGCAGTATAAGGAAATACCATGTTATGAAAAATTCCCAATTGTTTCCTTAAGGGCTCTTGGAGTTGCACAATCTTTTGATGGTTTTGTTTGTTAAAAAAAAAAAAAAAGCAAATAAAAAAACTTAGTTGCCAGCTCTTCACTTTGGAACTCAAAATTCTCTTAAATATTTACCAGAGCTTTTCTTTTATACTCAAGGTTTGGACTCAAACCAGAAGTGTATTTTCCTAATACTGCACACTGATCAGCCATTATAATATGAGTAGCTGAGGAAGATTATAATTTCATTCCCATGTTTCTTTGGGATATCCCAACAGTTCCTGGACTATCCATCATTGTGATTACTCATAGTTTCTGCATGCAGCTCTAAAACATTACCTCTCTAAGAGAGGGAGAGGTAGCTCTCAAGTAACCAAGTGCCTTTTGCACTTTAATTCTCAAGATAAATGGTATTTCTGACACAAAAATTCTTTTGTCCTACAGGATGAAGCCCACATTTAGCATTTAATTTGTACTTGCCTTTTCAATATCCTGTTAGGATTTGTGTAGTATGTCTGATTTCTGACATATACGGTTATTCAGATGTATTGCAATTTTTAAAATCTGTTCTTGTTCAATATCTGTCTACTGCTGTCATCTCTAGTTAAAATCCATCTCTCTTCCTAATTTATTCATCCAAGAATGTATATTGTTGTTATTTTCCCTGATCTGAGAGCTGACACTGAGTTTGTTCTTTAATATGTGACTGTTACTCCTTACCAGATTTCTATTCCCATTCTTGATATGATCTGCATCCTTTGTTACTGATTATATAATTTTATTTTGGGCATGGAGGCATTTAACTGATAAACAAGAGCTGAGAATGTGACCTAAACAATGCAAAGTGCAGTGAAGACATTTCCTGACCAATGCCTATATCAAAGTTTCTTGCTCATACTCCGGGGGTAGGTAGAATGGGATGAAAGACCCCAGTGAATTAAGCAGAGGGAATTAAGCCATGGCACTAAATGGCAGAGTAGTTTCATAGTTGTCACACATTTTTGTTGTTGTTTTAATAATGAGAATTTTGAAGCGGGGAGGGATGAATAGCTTGTGAAAGTGCATTAAGTGGTAATATGGAGAAGGGATGTGAAGAAGAAGAAGAGTGTAAAAAAAAGCTTGTGACAAGCGACAGCAAAAAAATTTGCTCACTAGCATATTATGTTAGCAGTGTCACAGTTCCTGGCTTTCTCCCATAGTACCTCCTTCTACTGAGAGCTGCAGGATCCCCAACCTGTGCAGTGCCCAGAGGTGGGGAGAGCTGAGCGAGCTGCCCGTGGCTGTCCTGGGGCTGTGCTGGCCCTGGCAGGGAGCAGCGCTGTGCAGCTCTGGGGAGACTGGACAGATCCAGGCACCTCGGGGTCCTGCCAACCAGTGCTGCTAGACCTGAGCCTGGCAAAACTGGAGAGGCTATTGAGTGTTCTGTCTGAGAGTGGTCTGTGCAAATCCTCTGGAAACAGTAGCTCCTAGCCTGGAAGAGAGTCTCTCCTTGCCTGTGGCGGCTACGCTTAAAATAACATATCAGGAGCTTGCATAAAAATAGCATTCCCTTATCTCTAACAGTGTGAAGTAGATGAAAAATAACCTGTACTCATGCCAAGAATAAACAGTCACGTTAGAGTGTTTAAATTCCTGATGCTGTGGAGTACTCGCGCTCTAGAATGGCATTCTGATGCCAATGCATTTCTTCTTTTCTCCCCAGTCACTGCCATTGCTTTGGGTACTCTGTCAGGGAGCAGTTGGCAGGACAGCAAAATCAGCAAATATGCCCAAGCCCTACACGGAGCACCTAAGTAGAGAATTCTGTCCCCTAAGTCTCCCCTAAATCTATGTTCCTGTCAGGTCTAAAAGGGTCTTGTGGCTGCTTACCTGTATTACACCTGTAATGCTCTGTATAAATACATTGTTCATTCCTAAATGCAAACTTGCTGAGTGAGTCATTGACTTTATATAAGTAAATAATTCAGGGAAAATAGACAATTTGAGCAATAACAAGATGCAATCGCATTTTATTTTTACTTATCTTAGAAGTTTGGTTTTTTGCTTCAGAGTATCTTGTGAGATTGGTGTCTTCCAGTAATTTTGTATAATTCTACTTGCATTATTTTTGTGCACATTGATTTTTTTGGAAGTCAGTTCTTTACTCCTGAAATTCGTAGAGCATGTTGAATAATCCAGCTTTTAGTGATGATGGGAAACGGGGTAACCAGGCTGCTGAAGTGTTGAAACTAGTGAAGTATTTGTAGTGTGATATGCTGAGAAGACCTAAGCAGTAATGCTTGAGTATACTACAGTGAAGTCATGAAAGAATGAAAAGGAAAAGCTGAGAATGGTTGAAAGAGTCTGTTACAGCCTGATGAATTAAAATGGGTAACAAGTTAGTGAGAAGTACTAGCCTTGCCTCATGGTAGGCTGAGCTCAGTGTTTTCACAATGCATAAGATGTCTAATTTGCAGTGTATAGATCTTAGAAAATGTAGCATATGTTTTGTATGCATGTATGAAACGGAAGAGTCTGGTCCCTGTCCCCCAGTAAATAACTGTTTTTTCTTGGTGGAGTGGCTGAGGGGAAAAGGAAGGTGATGGAAATAATTTGTCAGGTTTGACTGAAGATAACTTGCGGCGAAATCCTGTGAAGAGAAAAGATGATAGAAGTAAACAATTGCTGTTTTATTTACTCATTTTACTTTCATGCTAGAAGATGAATGCAAGAGGAAAACCCGTTACTGCTCAGTGGTGGGAAAGGGTCAGGGCAGGGCGGTTGTTTCCGTCCCAGCCTCGAGCACCAGCAGCTGTCACTTTTCCAAGGGAGGTGTTGTGTTCCTGTCCTGTGTTCCTGTCCCAGCTCCACAGCTCAGAGGCTGCTCTGGAGTTCAGCTTCCCCCAGGCTGCAAGAGGAGTTGTGGATTGTGGCTATCAGGTTCTGCTTTAAAAATGCAGCAGGTAGTCCGGATTTTTCTGAGCTGTAAACTCTGGATGGTGTTGAGATTTCCCTTTGAGATTTTGTTATATGAAAAATGCATTACACGATAATAAAATGAAATTCAATGAAAAATTATGAAAAAGGGTTCAAGAAGCTCAATGCTGTACTGATGCTTTAAGTATGTGATAATATTGAGAAGCCTACCAGCTTCAGTAGTCACCAGGAGTCAGTCATGTCTTTTTTTCTGTTTTACAGGTCAACTGTACTACTAGAGGGAAGGAGAGCTGTGGAAAAACTCAAGGTACCTAAAACATTTTACTGCCTGAATTCTTTGTGTGTTCTAGTATAACAATATTAAGGGGGAAGAGGGAACTGAGTCAGTGAACCGCTACTTTTAAAGTGGTTTTATTAAAAACCACAGACAAAAAAAAACTCCATCACAATAATCTCATTAATGTTGTGCAAAACACTTTAGTGGGATGAAGTTTTACCTCAACTTTGGTGTGTGAATAAGAGTCTGAACAAAGCTACATAATACTTGCTCTGAATATATAATAAAACTGTGTAGACATAAGGGTACTGAGGTGTCCTGCAAGTGCCAGCCCAATGAGGTGGATACTCCCTCTTTGTGCAGTGGGGTACAAGCCACCAGCTGATGATAAATATCACCAAAAACAAGTGAATATGGTGCTTGCAGCTTTGACATTCTTCAGGACAGTTAGCAGAGCAGTTAACTGCTCTGTGTACAGTTCCTAAAGATGCTAAAGGAGCGGTATGAAGATGGCAGAACCTGAGCAGCAGCCTGGATTCTACAAGTTGGAACTGAGGGTTCTTTTATAAAATTTTCAGAGACTTCTGTTAATGTCTTACAAGTGTACCTGTGGTATCGATAACATATATTGTGTTGTAGTCTTTATTTTTATAGTAATAGGCAACATTATTCCACTCTTGCGGTGGAATATTTTAGGGATTTGAGTGTCTAATCTCTTATCTGAAGTATTTTTTGTCTACCACTCTTTTCTATAGCTCCCCAGGTCTTTATTAAAATAATACAGTGTTATAACTTGCGTTTTCATGTCTGTTATGTAACTAAAAAGACTATATTAAAATAATCCTGTTGCTAGCACTTGGATAGGGTTCTTTTGGGGATTTTTCTTAGTTTGAGAAATTTTTTATCCTTTCTTTGCTGTGAAGTATTACCTGTGGGATGCTGCACGTACCTTGCAAATGGAACACCATGAAGCAGAAGCAAGGAAGAAGTCAAAATATTAACATTTCATCAAAATGGAAAGACAATGGCTTTTAGTAATAAAAGGCTGATTTTATGTCTTTGTGCACTTCAAATTCAGAGGAGCTGAATTCACTTCTTCCACTAAGAGTGCATCAACTTGTTACTTTTGAGTAATGATGTAGTGAACACTGGTCCTTTCTGTCCTGTTGATGTGAAGTTTGCATTGTTTGTAGCTGTGTAAGTTGCTTGTGCCACACATGCAAAAGCAGTTTGCTACAGATGAGAGTACAGTTTATATTGAATTAATTTCTCAAATTTCTACTATTAATAACAGCTTTTAGAGACAAGTTACATCAAGTCTTTGTGATTGATGGAAAAAATAATGGGTGTTTTCTTCTTGTCTAAAGAGCATCAGAATTTAAAAGAAAGGGCAGTGCAACTTACAGTCTTGGTAAAAACAAAATCTGTTCAGTTCTTGGCCTGCTGGTGATAGTTATGCTTACATTGCAGGTGAAACAAAGCTACTCATGTCTGTTATTTGGACAGAATTGAGAATGTAGGAGAGCAAAACTTGTCTGCTGTCCAAGAGCAAAACCAACAGTGTTGTTACTGATGTATTCATGGATAACGCCTTTCATTTCAAGAAACTTGGCTATTTCTTGGTCCTTTCACTTGTGCTTTAAGATAATTCAGATCATTGGTTCCACCTTTAAACTGAGGTCTTCTGTGGCGCTTGAGGTATTTAAAGTACAAGATGTTTTCCTGGGATCTTGGGAGATTGCTGGACGTGCAGTGTGGCTGCATTCCCTGCTGTGTTGGACTGGCTTCTCCTGCAGGCTCCTGGTAAGATGAGAAGCTGGCATAAAGCATAAAAGGGATGTAGCTTTTTTCCAGCTACATTAATGTGTAGCTGGAAAAAAGATACAAGGGACTCTCAGACATTTTATCTGGTGTCTCCAGTGCTGAAGGAGAGGTTTCTATCTCTTTGCTCATTTTAGACAAGGGATTTTACTCTTGACGTTTTTTTCCCCCCTCACTGTGCAGAACCTGTCAAATCCTTTTCCCGACACTTTCTTCCCCGTCAGTCCCTCAGAAAGACTTCAAAAGAGATTTTTCCCAATTGCCAAAGGAAACCGGGCATGGCCTTTCTTACTCACCCTGTATTTGAAGCATTGATAAGTAACATGTGGCTGGCTCCAAACTGCTGACTTTCCCAGCCATTTAAGAAAACACTGCTAGGAGTATGGTTTTAAAAGAAACTACAGGATTGTTCTCTCTTCTTTGCAATTGCTCTTTTGTGTAGTGTGTCCCAAGTGGTTTGATTCTTTTCTGTCTGAAGCTGTGAGAATTCACTACTGTCTTTCTGATTAACACATATTGAAAAGAAATGTCAAATTTTTAAAACTTTTCCATATGGGAAGGGTTTCTTTATTCATAATCTGTGTCACGCTCTTTAAGTTGTAACTTTCTTTTTCTTTAATGCCTTTGGATCATCACTGTTTGGAAGTGCCCTAGCAGAAAGAAAAATATTATTTTTAGAACTTGAGACTGAGTAAGAGGAGCCTGGAATCGAAATCTACTGTCTTGCATAATTGTTTAAACCTGCTATGGAGTTTGGCAAAGGTACAGACTGAGAGGTCTTTTCCATAAAATGTGGTTGGGGCTTCATCTTTAAAGACAGGGTATGCCTGAGGACAGCCCTGGTCCTTTTAGTAAGAGTTAAGCTCATTTGAAAGGCGAGGCTGAAGATGAAGAGGAATGTAACCTGAGGAATTTTGAGTTCATTCAATAACTCCAACCTGATGCATCTCATTATAATGATGGGAGAACATGGTGAAACAATGGCCTTTTTATTTGCTGCTCTGAGGAGCAATCTAAAAGTAAATTGTACAAAAATACAGTAAGATGCTAGACTAACGTAAATCTGTTTTCCTGTCTATCACCTGAATTGATTTTTCTTTTAAAAATAATGGTAAAACCCCAAGCCCTCCCTAAAATATGGATAGTGTAGCTCTATTACCCATAACCATTTAACCTGGTCAAATAAAATTCAACATTGTCCCTTAGCTGTTGGGAAAGCTGCACTCTCTTCATGTTGTCCCATGTGGTGTGTGTGAGGAGGCTCAGATCTTGAGCTATTAAAATGTTCAAAGGGCTTGTTGGAGCTGCTTTTGAAAATATCTCGCAGAACTCTAAGATTCAGCAAGTTTGTAAAGTTGGGGGTGTTTTTTTAATCTCTCTCTGATATGAAGCACATTTCTAAGCTGCAGGTAACATTACTCATTTAGACTTCCAAGATCCCCTTACACATAGTACTGAGGAAGAGGTCAAAGCAGGGCAGAGCAGAACATTTGCCAAAGGATTTTTGTATGTTACCGGTGTAGAGTTGACTAAACCTTTTGTCTGTGCCCTACTGACGTGTCAGCCTTTAGTGTCCCATTCCTGCCACCTGCACACAGCCTGTTCTCCAGGGTGGCTGCAGCAGCTCTGCTGAGGGTCAGGTTCCTTAGCTAGGCTGCTTTAGTGTTGATGGTTTTGAGCCCCTGGGCTTTCTAATCCTTGAGAGAGACTAAATGTCTTTATGGGTCTATTCTAAGCATGCTCTTGAGTGCTTTCCTTCCACCTTGCCCAGTGCATCTTTTAACATTCCCTCTCCATTCTCCAACCAGCCCTCACTCTTCCAGCCCATCAAGGAGGAATTGGGATGAACATTGGCTCAAAATCCCTTTAGGCATGATGCTTCCTAGGGTCAAGCAAGAGAAAGTGTTTAAATAGTGTTTACTCCTGGATGTACGGTGTTTCATACAAACATGGAAAGATTGTGTTCTCTGTTTTCTGTCAGCTACCAGCCCTGGTGGAACCATATTTAATCATCCTAGAAGGTTGGGGTCCTCCAGCTAAATGTAAATTTATTGTCCTCTCTGAGCCCCATTGTCAGTGAACTTCCTGATTTTGGCCAGTTTTTTAACTGGTGCTGTTTAAGTTGCCCAGATGTTGCTCTTCAAACGTCAGTGACTGTAGATAATCCTGTCTGCATGAACGATGAAACAGAATGTGTGACACAAGTGTATTTCTGCCTTTAATGCCTGTTTCCAGTAAATATTCATAAAAAGAAATTGTTGTGCAGTCTGATAACAAAGACAAAATTAAACACGGATTTGGGTTTATGCACAATTCATACAATTATGTAACCTGATGCCTTGTTCTCTAGTGAATCAATTTAATGCTTTTTTTATTCCTAGTATGAAAAGTTTCAATGCATAGAAGTCTGAGTCTTTGATTTAATCTCACTAAATATTTGTAGTTGCAGACAGCAATATTTCTTCATGCTGTATCTGCAATCTGTGTTTTTCTTGTTCGGATTGAAAGGTAACCGCATTAATTGTGAAGATAATTTGTAGTTAAAGTCCTGCGTTTGTTGGACTTTTCTTTCCTGTTGAGATGAAGCAACTCTCTGGAACTCAGTTCCTGTTTACTTGGCTGCCTCAGCCTTGTCCTGCATGGCTGTGACAGCGGTGTTGTATCTCCTCCACTTCTCCAGCTTTCCCTGCTGCTGGTAGTGCTCATGCTGAACTCAGCTGTTCACTGTGAGCAGTTCAACAAAGCACTGGAGCTCTGCTCAGATACTTATAGCAAATGAAATAAAATGTGGGATATGTATTGTGCAAGTTAAAGTAATCAAAGAGAATTTTAAAAATATATATATTGAAGGAGATCCTGTTCAACATTTCTATAGTTGTTGTCTTCCTCCTGAAAAAACTCTTGCTTTGTGAGTAGCTCCTGTTGCTTTTAGTACATATGTGAAAGAGATGTGGGGTTGTTGGCTGTGTTTTTAATCATTATTTTAAAACCACAATAATTTTCAGCATAAATTGTCATTGCAAAATAGAACCTGGTTCTCTGGAACCTCGGCACCAAGTGATGATTGTCTTGTCTCAAAAGAGCCAAACCTAAAGTTTCTCTGGCATAAACAGGCTAAATTTGAGCACTGGTACTGCTTTTCTCACTGTCATGGAAAGCTGGAGTAGCTTAGAAGTTGAGTATGAGGAAGATTAATAAATAAAACAGGAAAACATCATCCTAGGGTATTTCCAGTATTGCTGCTACTTCGATGATCCATAGCAGTAAGGAAGGCTTATCCAAATTCCTGGAGCCTTTTAAATGCGGATAGGGTGCTGGAAGCGAAGATCCCGCTTCCTCCTCAGGCAGGCTGCTAATCCCTGAGTTTGTACAGAATTTCTGCAGCTATTTCTTCTGCTGTGGATTTAGGAAAAAGGCATTCAGGCTTTCCAAGACAGCACAGCTTTCGAAGGCTTTATTTCAGTTATGTTAAAATACTGAATTGTTGGTTCTGCTTTTTTTTTTTCCCCTTTCCTTTTGTCTTTTGTTTTTGTTTTTTTTTTTTTTCCCCATGAGTGCCTGGAACGTGTTGAAGAGCCTTGGATTGCTCTTTGCCATTTTCCCTTTCCGAGCTCCCTTTCAAGGAAACAGTTTGCTGGCAGCAGATAAGTTTCTGTGTCTCATTCCCCATCCAATTCCTCGGTCCATGTGATGAGGAGTTTCATGGGAGGCAGGAGGAGGAAGAGGGCAGCATTTATGTGAAGTCTCTGATCGCAGCAGGCAGAAGAGGAGCTTGGTGGGCAGCTCCTGAAGGAATTGTAGGGAGTCTACGTTGCCAGGCATAGGAGAGAAGCGCTGGAGCTCTGGTATTCACCACACAAAAAGCTTTTTCAGTTGACACAAGAAGGCTGTTAAAAGTTAGTAGTTTGGATTGTTTTATCACATCCTGTTAATTATAAATTAATGAAGAACAGCCCTGCAAGGAGGAGCTGATGTAATTATTCAGTTTCTTGTGACATGGCGATCAGATCTTCAGCTGTTTCTCTATGATGATGGAATTAAAGCTGGAAAGGCTATTCAAAATTATGGAATGGTATGTTTTAAATTATCAGGCTCATAACTGCAAGAGAACAGATCTAACTTAAAATTTAATATTTTTTCCAAAAGGTAAACTCATTCTATTTTTCTAGCATTATACCTATTAATAAAATGGCTTTAAATGTGTCTCTCTATGTCTACCACACTGTACTTAATTATTCTTAATTGCTCCTTGGCTTAGGAATAAATCTGTCCCTGATGACTTAAAATTGCTGAATCTTTGTAAACCATAAAAACCCAAATGTGGCTAGATGTGTATTTGCTCACCATTGTGTCTTTACTGTAGAGATTGTTGGATTTTATCTGGTTTGGCTTTATTCATCAGCTGAGTAGAGTGAATATGTGCTTTAAAACTGGATTTTAATTTTTTTTTAAGTAGTTATAAACCTTGAAACTCACCCACTCATACCAATTTAACTTCAGCAACAGCCTGTGGGTTTGTGATTTTTCCCCCCTTCACTTATTGAGCTGTATTCAGAGATTACAATATCCTTAGTGAATGCTGATATTTAGAAAGTCAGTTTTTTTATTCCCCTCTGATGAAGCTGCATTTGTATAACTTCTTAACAGTTCATTTGTAGTGACATGAAGGTTTTTTCTATCTGCTGATGACCAATGACTCTCCATAGAAAAGAGTCTGTTAAATGTGGAAGTAAGTTTAAGACTTGGTTTTGTTGTGTGTCAGGTTAAAACAAACTCAGTCAAGTTCTTTGCAGCTGATGCCCCCTTAATTCTGCTCCTCCTGCAGAGCTTAGGCTGCTAACTGAGACTTGCCAGCACTCAGGTCTCTGGTGATTATCAACGTGGAGTGCTGTGATTTGTGTTGTGTCATCTTCGGCTGAGGAGAGTCTTGGTTGAAGAGGAATGGGGTAAAAACAATCACTAGCAAAGCATGAAAGTATGATTTCTCTGTGCTCCACATTCAGGAACAGTTTTGCAGTGGTTGACCATTGCTGCTATTGCCCAGTCTCTACACCTTAATGTAAATATAAGGAGGGTTTAATTTTAAGAAGTTCAGTTTGAAGCTTATCTATACCAGTAGTTGGAGTAACCTATAATTCTCTTTTATTTTAAATTTAATTTTTGGACAAACAATAGTGCAGCTACAAAAATTGGTGAGTGAATTGCTGAATGAAATGTGTTTATTTTCAATGGTAATGGACCATTTATACTTGACATAGGCTATTACTTTACATTAAATTAGAAGAATTAATTCTTCTAATGAGCTAAAGTAGTCAATCCCTCAAATATTACAATTAAACAGCAACAAAACAAACCCATCTGCATTCTGTTTGCAGTCTTTGAGTATGTGTTCCTTAAAAAAAAAAAAAATCTACACATTGTAACACACAAATACCAATAGTGGTTATCCTACATTGACGGGGTCACCTTGATTTTTGGGGCAGCAACCTGCTGCCACAAAGGTATGGATGGAAGCAATTTTGTGTTTCCAAAGCCTGTGGATACAGGTCTCAAGCTTGTTGAAGGCAGTGACTTCAGAAAGCCTCAGTGTTGCTTTCAGTACGTTTGTGTCTGGGGCAGCAAAGCTGTTCTTACCTGGCTCCCAACGATGTGTTTTATGATTCAGGTTCAGTGGTCTGAGCTGGGGGACTGAGCAGTGAAATTTCCCTGCCAGCCTTCTGCCTTTGTGGTCATAAAAAGGAGAATGCTTGTTATAAGGAAGTTAAAGCCTGCAGGTAGTAAAGTGTTTTTTTAAAGAATGAATTAGAAGTTGGGTAAAATATATACCCATCTGTTGAAGACTTTGAACTTTTTGTTGTTGCTACTTTTTATTTTTAGGAGGCAAGGAGAGGTTTATAGCAGGGTTTAGGAATCTCTTAGCAACAAGGAACCATCTTTCAAAACTTGAAGTTTTTGCTGAAGAAAATAGAAGGAGGAAAAAAAACTCTCTCAAAATTAAATTTTAAAGTATAATAAGTCTGGCCAAAAGATATTCTGAGAAACAATTTGCTAAAGATACCAGAGCCAACAATAAATAATTTAAATTGAATCATTTCAAGTACATTGGCAATGAACATCCTGCCAGACAGACTGGAGAGTTGATAGATGACTGAAGTGTAGAAGAAATGCATGGTGAAGATAAGTCACAGAACAAAAGCAAAATGATTTTTATCAAAGTTGACTTTCCTGAGAGGTTTTAGGGCAGAAACTTCACTTCATAGGTCATATTTTGAGAACTGGTCTGAAACTGAAATGTTGGTAAAAAAGACTTTTAGAGCATAGAAAAAAAAGGTAGCAAATTGCCAGTAGTAGATACCATTTGGGCCCAAGAGAGCTTACAGTAACCATCAGTGAAAACATTGATCTGGTGACTGTGATTGTTGCTTAAAATGACTGCAAGATCAGAGGCAGGAAGATAGACAAACACAATTTCAATATATGAAAAGCATTCCAGGAATACTCAGGGTACCACAGACCTGCAGGTCTGTACAGGCAAGCTGGTATGTTTCACTAGGAGCGAAGACCTCAAAATTGGTAAACCCATGGGCAAATAAGTGGGCAAAAACTTATCTCAGGATTGGAGGGAAGTACTCATGTGCATTTCAGATAGATGGCCTTTAACCTTAGAGTGGGACATGCAGTTATTTAGGTCTCCTTTTCCTCCTCTTCAGCTTGCAGAGTGGAACTTGCTGTTGGTGTGAAATGCAAAAACACCCCAGTTATTTGCTCTGTAATCACATAACTTTTTGAAAAAATGTACTTACTCAACAGCCAGGAACAGAATACTATACCACAGTGTAACTTTGTGATCAATTAGATGGACCTCAGTAGATAACTGGATTATAGGAAACAGTGGACTGAAATAAACTATATTGCCTCAAGAACTCTACATGACACATACGTAATAAAAATCTGTGACTGCTGATGTACATTAATTTAGTTGTAAATGTTTGGTTAATTTTGGTCTAGTTCTGACCACAAGATGTAGGTAAAGGTTAGTTTGTGGCAAGTGTGGCATTGTCAGTAAGTAGACTCCTATGAAATTTGCCAAGTCTGAATTTTCTCCTGTGTTTGTATGTGATTGGCACACATTAGACTGAAGGTCTGTGACTCTTTTTTACATTGCTGGTAACACACACTTGTTGGTAAGAAGATACAAAATAAATACGGTAAAGTGTCATCTTGGCGTCATACTGGGCTTTAGGAAAAAAAAAATATTGTTTGGACTAAAAGCAGCTTCAAGCTTTTTCATGGCTAGAGCCTCTTTAAGGTACTTAATGATGGTGAAATAGCTTTAAAGTGAAACAGATTTACTAGACCAGCAGAAAGGCCTTCTCCAGCATCTGTCAGCTTTATACCAGTTTTGTACAAAAGAATTACAAAATGATCAAAGGTCACCAGAAAGGTCAGGTTACTTTCACAGAAATATTTTCTTTGACCAAATTTCTCCCTTATAGTTTGGGAATATACACTGTAGATAAAATTATGCTATTCTCTTTCAAGCATAAACCATGAAGTTTGCATCATTGCTATTTTCCACATGTTGTGTCATATGGAAGAAAGCATATGTTTGTGGGTGGGTACTGATAAGCTTGTATGACTTAGAAAAGTGTTCAAAAATCCTCTCATCTTCATCATAACTTAGTGTTGCGTGTATTGCCAATTCAACTCTGGCTCATCTAACTGTCATAGAAGGAGGGGAGCTTAAATCAGCTTTTACAAAATACGTTTCAGTGCAGTACATTCAATATATTTCCCTGCAATCAACTCTTTATTGCCACGAATACAGCAAAGTGCTAGTAGTGGGCTGATGAGTGCAAGGGGTTCGTTGCTGCCTTTACTCCACTTTCAGCATGAAGCACTAAAGAATTTGTAGTATAAAGGAATGCTTTATTTATTTACATGTCATGCTAACACTGAGATGTAGAGACTCTAGTAATCACGTTGACGTCAAGAAGTGTGAGTTGTGCAGTGCATTTCCTAACTTTTTGGCTCATTTTTCTTTCCTGACAGTAGCAATAAAATACAGGAGACAGTCTTTGAGATGCACATTAGGTTCAAACACCTACTGAGAATGGGAGAGAAAGCATTGTCATTACTTTAAAAATCATTTATGGAACTTGTTAAGCACTATTTCCTATGAAACTTGTTTGCTTTATGTTAGTCTCCGTTGATGAACATTTTAGTAATCAAATAAATTTGTGTTTTGATTGAAAACTTGAACAAAATGTCTGCTACCTTTCCTCTGTTCCTCCATCCTTCACTTTTCCTCCTGTTCTATTCCCTACATGTTGAGATTTTATTCCTTTATATTTTTTAAGGAATTGGTCATATATTTTTACTTCATGATCGTTATGTTGGCTGCTCTTCCACTTGGTATTCTGAAACCTTGTTTGGGCCTGGTGACAGTTTCTCACAGCATATTTTAGTCTACACTCACACTGTTGCCAGATCTCGGGATGTGCTTGGCACTGTGAGGTTCTTGTTTTATACTCTGGTGTATCTCACTGCTGAGAATTAGTCTGTAATATGTGTTGTTGACTCGTAAAAAAAGACCTCTGGTTGTGAGATGCATAGAAAAGTGTATTACCCATTGTGCATGTGAACTGTAAGAATTTAATGAATAGGCTCTTGTTTTTAAATCTTCCAGTTGGATTTTTTTTTTTCCCCTGGGCTAATAAAAGAGTTAAGTGATCTCCTCGTACGTGTTCATTCTGTCTTGCCTGTAGCTTGTCAGTGTTTTAGAGCAGCACGTGCCTTGCATAACTCGAGATCTCTGCAATATCAGCGCCTACTTGTGAATTGTGTCCCTCTGTTGGAACCACTGTAAGTCTATGGCACAGCCAGTGAAGTCTAGATAATTACTCACTTCATGCCAGAGAGAGCTTAATTAGACAGTGAATTCAAATGGTATGTAATTATCTAAAGTTAGGCAGAAAGAATTGCTCTAGGACCTAATAGTTTCACAAATACAAATGCTGAACGTGAAGATGTTAAATTTCAGTTCTTAGTACATAATATAGATGATAAATGAAAACTGTTACTTTAGGACTTAGGAATTTTTCTTTCAAACTGGGAACTTTTAGACATTGAGCAACTTTGTTCCTGAGTCACATCTCAGAGAGAGAAAAACTTAAGTCATCCCAAGTGACTCACAAATTATTTAACCGTGAAGTCTGAACTTCTCTTGCAAGTTCAGATGCTGCTATTTATCTTTAACCATTATGTGATGTAAGCATTTCTAGGCACAATCAAACAACTTCCATATTTCAGTAATTATTTCAGCAAATGTGTTATGTGTTCACATTCAGCATAAGTCAAACAATTTGCATGCATTACAGCTGGATATGAAAATTAGGGACTTTATTAACCCCTTTTGCATTCTTTTAGTGTGAAATTCTTTGCTGTGTATCAAATCTGAGAGGTGAGCACAGCTAGACCTCACTATTACTCACCTGAAATCTAGTTTTGGGCATAAGTGGTATGTAGGCTTGGAACCATCTCTGTATCTGAATTTTAGCCTTGGTGACTAAAATTTATCTCCAGTTGAGGCATCATGCCTAAATTTAAATGGTAAATCCTAAAAGTAGAAGAATCGTGGTTTATTTCTGGGATAGATCTTTCATGCTTTTAAGGAATGCATAGATCTTGGATAGGTTTGCTTAACAGGAGAGAATTTTCCTCTGGAGAAGAAATAGCAAACAGAAGAGACTAGTCAGTGAAGAGTTGTGTTTAGTTAGCCAGTTGGCATATGTGCACTTGAAAGATTCACATGAATGGTTTCTATTTGGAGTGCTCAGCTGAGTTCTACTGATGCAGTGAAACTTGCTGTTATCACTTTTAATATCTATCAGTGTTTTCACAGCCTTCTATCAAAATATTGCTGAAAACTGAGCCTGAGAAACAGATTTGAAATCAATAACTAACACCCATTCTAGTTACTATGGCTGGGGGGAAAGCAATTTTTAAGTGACTTAATTTTTTAAGCTCTGTCACCATTTCCTACTTTGCTGAGATATCTTCCATTTTGAGGTAGGTCTAAAGAAGCCTTTAGTCCTTCTGGGATTTTAAAAGACTTCTCCATGTTCTTCTGTTTAAAAATACCTTTGTCCTGTATCCTCCAATATTTAGGATAAATAGGATATTAAGAAATACAATTATTTGCATTGCTGAACTTCATGTGAGGAGAACTAATGGGTTTGGGAAGGTGGCCTTACATGCCTTGGAGGTCTTGGCATTGCTCAGTGTGATGTGATTGACAGATCACCTCCAGGAACTTTCTGTACATGTTTTTAATACGGGAGAAAACCAGATTTTTCTGTGGCAGACAATAAATAGGAAATCGTCCCCCAGTGGTTTCACCCGATGTTGAGTAGCTAAAAATGAAATTGTGGGGAGAATGATGAGTGCTGTTCTTGCTTTCCAGCAGCAGTGGAACTGTTCATGCAGCAATACAGTGAGATTACGTGCATTCTAAATTGTGCTATGCTTTTGATTTAAAAATATGCTGCTTCTGTTTACCCTTTATTGAGTCATTGGTTCCAAGAGAGAAAAAAGGGATATTTTAAGCCATTTGTGCAAATTCATATCTTCTAGTCAACCATAGGATTTGGATTTACTTTCCTTGGGAAGCTGTAAATTACAGATTTTCTATTTTCCAAATGATAACATTGCATGCTTGCATAATGGTTTTGGAGATTATACCAACCTTCCAGAAACATAGCTCTAAACTTTAAAGATCATTTTTTGAGAAGGTAGTGTTTAAGTATTTCATCAGTCTTGTTTGCTAGAAGGATATTTTTCCTACCACTTGTTTTATTACTGTATGGACATGATACCACAGTCTTATTTCTTTAGAATGTTTCTTTCCATACATTGGAGCACAAGCGTGTAGTTTTAACAGACTCAGTTTATTCAAAATACATAAGCTGGTACTTCATTGGTTTGTTGTAAAGAAAATAGCCCTGTGATAGTTACTTCTTACCATGGGTACCAGTCTTGAAAATGGTCAAGTGAAAATAGTTTCTTATTAGTGTCATTCTTTTGAATACCTGTGCACTTTTGAGAGGATTAAGTGCTCTATCCAATGAAAAGGTGACTTGCTGCTACTAAAAATCAAAAGAGCTCTTTTTTGCTGGTGTTATTGGAGCTGAAGAAAAAAATGCCAATAATGTATATTGGAAGTGGTTTTGCTGTGTGTGGCTTTACCCAGCAAGAAGGAATCAATTTGGAATTTTTAAATGGGGACTGCCTTGGATTAATGGAAGAAAAAAAAAATACATGTTGTTTTGAGTTTTAAATGTATTAGAAGAAAAAATGAGCATTCATGTAACCTGATGAGTTTGAGTGGGATGAAATTTCCAGGGCTCAACAGGGTGAGGTTTGCCAATGGTACCAGTTGCATCTCACTTTTATGTGAGGCATCTCACTATGCCTTTTCCTGAAATCTCAAGGGTGGCATGAGGGGATTTCATTCATAGGAAAGACTCTAAAGGACTGAATTCTGCCTTAAGTTCTGAGGCTTCAGGGCTGCAAACATTGGTGAGGATACTTACCAATAGGAAGTAATTTCCCACCAATAAGTCTTACTCTAGAATGGATGGAACCAAGTTCCTACAGCAACTTTTGTGGGAAAACATGATCCCCGTGTGCAAGTAACAACTCTTGTAAAGTGCCCCCAGACCTGCCTATCTGACATCAGCCAGCACAGAAACATCTTGGCAGGGCTGACACAGACGTGCAGGTTCCTGAGCTCATCCCACCTTGTCTCTGCCAGTGGTGGCGTCCCGCACGCCGAGCGTGGCTTCGCTGGCAGCTCCCTCGGCCTCCCTCTCCCCCAGATAACTTTGCTCTCATTGCACAGATGCTCGGCGCTCCAGTCTGGATTTCATTTCTTCCCCTTCAGCTCCGTGTGATCTGGCGCGCATTCCTGACGCGTTACCAGCAGCCCACATCTCCGAAAGTGCCGGATCAGCTTTCAGGGGCCGAAGCTCGCGGGGGAAACAGCCCAGTTCCTCCGTGCACAAACAGCTGGGCGCTTGGGGATGGAATTAGTTGCTGATATGCACTGGGATGTGTTTTTCTTCTCCTGTCATTTCCTTTGCAGCTGTGAAAGGCAAGGTTTTAACACTTTGAAAACAGCACAGACCTTCTCAGTGGGAGTAATGTAAGAGTACTGAAATATATGTGTAGATTAGGATTTGCATACGAAGTAAAACCTCTCCTAAGCTGTAACAACCGGCACTGTTGACGTCAATATTAAAATTCCAGGTGCATCTTGCAAAATTAATTTCTGACTTTGGATTTCCAGCTTGAGAAAAGAATCTGTTGGAAGATGTTTTGATTTCTGAAAGCAATAATCACTGTTTTCTGACCATTGGAATCTGAAGTTGAGAATTGAAAGCAATCTGTTATGAGAATGGTTGTCTTCCATGTATACTCTTGGAGCTAATTTATAAAATGGAACTGATGCTGCTTTAGCTAAATGTGAAACAGTGAAGTTGCTGAAAGTCATGTTCCAGGCCAGCAGTTATGGGAAATTTATCACGGGGTTGGAAAATACATATGTTATCAACAGGGCTGCATGTCTGCCTCGAGGCTTCACCCAACCCATAACAATCCAAAAACAAACCACCCATCACAAATCAAAAAATGCTGTCAAAAGTAGATTCTAAGCCCTAATGCTGTCAAAAGCTGCAGCATGCTGGGCTTAGTTGTAAAATGAGTGGAAAAATGTGTGGTACCTATTGTTGAAGATAGTATTTTGTGAGCTTCCAGTATGAAAGTGCAACAGATATTTTTTTTCCCTTTGTTTATTAAACTGTTTGAAATGTGCTTTTCCTCCATAGAATTGTTACACTTCCCCTATTAGTAGGCTTATGCTGTCATACATTTTACTCGGGAGAAGATCTCTAAGCTCTTATGCCAAAATAATTACACCTCCCATAGGTATTTTACTGATACGCTCTATTTGCATACCATATATTTATAAAGACTCTCATACCTAGAATTGGTAGTTTAAACAAATACTGAAAAAAGCTTTTGTTGTTTTAAGACCAGGTCTTAATAACTAAATAAATGAAGTTGTACAAACATGCTGAAAATATCCCCACCAGCTTGGGTTGTGTAACTCCTCGTATCGTAAGATGAGTATTTCAAAGGTCCCACTGAAACCAGGGCCATTATTTGTGGTAATTACCATGCAGAGTGAGGAAGGGTTGACAGACCAAGATCTTAATAAATAAATAGATAAAAATTGCACAACTCTTGAAAGGAGCCAAACTTTCAGTCTCAGCAGATACATCAACCAAAATCTTGCAGACACTGCTGCAGAGAGCTGTGGGATTGTACTTCCAGCAAATACAAAGGAGTGCATCCTTACATCCTAGTTTTTCAGCCTTCCATGCAAGGGATTTCCGCTGTGACCTTGTGTCTGTCGTAGCTAACAGCACGCAAGGGGACACCGGCCCAAGTCTGGCTCACATGGTATGCAGGAAGTTCAGCTGTAGTAATTTGATTGTAAATCTGAGCCAGAGAGTCAGTAACTCAAATCATGGCTGTTGCTTCAAAGAACGAAGGTTTCCTTCTTGAAAGGCTTCTAGTTTTTATAGCTATACAAAAGTTAACTATTACATAAGTTGTATGTTACACATCTGCATATATATGTTCACGTCTTATTATAAATATACATGTATCACAGGCACCCTGTTCCATATCTGTCATACTAAGTACTTTTTTGGCAGGTAGCAGAAGTTATGGAAACAATTAAAATTCCTGTGCAACTCTGGATTACTTATTTGTTTGGAAGAGTGGGTGTTGTTGTAGGGAGGGGGAAAAAGGCAGATCTCTATTTCAAAACCAAAGAGTAAAAGCATTCTGGAGTGGTTTTGCCAGAAGGTCTTGTTGTCAATTTATGTTTGGACAGAAAGGTCTGAGTATCAGGAAAAGCATTCTGAGGTTTGCACTATGGTGCATTTTGTGAGTAAATATTTAAGGGATTATAGAGCTGCAGGGTTTTTTTATGGCCAGTAACCAACCTGTGATCCTTTCAAGGCAATAAACAGTGTACGAGAACAGTGTTCTTAATTGCCCCAGCGTGTAAGAAGTTGTTAAAGTTTAGGAACTGGTTGTTCTCTGCTCTGCCTTCACTTTAATCCAGTGCCTGTCTGACTGCAAGATTGAGTGGCAAAAAAATCCAACCCGTTTTAGGGAATTTATATAGTAGCTGGGCAATTTAATTTCATCCAACAGTGAGTATCTTGATCCAGACTGTCTGCAGTGTGTTTTCCTGTGGGTTATATGACAGGTTGGTGGCATGATTTGCTTTGCAAACCTGTAAATGAGTTCATGTTTGTGAATCTTTTAGCTGCGGTTTCTTTCTCCACCCTTTTCTCATGAATAAACTTGAAAATATTTAGGACAAGATTTCTCTGGACTCGCCACGTCTGATGGTATCTTCCTCAGCTGTGGTCTTTTGTATATATGTGCTTCTAAAACAATTGGGGGGTGTGGTGCAGTGTGCTTCCTTGGAGGGAGGAACGCTGTCAGTAAAGATTACTGATCTAAGAGTCAAGTACAGAAAATGCTGAAGCTAACACTGTGGCTGGGAGGAGCCTGTGGCTTTGGTTTGTAACTCCCTTTGGGTTTTGCCAGGGACTTGGAGAAGGGAAGTGTTTGGTCAGCTGTGGTGTAACACTGGAAAGATTCTTGTCTTCCTGACAACTACATTTATCAATATAGTAATAAGTTCAGTGTGTTAAAAAACCACCTGACCTGCTACATGAAGAAATTGTACGCAGTCAATAAATACTTCAGATTGTTCTATATGTGACTGGCAAGCTGTAGTTGACTAATGAAATAAAGGATTTGGCAGTACTAAAGCTCGAGACATCGTTGAGTGAACTTTGTGTAAGAGTGGGTTCATTCAATAAAAAATAAAAGGAGCATTTAAAGAGCCTTTTTTTCTTGCCATAAAGATGCTTTGTGCTATTGCAGTTGTGTGTTTGACAGAACGGTTGGGGATGGATGCTGCAAATACTTGTCTTGTAATTTGAGTGTCTTCTATTTGACACTGGCGTGATTTTTATCTTCAGTGTTGTGACATGACTGGTGAGTTCCAGTTTCTGTGTTTCAGTGGAGTTTCTCACTGTAGTTAGTATCATGTATCCATAAATCAGTCTGTTAGCGTTGGTCATTCTGCATATTATGGGATGGGTTGGGGTTTGTTGGTTTTGGGTTTCTTTTTCTTGCTTTTTTTTCTTGCTTTTTTTTTTTTTGTTGTTTTTGTTTTGTTTTTAGGAAATGAGATCTGATTTTGCTTCTGCTTAAGCTAAGGAGAATGCCAGACTCAGTAGGACTAGGCTCAGAGTTTTCAGTATTTGTTGGCAGCTGAAGTGAGCACAGCCACATGGGGCACAGAGCCGATTCTGCTGTGCTGCAGTACCATGGGTCCCTGTACCTTTGAGGTTTTAAGTCTGTGAAATAAAATGAATCAATATTTTGGTGTGTGATTGAGTTTGGGTTTGGGTTGGGTTTTGTTGTTGTTTTTTTTTTTTTACTTGTTGTATGTTTGGGGGTTTTAATAGGTAGATAATCTTCATATGTTTTAACACATGGCTCTTAAACAGCTCATTACTGGTCACACAGTTACAGCAGGTCTTGCACTGTAGTTCCTCTTCTTTCTTTACTGTATCAAAGTAGTTCAGCTTCTGTGAGTGTGTGTGCTAATGGGTTTTTATCATGTGTGTGAGTAGTAGCAGACTAGCTAGTTTGCTATACTAGGCATTGCAGTGTGCTAGATAATAGAGAAGTCTATTCTCATTTAAAGCTGTAGCAGAGAGTGTGAGGCAGCCTTCGTTAATGTATGCTGCAACTGTATTGAATTTCTTCGATTATATCAGAGGGATTCTTATGGTAAAGGTAGGATCAACTCATTTTAAATTGTCTATTGAATTCAGTTTTCTAATATCCAAAAGCATGCTTGCACCCTGGTCAAAGAAAAAAAAGAAAATAAAAAGGAGGTAAGTACTCAAATATTTTAAAATATATAAACTGGGTAAAAGAGATGAACAAAAAGTTTCTAACTTTCACTAGATTAATCATGCTTTCAACGTCTGGAATGAAGGTTTTTCTTAAACACAGTTTTGAGACACGCAGTATTAATCCCGAAGCTTTGTGAGGGCGAGCAGAGCTTAGCCTAGGAGGCAGATACTCAGTTCTGGCATTAGTTTTTTTGCATTGTTCCCACATTCTGGCACTCCACTCCATTTCCTCGCCTCACTGAGCACTGAAAGGGACATAAATTGACATAACTAGATTTTTGTGACTGGGGCAAGGGAAGCAGCCTGAAAGATAAACTTTAACCTGTCATCCTGTCAACAAATTTGCATTGTTAGAAAAGTAAGAATTTATATACCATGGAGTCAAGAATAGTATGTAGGGACAATGCATTAAGATAAAGAAAGTGCATATCTGAAGTGATATTTTTTTCAGCCTAAAATAGAATCTAAACACCCCACTGTCAGATTTGCTTTTCCCTTTAAAAATTTACTTTTACGTTTTTCTGTCATAAAAAAAAAGCTTTGCATATTCTCAGTGGCCTAAAGCAAGGATGTCTGAACTATGACAAAAGTTAATGGGAAAGTAATGGAAGAATTTGGCCTGTCCTTGTAGGTTTGGGTCTGCTAACTTCTCTTAGCAGTCTATACTGTGTCTTGAGCATGCTACAGTTCGGTTATGCAACCTTGGGAAATTTCTCTCCCACTGAATGCACTGTTCCTTTATTAAGGCTAATGGGAGTCATGTGTTCATGTCAGTGGGAAAGCAGACCCTTAAAAATCTTTCTGGTAGATTTGGTGGAAACAGAGCTCACGTTCGTTATTGCTGTTCTGGGCAGTTGGATGTCTCATTAGCGGAATGTTAATGATGTTCAGTGAACTTCATGACTGGACGAGAGGATGTGGTGAAAATATAAAACGAGTGACTTCTCAATCTTATAATTTCCTGTTTTAATCCTGTATCGGATTAATTTCTGCCTGTTGTGTCCTTTCTCCGTCCCAGTACTTACACACTGTTACCTGGAGGCTGGTGGACGCGATGCTGGGACTGCTTCAGCCCTGCTCTCGGGGCTCTCTGCCCTGAGCCCATGCTGAGGTTCCCCTTTCCTGGGAAACTTATTGTAACAACCATTACATTTGCAATCCTTCTGCAGCCTCGGCCAGGAAGCAGAATATAAACATCCAGCAGGTAGAAGCCAGATTTTAGCTGTGGGACCGTCAATGTCTGCAGCGACAGCTGAGCGCCGAGGGAGCAAACACGGCTTTGCACAGCTCTGCGGGGAAGAGGATGGCGAGACCCACGCAATCCCTTCACTGAGCAGATGTTCATGCAAACCCCCAGTAACAAAAACAAACGCACCGTGTCCCCGCCGAGCCGCAGGATGGGCTGGCCCTGACGTGAGGCCGAGCCCTTGGCTGGCGGCGGGAATTCGCTTACCCTCGGAAAACGCGGCCTTTCGTTTTATCTCGCTGAGGCAACGGCAGGGGAACAATGGGTTATTAGAGCATTGGAACAACACGGGCTTTGAGTGACCCCCGTGGTACTGTGCTGTGCAGGCGAGTCTAAAAGGAGAGATCGGCTGCCCTCAGAGTTAATTTGGCAGCTGCTGCGTGGGGGCCTGGGCCGTGGTGGGTGTGAGGTGAGGGTGGCCATGAGGGAGCAGGGAGGGCTTCCCCTCAGGGCCGTCCCTGGGAAAGGGAAAGAAGTAAACACAAAAACAGGGAGCTAGCAAAGTTAAAAGTGGTCGGTTTGTTTTCTCTTTCTGGTACAAAATGTGTTCTCCCTCATTCTTTGGCTTTTAAGACAAAGCTGTTACGTTGCTGATTTTAAAGTAAAAGTGGCTGGAAATGGCTGAATGGCAGGTGAAGGGTCAGGTCACAAGCAGAAAGTTCCCCAGTTCTATGTGGAACGGCACAGGCAGGCTTTCACATCCCATGTAGGGTCCAAAGACTTCCATCTTAAATGTAGCGTTTGGAGGTGTCATCCTCCCTGAGGGTCATTTCCCTGAAGCTGTGCACATCTGTAAGCAATTAGGTAGATTATGCCATTGATGTGTCAGAAATTAGAGTCCCAGAATCACAGAACAGACTGAGTTGGAAGGGGCACACAAGAATCAAGTCCAGTTCTTAGTTTTGCAAAGAAACATTCCCCAGAATCACACAATGTGCCCAAGAGCTTTGTCCAAGCACTTCTTGAACTCTGTCAGACTTGGTGCTGTCACCACTGCCCTGGGAAGCTGTTCCAGTGCCCAGCCACCCTCTGGGTTAAGAAGCTTCTTCTAATGTCTAACTTGCTGTACCAAAAATTTGGGGTTTTTTCAGAGGAATAGGGATGTAGGGCAATGTTTTAGCCTACAAAGTATGTTCCAGGTGTGTGTACTGCTGGTCCTAAAGGCACACTTTATTTACAAGTGTTCATATTTCAATGCTGCTAAAATATGTAGAAGTACAGAGTGAACAGGAATTTTGAGAAAATCCAGAAGAGGCACAACATTCAGATGTTTGCCAGTAGCAATACTCTTCTTTTGCAAAGCAGAAACCAGTTTT
>VWZN01003778.1:87378-134839 GCA_013396955.1 Regulus satrapa | reverse complement strand
GGGGGGGTGGGAGGGGAGAAAGAGCAGCCTGTTCCTTAAAAACAAGCAAGGGAGAAATCGCAGGAGCAGAACAGCTCAACGTACTCCTGAGAGGGAACTGCTCCCATGCGGGGTAGCCCAGCTCGAGTGCTCAGAGCCCAAATCGGTCACCCCGGTTAATGATGCCGTGCACACACTGCTGGTTTGCAGGGCTGGGAACTCTGAGTAAGATGGATTGCACTGCATAGAGAAAATGGAGATGTCTTAAACCAGCCAGAAAAGATCAGCATAAAAGGTAGGTTAATGTTCTGTTGCTAGGTGATCTAATAATTTGGTCCCTTTTCTGTTACTCTGTCTGGTGGTATTTATTTTTATATCTATTCAGTACATTATGAAAGATATAAATATATCAAGTCAGTGCTTTCTGGGGGGTTCTTTCTCAATATAAATTTTCCTTGCATTTGGTCTCCTGCACTTTTTTACTTTAGTACTTCTTGTTTCTCTGACCTCTTTATTATTTCTGAGCTGTTTTNAGTGTTGGATTAGACTGATTAGTAACCAGTTTGGGCTGTAGTATGACAAATTGTTTATGGCTGCATTGCTACTGGAAGAAATGGTATTAGATATTCCTGCATTATTATTATCTTTATTTCAGAACATTTGTGTAGATATGCAGTTACCTGGCAGGGTAACTGATGCAGCTGAAAATGAATCCATTTGGAAAAGAAAAGAAAACAAACAAAAAAAAGAAAAAAAACCCCAAATAATCTTAAAGAGCCTTACAAGTATTTGCTGATATGAATCTGAAGATGTGATAAAGGCAGAAAGATTAAATGGCTAGGCAGATTGAGAGGAGGTATGACTACTCTATTTTTTAAATGCAAATTATTTTATGTCAATTTAAGGGTGTAGCTTGGCTTGTGTGCTAGTGTAAGGAATTCTTGTATATTAGTAAAAACAGTTAATAAAATATTGAACAAATGCTACATATCTAGTTATTTTCAGCTCCACAAATTGAGTTTAGAAAATGCTCACATCTGAACACATATCTTAATCACCTGAACAATGTGTAAAGTAAGAAATTCCAAAATCCATTGTAACATAAATTTAAAAAAAAAAAAAAAAGGGATCTGTCAACTCAGGTATTTATAGTACCTGATGTCCCCAGCAGGTGAATTTCAGAATTCATTTAATTTTGAGCTGCTTGCCCAATTTTATTGTTTTTTCCCCTTTGAAGAGTTGCAATTATTCTTTCTTATATCATTTCTAAAATGTATAGGATGGAGCATGAGCAGTTGACTTTCTAGTGGCAGAAAAGCGCATTGGTGACCCTCTTGTCAGCCCATATTCTCCTGCACACTTCCCCATCCCTCTCAGCCGTTCCCCCATATTCCTGAAGCGTGTGTGCTGCTGCCAGCTGACGTACGGAGCTGACCGTGTTTGCTAAAGCCAAGTCTTTGATTCAGACTGGAACCTGTTTCATAGGGAGGCTGGAACCGAGATCAAGAGACGCCCGGTTTGCTTCCAACAAGTCTCCTGGCAGACAAGATATTGGAGGGGGGGTGGGNCAGAAAAGATCAGCATAAAAGGTAGGTTAATGTTCTGTTGCTAGGTGATCTAATAATTTGGTCCCTTTTCTGTTACTTTGTCTGGTGGTATTTATTTTTATATCTATTCAGTACATTATGAAAGATATAAATATATCAAGTCAGTGCTTTCTGGGGGGTTCTTTCTCAATATAAATTTTCCTTGCATTTGGTCTCCTGCACTTTTTTACTTTAGTACTTCTTGTTTCTCTGACCTCTTTATTATTTCTGAGCTGTTTTTGTGATTTGACATTGAAAATATTTATTGCAACAAAAGCAACACAGCAGGTTACTTAGACTTTACAAAGTGTCAGGTGGGGATGCTCAGGATGTAATGTTGCAACCTAAAATCAACAGTTCCAAGTTCCTGGGGGAAAAAAAAAATTAACCTTTCATTAAATAAGACTTACTCCTAAGCAGAGAGAGATACACAGCTTCCTGACAGAGGGGTTTGTTCTACTTTCTCTCTGTAGCCCAGTTACGGGTGTAAAATACAGAACAGGATATGGGAGCCAAACCCATGAGCTATATAAGGCATCAAAGCACGGGAGGACACGACCTGTTTTCTTTTGTATCAGAATTCAGTTCAGCCTGAACTAGGAGGGGGAAGTGGCCTTAGATTAACAAGTTATGTTGTAGCAAGACCTTGCCAGCCTTTTTGTTTTACAGGGCCTTAAAAGTATTCTCAGCAGACATGAGGATTCTATGTAACAAAAATTTATCTATTCTGGCTTTCTGTTCTTAGTTTGGACCTGCATTGGAACAGTTGAACCAAGTGTGGGAAAACTGCTCTTCTTTAACTTTAAATCTCTTTTTAGTGTATCAGCATGTGCGTGTTAGGTCAAAATGTGGGCTAAAATGTGTGCCTTTGCAGACCAAGAGCGATGGCTCTCACCAGGATAGAACCAGATCTGAGTTTATATTTGATTTCTCTGTGTCTCTCATTTCTATTTCTGCCTCAGTCTCTGCAAGCACTCTGGAGCATGCATAAGAAATGTTAGCTAGTACTGTTCAGAAAGGTGGCACCTCACTTTCCGTAATTCATAAACAGCATTGAAGGGGGTGGAAGCCAAAAGTAGCCTTGCAGCAAAGCTGATTTCTTCTCTCTAGGCACAAGTATCTCACACACACACACACACACACACAAGAAAAAGATTATTAAATTTTTTTTTTTAAAAAAGTGAAGGAAAAGATCGTCTATCACAATTCATAGACGTTGAGATCTGGATTTACATAAATTATTTTGTCTTTTTGCTGGTTCTATGCTGAGAAGGAGGTACTGATTTTTTGCCCTAAATGCTGATGGCATTTAACAAATGTCTTCTTTCTTAAAAAAAAAAAAAAAAAAAAAAAAAAAAAAAAAAAAAAAAAAATCAGAAGATGTAAATAAATAATAAAAGAATGGTTGATTTGTTTGAAAAATTTCCAGAAAACAGTAGGGGTTATATGAGAGTCAGCCTGGGCCCAACAGAGCAGGCATTGAACCAGACCTAATAAGAACAACTGGACCCAACACCCATATTATGTTCAGTAATGGAGGGGTTTTGTACTACAAGGACTTCAATGTTGTAATCTTAATGGCTAGAGGTAACAAACCAGGCTAAAAGGAAAGAGGAAAAACTAAAGTCCAAGGCAATTAGAAGAATCTCTTTTGTGGATTTTGGGTATTGCCGGTCCCATTTGTGCTGTTTTTACAGATGAATGGGCTTTTCTGTCACTGTAAGAATGAATTGTAAAGTAATGGACTTGAACTAATTATGTTCTATAAACCTATAATAATAACAATAAATGTGTTTTGAAGTTCAGACATGCGTGTAGTTGATCCAGCCGACTGAGTCGACCAGCAGCTGAGCAAGTCTCCTACTTGGAGTTAACAGGTTTTAGGGAATGGTCAGATAAGACAACTCCAGGGAAGGAGGAAAACAGCAGCAGTCACAGCTGGTCACCAGTTCAAGCAAGGTTCTTGCTATCTGCATTTCTAGACTGCTTTTAGTTACCTGCAGGTGCTGGAAGGTGTCTGTTCTGGCTCAGATGGAGGTTCTTATCCCAACACAGATGGAGAGCAGTGAAGGCTGACAGGTCTGGTCTCGAGCTTTTCATACCTTGTGGCATTTAGCCAGTGAACTCTTGGTCTTATGTTTTCTCCTGATGCTTTTTTTTTCTTTTTCTTCTTAAACCTCACCACTTTGGGCAGGTGGGAAAGGGAAAGTGCACACAAGGTAGAGGAAGGGAGACATAATACACCATTACATTTATAAGGGTGTTTTTCCTAAGCTGAGTGGTTCTCAGCTCCCCAGACACCATCCCAAGAGTTAATTCTTTAGAAAAACTTAAGAAAAACTCCTTTCATATGTCTACTAATTTTTTTCCCAGACTTTCACTTCCTTGAAGCAAAGCCCCTGTTTTCTCCCCAGCATCCCCTAACTGATCACACATCCCAGGCTTTCCAGTGGTCAGTCAGCAAATGCTGAATGAACTCCTACTGCACCCGAGCAGCAAATGCAAAACTCACCAATGTGTTTCCACAGCCTCTGGAATGAATCCATCAGAGTTCATGGAGCTTGTCTCCAGGATGTGAATTATACATCCCAGAACATGTTATGTTCATCCAGCATGCCAGGTACCTCCTGGGAGCTCTGTGTGTACAGCTGGATAATGTTGCATTCCAGATGATGTTTTCTTTCTCTCTCTCTGGAAAAAAAAAAAGAAAAAAAAAAGGGCAGAAAGAACAAAACCAATTAAACCTTTAGTAACTGTTGTGTTTCATCTCAATCTCATATTTTATCATAATCTCTAATATACAAGAAAGTCATAGACATAATTTTCTTGGCTCTTACCTGCCAATATTTTCCCAGCTCTGTCGGTGGTTTCTGTCTGGAGTTTCATACTTAGTTACAGAGCTGCAGTGCCCCAGGATTTCATCCTTGTCCTCTCCCCTGCACTGTCAGCAAAGCTGTTTAGGAATCAGTGTGGGAAACTGGCTGAAAACCAATTTGCATCCTCCTGCCAGCCTGGGTCGTGGTGTGGCTGAGCAGTAGAGGGTGTTACAAGGACTGAAAGGACTTGCTGCAGGCAGGAGGAGGGCTTGGGCTGCTGAAGCTGGTTTTGACAGGGCTTCCCAGTGTGGAAAATACGTGAGATTTTAGTGGAAGCAGTTCGGATGCTCCACGTTGGCTCACTGTTCACAGAATACCCCAGATGGTAATTGCAGTGACACAAATGAGGGATGGGCGAGCTGTGCCACAGAGCAGGGACACTTTGTTTCAGTGATGCCAGAATGTTAAATCACCTTGTTGAACACTGCTTGACTTGGGCTTTTTTCCTCTGAAGATGTGAATTTACATACAAAATATTTTTTGCATGCAAATATTTTTATATTAAACATATTATTGACTGTAGATATTTGCATGTTTAAATGTATTTTCATAATACACTTATCTCATCCTTCAAATCCCACTTCTCTTTGTTCCTCAAACTTGAGAAAGTGTCCCTCTTCAGTAGCTTTTGAGGAATGGTGTTCCTGAGTGTGCTTTTGAGCCTCATTCTTTGTGTGAAAATTCAGGTGTCTGCTTCTTTCCTTTTGATCCAGTTCTGTTTGTGTTTACAAATACTTATCAGGTTTTTTAATGAGATTTTTAAGCTTTCTACCAAGACATGAAAGTATTTTTGTTGGTTTTTTGGGGTTTTTTTTTTCCTTATGTAATGAGCTTCAGTGAGAATCTTTGCATACAATTGCACACAAAAGGAAAAAAGCTAAAGCTCAGCTCTATCCCATGGATGTGGCCTCAATGCTGTGTAAGCTAACACACAACCTTCTCTGCAGTTCCCTCAAGGTGTCCAAGTGTCTATGAAAGAGCAGACACCAGCTGGAGCTCTCTGGAAATTCCCTGGTGGTCTTTGAGTGTCCTGAAGCCTTGACTTGAAGCTGTGGTTCTGAGATGCTTTGAAAATGCAATAATTGAGGAATTTGTTCATTCAAGTTGGGAGATGAGCTCTGAGCAGATATTAAGCAGGCCTTGTCTTCTAGGTGTTTACTTGAACAGCTCAGGAAGGAGAGCTGTATGGAAACCTCGGGAGGTGCTAAGTGTAATGTAAAATTGCAGAGGTCATAAAATGTATAATGGTCATTTCAAATGTCACTCCTAATTGTATGCTTTTTGGTTTTATTCTACATTGAATAAAGGTGGTTATGCACTATCAGGGAACTTACTAATGGTTTTTAACCATTTTTATAGACTCTTTCCTAAATTTTCTGATTGTTACAGTTATTCACTTGTTCTCCTTTCATTTTAGATGATCTGCAGAGATGCAAAGGGACATCAGTTGTGTCCAGACTTGGAAGTTACGTGCACTGCCCTCCTTTGAAGTAACATTTTTCCCCGATTTCCATTTGTTTCAGGGGAAGCCTTCCCTCCACAGTGTTGAAGCATGAGTGCTGATGCCAGCCAAGTGGTGATCACTACTCCTCCCACAGCCACGATGCCTCACAAAGAGCGGTACTTCGATCGCATCAATGAGAACGACCCGGAGTACATCCGGGAGAGAAACATGTCCCCTGACCTGAGACAGGACTTCAATATGATGGAGCAGAGGAAAAGGGTCACCCAGATACTGCAGAGCCCTGTGAGTGCCACTGACGGGGAGGAAAAATGAAAGGGTGTTATAAAAAAAAAAGAAATCGGTGTCACAGCTAGATAGAATATTTCTGGAGCATCTTCTAAGAAAAGTCACTAAATGGATTATCCAGCGTTTTGTTGGTGCAGTGTTTTGTCTGTGCACATGCAGCCTTTATTCTGTTGTTTTTTCCCCTGATACTTTCATATTCTTATGGTTCATTGCATTGTTACAGAAAGATGTGGCTGGCTGCAGGGTTCCTAATTAAAACTTAGGGGAAAGGAAGAGAGCGAAGGAGTCACTGGTCAAATAGGAACAAATTAGTTCATTGCGTGGTGTTCTGCTTTCTGGATTTGAATATTAACCTATCATTTGCATCAGGAATGCTTTAATTAACATTTCTAATTGGGTTAAGTTTATTTAAAAGCTAGACTATGTTCTTTTTATGTCCTTGAGGGTGATCATACCCCTACTTGGCCATATTAGTGCTCATTGACTGGTTGTATAAGTTCAGTACTTGTGGAGGCTACAAAACTATTCAATCTCTTGAACTACATTCATAGTGGGTTTAATTTATATTTTGATACCTGTGTTCTATATGAGTTTAACCCAATGAATACACTGGAAAGTAAAACTATTTCCTTGAGTGTTTTGTAGCCGTAGGTATCCATGTGTAATGCAAGTATTGAGGATAATGGGACTGGGAAGGGGCTAAGCAGCTTTACAAATCCTTCTGTCTTCAGTTCCTCTGTAAATTGGGGTGCTTCTGTAATTTTTTTAAGCTTTTCCATATGTAAAGAGATTGCAAACAGCTGTTAGTAATCACCCTATTATAGTCATCCATGAATAACAGGATTGTTTGCTAAAGTGTTGTTGTGGAGTGTCTCTTGGATCTGTGTCTTGCTTTGAGTATAATGTGAACCTGTTGACTAAGGAATTTATTATTTTTCAAGTCAATTTGTGCAAGCTTGAGTTTGCAGCCAGGCTCTTTTATAAGGAAAATACTCTAAGGAGGTACTGCATAATGTTCTAATCATTATAATTTTATATTAAATACTCACTTGTAAAATGTGATTGGAATCTACTCATTCCTGTTAAAATACTCCCATTATGAGTAGCCAGGACTCACAGAAAGACTAAATCTTTAGCCTAAAAGATAAAATAAGTTGGAGAGATCATTTGGTTTTGTATGTGAGGGTGATGTTTTGGTCCTTTTGATGACAGTATTGAATCTGATAAGTGCAACTATTTCATTAACATTTTTGGGCATCTTTTGCCAAGTCTGCCAGATGTAATTAGTGTCCCTTTGCTGCAGCCTCCATGGTGTTTTTTTTCGTAGATGCAGTGTCAGTATGCAGGTTTTAGGAAGGGGTGTGAAGAGCAATATGAACCCCCGAGTTTAGGCTGCTGTTTTAACAGAAGGCTGTGGGACAGAGAGCTGCTGGGCTGCTATCAGTGTCCTGCTGCAAGAGAAGCTGAGCCCAGCACTTTTTGGAAAGTGACTGTTCAGAGCTGCCAGTAAGTTGCAAGTTTTTGTTGTGTAAGAGAACAGTTGTCCAAATAAGCCAGGGGCCTGGTGCCTGCTTGACTTAGAGAGAAACGGGAACGTGGGAGCTGAGTGTGGGATCAGGCACAAAGAGGAGTTGTCTGAGCTCCCACTTCCCCTCAAGTATCTCCTTTTATCCTCCCTTTTCCTGATACAGAAAATGTAGAGGAACTCTGCTGTGATTTCTCACGCAAGGAAATGAAAGCATTTTTATACAGTATCTGTGACCAAATGTCCATCAAGTGAATTGCATTTATTGAATTGAATAATTTATTGAATTTATTTGGGGGTGGAAGGTGCAGTATTTTTTTCCAGGCTCCAGATACTGTGTGCCATACTATTGTTGGGACTCAGGATTGAAAACGTTTACCTTGTTCTTCTGAACTGAAAATTGATCACACAGTGAGGAAAGTATTGTTCCTGTTTCCAGTGTGTTCAGGATTGAATCAATGAGTATTGTCCATAGTGGTTTTGTTTTATAGCTGCAGAATGACATTGTGTTACAAATTTTCATAGAACTTAGTTGCTTTTCTGAGTTATTCCACTTGACAGAGAGAATATTGTTTGAAGGTGTTTGGAAGAAGAGGAATTATGAGACACGGTGTAAGGAAGAGCTTGCTTTGTGGGTAATTCTTCACCCAGTCTTAGATATATAAATGCATATCTTCCCTAAGCTTTGATGAATGGATTTAGATCAAAGAAATAGTCCATGGTTCCTCTTCTGGCAAGTAAATGTGAAGTGTATCTAGCTAGGATAGTAACTGTTTTAACAGTACACAAGCATGTTATGGACTTGAGATGAGCTTTGAACATGTACTTTCTGTAAGCAGAGGTGCAAAACTAAAGGGTTAATCACTGTCACATAGTAGGAAACTTTGGTACTAATTTAATCTGGTTTTATTAACAAGCTTTTCTTCTTTCTTTCAAGTAGGAAAATCTGATTCCTTTAGCAAGAAAATAAATTAGAGAACATATTTCAGGAACCACAGTATATTTTACTCAGTGCATGTTATTGTAAGGGCTACAGGCCTGACCAGACATCTCAGACATCAAGCTGCTGCATCTCTCTGATGTGCTGTTTGGTGCCCATACTAGAGTGCAATCTGACTACTCCTCTCTGATGTGCAATTTCCCTTTCCAAAATTAAATAATTTAAAAGCTACTGAAAAGCTATTTCCATTACCTCTGATGTTTGCTAATGTCTTGGAGTCTGTTCATAATAAACCTTAAACAAATCATAGTTGTTTTCTGACCATTGCCCGTGGAGAATGTCCTGACATTATCAGTGAGTTTTCAGATGTGTTTGCCTAATATTGCATGTAGCCCCTGAGCATCTGATAGCCTGGAGAATCTGATAACCTGAATATGTTTGCTGTTCTTTGTCTGTTAGAAAGGTGTAAAGAAATTAAACATAGCAGAAAGAATTTTAAAAATTAGCAGAAAGAAATTAAAATAGCATCCAGAAGTACTGCTGGCCAATCTTAGCAGAAAGCCATTTAGGTTTATATTCATACTTTCTTCAGGTTCAGAGGGTTCAGGTAGCATGGTGTTATTTTGAAAGAAAGGTACTACATTCGTGCAGCGGACTAGTTTTATTGCTTATTGGGCCCAAAATGCTTGCCCTGTAATATAGCCAAAATCTGAAAAGGTGGTTTGGTTGTTTGGGGTTTTTTTTATATTCTCTAACTTAACTCTGCAATTAAAAACTGTTTTGTCTGTATGCTAAGTAGTCATATGTTGCTTGTTACAGAGTAGCTATGTTTTTCACAGAGCAAAAATATATTTGCTTATCATCAAAACTCCTCATTTCATTTATGGTATACAAGTCCCTCTGGCCTTTATTTCTTTCTAGCATTTCTGTGATGCTGTCACTATAGCAACCAGAAACTCTTAAAACACTTAAAAAAAAAAAAGGCAGTGGTTGTGCAGTTATGGTGTTTATGAAAACTGAAGAGCCAGTTTGCACTGAGGAGCTGAATGAGCATACAGATAGAGAGAAGATCCCCACAGCCATCACGAAGCAGGGAAGGTGTTGGATGTTTCTGCAGGCAGGCAGCTGGGCCACGCTGCTTTCAGTGCAGTGAGAACCCTGTGAAACAATTATCCACCCAGCAGAAAAGCCACCTAGAGGCTTCAGCTAACAGGACAATGTGTGTAACCTAACAGGAAATTAGGATCAGGGCCTAGACTGCGCTGAGGAGTACCTTCCATCCCTTTATATTGCTGTATTGGAAGGAAAGCTACAGGTGAGGGTGGAAATGGGAGAGGATGCATTCTTGTACAAAATATGTGCTTATATACAAGATATACTTCATTATTTTTACTGATGTAAGAAGAATTTGTGTCTGTCTGAAGTGAGGAATTGAACAGCTGTTTTATGTAAACATAAAAAATGCCCAGTTATTGGAATTTAAGTGTCCAGTTTATGTTTTTAATTTACCAGTGAAGTTTTACATGGCTTCTTGAGGCCCATTGGATGTGCATTTGCCATTTTTACATATTAAACACAGCTATTTGGAGCTTGGGGGGTTTTTCCCTAAGTTGAGCTCTGTCTTGGCAGGATCCCATCAGGCTTTACTTTCATTTCATGCTGGATCTAGAGAGTGTCTACCAACCCATCGTGATTCTGCAGGGTGTTCGGTGCCTCTCCATCTTGACACTGCCATTGCAGGAAGGCTCAGGTGAAACTGCCCAGACTGCAAAATTTTGGGGAGTTATACTGAGGTTAAAAATGTACTTCTTTACTGTGCCTCCCTTCCTGCCTTGCACATGCACACACCCCCCTGCCTCCCACACTAGCTGGTCTTGCCCAAAAAAAAGTGGGGAGATAACTATACAGCTTAGCAACTCTTCTATTCAGAGGTCTGCCTTAGCATGCAGCATGCAGGCAGATTTTTCTTCTCAAAAACAAGCAATCCCACCCACACTTGATTTTTTTTTTTTCCTGGATATGTTATTTTCAAACCATCAGGACAGAGATGAAGGATGATTTAATTTATTTTTTTCCCCAGCTTTTGCAGTTGTTTAGCTTACTTTTATTTTGTATCGAGTGAACATCCAGTATTTTTGCAATACCACTCCCTTTTGGGGCAGTTTGTTTTCTTAAAAATATCAAAGTCCTTTCAGTTCCTTATATGCTTTGGCTTTTACTGCTCTTTTCTCAGAAGTTCAAAAGCCTTTCACATCCTTCAGAAGCCTCACCCCTTGGCCACAAAAGGACTCAAAAGCTTTTGCATCACCTGAGAACCTCCTCACTGGGCAATCCTCTTGCCTTGCAGCTCCCTGCTCTGGCTTTTGTCTTCTCTGACATCTTCCCGATATCCTGCTGGGAAGTCATGGCTCTCCTCCCACTGCAATAGTTTATTTAATTGCATGTTTTCGTCATACAGCCTGTGCAGCATTTTGTTCACCCAGAGGCAAGAACTCCACTTGACACGTCATTGAAGACGTACTACAAAACATCCCTTAAAGATCCCCTGTGCGCTGTGACAACGTTTTTAGTGAGAGGGAATTTGTGCTCAGGGTAACATTGTCTCCAGTCAAGGCTATCCACTAGATCTCTGCCAGGACCCCAGGAATCCCACTGCTTTGCTGTCGTTTCTGTAGCTGCGATGGTGCACTGTAAATTCACACCAATGTCCTGCACCACAAATGCATGTCGTGAGAATTTCCCTGCTTTCTTACCATTAAACTGTGTTACCCTTCACTGCCCTCTATTTCCGTATGGCTCCTTTCCACTTGAACTGTGGGGTTTTTTTTCATTAGATATAAATGCCAACAGATACGTGTTCGACAATACCTGGAAGACCTTGGAAAGCCATGACTGGGGACTTTTCTCCTTAGCTGCAGGAGCATGTGCATCCAGAAGACCCTGCAAGAGCTCTGTCATCCCTTCTAGTGCACCCTCAACATGTGTGCTCCCACCCCTCCAAGTCCTGCACTTACTGAAAATCCCGGTTAATTATGCTCAGAAATGTGTGAGACCCCTGACGAGCTGAAATTTGATTTCTTCTAGCATTTTACATTTCACTGTACATTGCATTTACATTCATTAAATGTCATTTGCATTGCATTTAGGAAGATGTGTGGTATGGCTTTACTCCAGGAGGAACACGAGGGAGGGACCCAGACCCCCGTGCAGAGCAGCAGTTGTGTGAGTGGCTGGCTCTGGGAGCTGGGTGTGCTGGAGACAAGCTTGGCAAGGGAGTTCAGTGCTTCAGGTTTGGCTGTAATCATGGGGTATCTCTAGGCTACTTATCACAGGAGTGAACACTGCTGCAGCTCAGGGAGGAAAGCCAGTGTGCACCAGGTTAGAGGAGCCGGAAAAACTGGCCCAGGCTGAGCTCTGTGTGGGGACCGCCTTGCTGTCAGGCCAGTCACTAAATCCAGCCCAGGTACCCTCACCCTTCAGTGCAAGTGAAGAGATTATTATAACTTCAGCTAATTCCCCATACTTATTACTGAGGCTGCTTCTTTTTCTCTTAACACAGAAGCCCCGTTCCCCCTTGTTCTCTTTCACAGCATTGACAAACAGTTTTTGTGACTCTTATCTTTTCCCCGCCAGCCTTTGCTCACTGGCGGTTTTTTTGTGGCCAGCTCCACCCTTTTCCACTTAGGGCACCGGCTGTTTGTATCTAAACTTCAGTCTTGAAAGAGCTCTTTGGGAGCCGTGTCGGCTGTTTCGGTGAAGGTCTTCCTCTCACGGGCAGCTGTGTTTACAGCACAGGAACCAAAATTAACATCTCTTCGCTCTCGAGGACAAAATACCAGTTAAGTTTTGAAACTTTTCTTCAGTGGTGGAGATTTGGCTTAAAGATTCTGTGTGGGCATGTTTAGATAAGTTGAATTATGCCCTTTTAAAAAAATGGATGTAAGATATTATAAACTATGATCAAAATGGGCAAAGATGAAAATGGTTGAATGGGTTTCTTGTATTTTTCGGCAGCTTTTAGTGTAACAGCAATGCTGCTATGAAAGGTAGGGGCCTCACGTATCTTTTTTAGCTGCTTTCCTGTAGAATGACATGAAACTGGGCATGACTGTAATTACTCCTAATGTGAGCATGTGCTTTCTCCTCTTAAAGATTTGCAGTGGTGTGGAATACTTGTAGATGACTTGTATACCATTATTATCTGCTTCTTATTTTATTTTTACTTCTTTTGAGTTGGATACATGTAGAAATCAGTGGTCAACAAAAAAGAAAGCATAGATGATAATCAAAATGCTTATAAAGCCTGTGTACTTCTTAACATCCTTAGAGAGCTGCCTAGCAAGATGAAGATATTAATCCCAAGCTTTTTATCAACATCATTATTCTGCACTATGTATTTGTGTCCATGTAAAATAGGTTACTCTAGCAAGTTGATTATTCTAGTTCTTCCTGCATATGTTGACTGAAAAATACTAGTTGTCAACTGGTACATGCAAATGTTGCTTTGATTCTTAAAAGCTCAAATTTACACTGTCAGCTCACACTTAGACTGTACTTCTGAAAGAAAAAGGAAGTAAATGAGTCAGAACTGAGCTTGTTAACTTTTGAGTTTTAGAGAACTGTTGCAGATCTAAGTTGAAAGATATTTTTCCATCTAAACTGCCTGAGTCTATGATGTGTATTTGGAAGATGATTGCAAATAGTTCTGGATAAGTAATTTTATGATATTAAGAAGACCTTGACCTAATAATTCTACTAGTGACTCCATGAAGAACAGCTGTGTCTGTTCTGCAGGCTGTGCAGTACCATGTAAGGCTGTGTAAGCTGGTGTAAAAAAGCTGACAAGAGTTTTGGAAAGATTGGAATTCTGGAAAAAGTTTTAAGAACAAGCTGAGCTGCCCTGTTAATTTTTACTGTTTCCTTTTACCTGTTCAGTTTTACTGGTGAGTTGTGGGGAAATGCATGTCTCAGAGCAAGGTGGTGGAGTGACACTCAGAAGGTGGGTGAGGTGGAAGCAGAGCAGCAGCCTGCATTCTACCAAGGTCGGGCTACTCACTTGGGTGTCTAGAATAAAAGCCCTCCTCAGCATCTTCCCGGCTGTGCATCTTGTCTGAAATGTCACTGTACCTCCTTTCCAGTAGCATGGGCCCAGTTTCCATACCCTGGGATATTTCCTACGCAAGCCTTCAGTCTGGTGTTTGCAGTGCTGTTTCACCACGAACAAGGGGGGGGACACAGGTGCTTGGCTGGGTGGCTGAGGTCCCTGAAGGCAGAAGGATGCTTGCCCAAACAGGAGATGATTCCCAGGCTCCATCCTTGCTGTGTGCAGGCACAGGCAGATGTCCGAGTCCAGCTGTGTTGGCAGGATCATGGGCAGCTGTAAAGTGCTGTGCTGCTCACTTTGGGACTTGTACCCCACGTGAAAAGTCACTGCCCTTAGTGTCTCGTGTCTAAAGTGTTAGTGGTTTCAAACAAACAAACAAAACAATGCAGGTGTACCCAAAGAGCCTACTAAATCTGAGGGCTGAAACTTTCCCTTGATTGAGCAATTAAGAGCATACAGCTGAGTAACATAATATTTCATTCATATGAACAATATCATTTTTCCTTTGTCAGCATTTTCTTGTCAAATACTACATCTAAAATTACCCGTGACCTTTCTGCTTGAAAAATATCTGCTTTGTGCCAGAGCAGCATGTTTGTCATCTCCTTGAAAGCATCTCCCTCCAGTATGACTTACTTATGTGACTTCTGCTTGATCACTTGTGGGCAGCATAATGCCACACATAGGTAAACACATTACAGCCCCAGGAATTAAAGCAAAACCAAACCACTTGGTCTCCAGGCTCTAGTTAGTTTCTCAGAAGCAGTTTCCTGCTGCTCTGGTCAGATCCCAGAATCAGAGCCCTGCAAGCTAGTGGTTTTACAGAAATCAGTCTTGTAGAGTGAAATAAATATCCAATCAATATTGTTCATTGAATGTATCTTATTAAAGGTAGATTGTTGACCACAAGAATGTGGTGCCCTTCATAGGGGCCCACTGGGATTGCCAGAAATGGAAGAAGGTTGTGTTAGCACACGTGGGATGGTTACCTAAGGATATACAGTTCCAAGTTTCAAAGGTCTGTAGCAGTGAATGAAATGTATTGAAATATTCATAGATATCAATGTGACTGGCTGAAGGTTACTAGAAAACATCATTATGCACTGGCATGTGGATAAATTGCATACTTGATTTTATGCACTTTGTCCATAGTCTCACTTGCTTTACAGCTCATCCCAGACCTCCACATTTGCCACTTTCCTGACTCTTACCTATCTTCTATTATTTCTAAAACTATTTTTAAGGGAATTTTTGTTTGGTTTAAAAAAGCTGTTGATACAACACTAAATCCTCATTTCTAGTAGCCTCAGGAAATGTGTAACATACTACTGTTAGCTTTAAGGTGCAAAATTAGCTTCAGAAGAATGAAAATAACATGACCAAAAAGCAGAAGAATTAAAAATACAATATGCATTAAACTAAAAAAATCTTTATGTCAAAAAAATCCTCAAATGTATTATATTGCCTTTTTTTCTGCTACAGAAGTAACATTAGTTGTACAGGTTTAAGAAACACCTCCAGAAATCTGAATATGACTAATAAGACTTCACTATTAATGTTTTTTTGCAGATCTTTTCTATAGTCCTTGTTGAATTGAAGGAGCAATAATTTAATATAATGCAGAGAACTGGGCAGCCTGGTCCAGTGCTCTGCTACCCTTGATCTAAAGTTCTTGCTCATGTTGAGCTGGAACTTTGTTTCAGTTTATGGCCATTGCTCCCTGTCCTCCACTTCTTTTCCCCCCATTAGGTTCTTTTCCTTTCTCTTTCCATGTTTTTTCTTCCCTCTTCCTCATCTGCTCCTTTCTCCTGCTGCATGGACCTGACCAACAGCAGCTCCAAAAGAGAAAAGCCTGACTTTGCCTGAGCATCTTCAGGCTGGTGAGAGGTTCAGCTGTTTGGGGGTGCCACGTGAATATTACGGTCTACACTGAGAGATCTGTGCAACAGATCCATTCAGAGCCAATCAGTGGGAATTTTAGTGGCCTTCCTTATGGGAATCTGGCACGCCTCAGATACGGGCGTGATCCTGACAACATTATTCCAAGGACAGCACAGATATCTGGAAAGTTGGTAATCAGTAGTCATGGAGGCTCAACTGTCCAGCTGAAGAGGCTGTATCAAGTAGAGTCCTGAGGATGTCTTTGTGAGGTTCAGCAGCACTCTCTCCTACTAATCCAAACCTGTTGGTGAACAGACACAAAGGATTGGTGGAATTTGCCCAACAGAGTGGGTGTTTTGAAGGACTGAATTAAAATTCAGTGAAGAAATTACATTTGTCATACAGAACTGTTTTCTTTCTTTAATTGAGAACAAGTGCTCTGCCAAGGAAGGCAAACTGAAAGGAGCAATTACTTACAGGGAGTAGTCTGGAGTTATAATAGGAGCCAGCTGCATGGTAATGGCACCAAATGTCTTTTTGGAAGGAACCAGGAGGAGTGTTCACAATCCACCTCAGCTCGTGGTGTGTGCAGCTTTGGGTACTGGGAGTTTGGGGAAAAGCTGCAAGGTGCTGCCAAGAAGTAATGAGAGGGCTAGAAAATGTAACCTCTGAGTCTGAAGGAACAGAATTTTCTCAGTCTAGGAATGTTAGGACTGCAGTGATCCTACAACAGGGGCGTGCTGTAGATAAGGAATAATCTGTTTATCATCTCAAAGGAACAGGCTTTGTCCACAGTGCATAGTATATTCAATTTGATACTATGAAAACTTTTTCATTATGTATTCTGCAAGAGTTTATCTCTTGGGCTTGCAGTCATTTTATTCAGAAAAAGAAGGAAGGGTTTTTCCCTTAGGGACAGGAAAGAAATAGAGAAGAGATAGCATTCCTTCTAGTTTTTGCCTGTCTGTGATATTACTTGAGCATGGATGAGCTCCAGTTTTCCAGTTGTTTATAACTTTATCAAATTTGAATGGGTTTTCAGAGGAATTACATTATAAAAAAATATCCAGCACAGAAAGCAACGCATCCTGATTGAATTTCGAGTCTCGCTCCCAAAATATGGACTACACTTTAATTACTGATAAAAATGGGTTTAATATTTTTTTAGATACATTTTATCTCATTGTATACTGGGAAACTGTAAATCCTCTATGACCAAACTCCTCCTTTCTGCCCCCCAAATTTGCCAATACCTAGTGTACAAAGTTGGATGATTAAGTCTGGCGAAGTTAAAACAATTAAAAAGAAAGGCTATGGGGAAGTTTCATGTGACATTAATAAGAGGCAAAACTACCAGCCCCACCTATAATAGAAATAAGATTATCAAGGCCAGGTTTCCTTGATGATTCTCAAATGTTTCTACAGGCTTTTAGAGAAGATCTGGAATGCCTTATTCAAGAACAGATGAAGAAGGGCAATAACCCCACTGGACTGCTTGCATTACAGCAGATTGCTGAATACATTACTGCGAGCACTTTTACAGGTTTTTCCTCATCTTCACTCAGTAAGTGAATTATACATAAACTGCTCTTTTTTTCTTTCTTTTTTTTTTAATTTAAACCACAGCTTAGGGATGCTAGGGTCTCCTCTTTCCTTGAATAAAAATTCTGTCAGAGCTTTCTTCAGCTGTGAAGTAGTGCAGATGGTGGCCTTAACTTGCCTTTTTAGGCTTCTTTCTCTCTAATTCTTTGACTTTGAGAATTCCAAAATGGTTGGAATCCTCAAACTCAGTTATTCTATAGTTTGTTAATAAAAGTTGATCTGATGTAGGGAACAAAATGTTGTGCCCTGTTACTATTAGGAGTTTAACATGAATATAAACTGAGATGTGAAGTACATTACCATTTAGTTTCTTTATTTTTCTATTCTTGCATATAAATTGTTACTTAAAAAAAAAACCAAACAAACAACTGTGAGGTGGGGAGAATACCCTGGCAAACTGAATCATCAGATAAACAGCTCCCACAGTTAAGACAAGCTTCTAGTCTGCACTCTACTTGTAAAGATGTCACTGGGATCTCGCAGTTAACACCCAAGTTCTTCTTTCCAAGTCATGAAGCACTGAGACGTTGAAGTCAATTTAAGTTCTGTGGGTGGACATCATATGGGAGCTTACAAGCCTGAAGTACAGTGGCAGCTGTCAGCATTTATCATCTTTGGAGCTTTGGTCCCAAAATGGTACTTCAGGGTTTATTTAACAAAACGAATGGAAGAGAACAGAGAGCTCAAATAACCTCGTGTTCACGTCTCTGGTTGGTTCCTGAGACTCTGTGTCCCACTGTTGTCTCTGCTGCGTTTGCCAGAGACAATGGGGACAGATCTCAAAGTGCACACTCCTTTTGTTGAAAACCAAAAAGACTTTTACCTTTCTGTCTTAACTTTCCCTTTAAACAAAGGTTATGGGCTGTCAAAAGGCTATCATGCATTCAAGAAGGGGAGAAGGGTATGTTTGTGTAGTCACAAGTCAAAGAGACAAATTGATCTTTGTAATTTCTCTGCTAAGAGGTGATACCTTCTGTCTAAGGGTTTGAGAACTCTTGCACTAATCCTAATTTTTTCATTAGGACTGAATTGAAGTGCTAAGACAGAGATATCTCTTCAAATTAGTTTTGCTGGTATCAGAAGTCCACAAGGAATGTCTTCTCCCGAAACAAAAAACCTCAAAGTAACATGTAAAAATACTTCATTAGTGACAAATGCCTTAAAGCACAGTTCCAATCCTATATAGGATATTGATTCAGGAGACAGCTCAGGAAAACCTTTATTCAATCTCATAAATGCTGGCACTGCTTTGCTAACCATTTCAATGCACTGCATCTGGAAGATCATGGCATAGCTGGAAATACATTTAATTGTCCAACTGACTGTCATCTATTTTTGTCTGTTTTTCAGGCCATGGAATGATTACACCCATCAATGACCTACCTGGGGTAGATACCTCCTCATTTGTTAAGGGAGAAAAACTTACTCGTTGCAAGTTAGCCAGTTTATATAGATTGGCTGACTTGTTTGGGTGGGCGCATTTGCCAAATACCTATATCACAGTAAGTATTTGAAATAAAAAAAGCCTTATTAGAATCTCACCTATTCATTTAAATTATTTTCCCCTGATTAATGTAAATTAGATCAGTAACCCATTTCCTGTCTCCTTTGCAGGTAAGAGTAAGCAAAGAACATAACCACATTCTAATCATTCCAAGAGGGCTGTCCTTTTCTGAAGCTTCAGCTTCTAATTTGGTAGGTGATTCACCTGCTGTAATAACCAACAAGGCTCCTCCTGTTTTCTAAAATACTTTTGTGGTTGCTTAAATGGGTTGCTTGTTTGGGTTTTTTTAATATTTACCCACCAGATGAAAAGCTCATTAACTCCTTAGATAGTAGCACCCTTTGTTGCCAGTATTTCTTCTTGGATTTAGCTTTACTTTCTGTTTCTTTGTCTCCAGCTTCAATGTGGAGCAGCAAAGTTTTGTTTTCCTGTCTGATGAAGCTCACCAATAGCCTCAGTGTAGCAGTAGCCTTTTATAACCTGAGAGTGTGGCAATACATGTGAAATGACTCTGTAGGAGTAGTGTTATCAGAATCACCTCTTACCTTTAGAAGTGAGGAGATAAAGTCAAATAATCTTCCCCAGGCCCAGCAAATTAGCTGAATGAAGTTACAGGCTGGTATTTAGGCAGTGGTAGCTGCTAAATCACACATCTTTTGGTGTAGAACCTGCCATATGCTCTTCGTGTCAGTACCTATCTGTAAAGAAACTGCCTCAAGGTGAAAGTGGTACCAAAATGAGATAGATACTATTATACAGCAAACACAGAACCAAAATACCATGACATATCACCCTGCTCTAGTTTTTTTGTTTATCCAGGAATTACTGTTTTAATGTTCCCATGAGTCTGAAAGTTCCTTGTGCATTGAATATTCTTACTGGAAATTTCTCAGACTAAATTTTCTTCATATTTAAAATGTAGAAAATGATAATGAAATGCATCTTTGGAAGTAGAAATAAGGAAAGGTCAGCTAGGCTGAAGTAGAATATATGTTTTATCAGAGTGATTTCCTTACTTCTTCCATGGCTGAACTCCCCACAGCTATCAAGGGCTAGTACAGCAGGGTGGTTTACTGACACACAGATTCATGGCTGCTCTCCTACTTTTTTTGTGCTCCAAGCCTTGAATGTGTGTGGGGAAATTTGGTGCTAAATAAGAGTGGAAGGGTATTTTCTGGATAACCGAAGTTGTCACGAACTTTCTGAATATCATTTTCGTGTTTGCCCTTTTCAGGTCAAGGTGAACATCCTAGGAGACGTGGTGGACCAGGGAAGCACAGCTCTCAGTATTGACAGCGTAGGCTTCAGTCCACACGTGGCCATCTACTCCACCCGCCCCGACGTCAGATGTGTCATCCACATCCACACCCCTGCCACAGCTGCTGTGAGTCTTCCTCTGGCACTGACTGCCAACAAACAGCTTTACCTGTTATGAGCTAAGGGCACGTTTCTCCTCACAGCAGTTTCATTTTTGTTCTAATATCAGCTCTGCACTGGTAAAGAAATGCGTGAGGTTATCGAATAGAGAGAGGGTTGGGCCATCACAGGGGAATGGCATCGAATAAACTGGTGCTCAAAAATTGTTATACTCAGGTTGAGGAGGTTGTAAAGCAAATAGTTTACACAGGCTTCATTTCAGCACATATACAGACAATATGTGCTGTATAAATCATGTTCATTTGCATTATGCAGCTCCATTTTTAAGTGGTTTGATTAGTAGTTACACTTAGTATGGATTTACCTCAGTATTTAAATGTTATAGTTAACATAAACTTTAAATGGTCTGTATAATAGTAATAAAAATACAAGGAGGCCTGAAAGAATTTGTTTGAAATAGCTAAATTCTTATTATTTTATCTAGAAATGCACATATATAGATACATTCCTTGCTTGCAGACAAAATAAAAATGAATTAATAATTTATTTTATATTAGCTTTCTGAAGTCATAAATATGGGAAAGAAGGATAAACAAGTCAGCTGAGAATTAAACATAAATAAAATTCACAAAAAATTTCACAGTAAATATGTCCCTAGACTGGGTAGCAGTGCCTCTGTCACCCTACTGGAAATTAGACTGGCAGGGGGGTTGTTCCTAAGCTCTTCTTATGGAGTTTGTCTCTCTTCTAGCAAAGTACATCTTGCTAAGGCTTGGGTGGTTGAGATGTGAGTTTTAAGGGTTTCCTTTTTCCCTGGTTATCAGCATTTCATTTTCATTAAACAGGTTTCTTCTATGAAGTGTGGCATCCTTCCCATATCACAAGAGGCTCTGATTCTGGGAGATGTTGCTTATTACAGCTACCAGGGATCTCTGGATGAACAGGAAGAGAGAATTCAGCTTCAAAAGGTTCTTGGACCCAGTTGCAAGGTATTCAACCTCATTTATGCTCTTCATAAACAATTTTCATGTCCTGCTCCAGTTTCTACCATTTAACATTAGTGTCTTCCTTTACTAGGTATTAGTCTTGAGAAACCATGGTGTGGTAGCACTAGGAGAGACACTGGAAGAAGCATTCCACTATATTTTCAATGTGCAACTGGCCTGTGAAACGCAGGTGAGAGAGAGAATTTATCCGTGTTTAATTTCAAACACTGATCCTGTAGAGGTACAGATGATATCCCAGATGGGAAGACCTCTTAAATGACAGAGTTTTACAGTTGTGGAATCCAGTAATCCTGTGTACCTGGTCCAAGAGAGGCTGGAATAATCAGGGAATCAGTGAGGGAATGGCACAAATCCTCATTCTAGGAACACTGACACACTCTCAGTGGTGTTACACTCCGAAGGGTACAGAAGGTTTTGTTCCATGCTGTGCAGAGTGAGCCTCACGCAGGGAATCTGTCACATAATAGATTTGCTGCTACTCGCTGCAAGGGGAAGTGTGACTTAAGATCTCTCGAGAGCCAACTCCCTTACTGAAGCTGAATGCTGTGACAAGAAAAGAAGCCTCTCTTTGTGATCACAGATTTATGAAACCAAATTAAAAGAAAGTCTTTAGAGCCATGGCAATGGGTGGCATATTTAAAAACAACTTGAATCACAGATTCAGTTGTTTCCATTCCGTCTAGCTTTAGCTACCCGGTTAGGTATCCAGAAGTTACCTATAACCTGTGAAGAGAGACCACTGAAAGTGTTCTCACTTTTCATAAGTTTTAAGCCTATCCCCAGAAACTTTATCACTTTGTTCTTGTTCCACAGTGTTCCTATCTTCCCAAAGAGGCATTTGGATGTGTAGATGGCAGGCTCTCACTCCTTTATTTCCTTGCCCTACCATTCATTTTGAGTTCAGACTCTCTTTCATTTTGAAACACCTAGAAAAAGAAAAGATTTTTAGTCTTGTGATGAAGAAGGATGTTTTTAAGGTACTCTGAAAGCAAGTGTTTGAATCTACTTCTTTTGAAGTACAATTATTAGTAGATGATACAATGCTTTCTGTAGCAGTCCCTTGCTATATATATATATTTTAATAAATTTTTTGGACAGTGGAAAACTAGCCTGAGAAGTAACATGGCAACCTCCTGCTGCAAATTCAGAAAAGCGGAGAATGCAAATGTTTCTTCACAAATGAAATCTGCTCTTTGATGTCTCCAGGTTCATGCATTAGCTGGAGCAGGTGGGGTAGACAATCTCCTACTACTGGATCTGCAGAAGTTCAAGCCTTCCACGCACGCTGTGGCAGCAATGGGAGGAGGTGGAGTTAATATGGCTTCACAACAAAAATGGAAAGTTGGGGAGCAAGAATTTGAAGCACTCATGAGGATGCTGGACAACCTGGTGAGAGCACGTTGCTGATGGTATCTATATAGTCCTGTAAGGTTTTGAGTGTAGGATTAGCTTCTGTAAAGCAAAGAATTTTTTAGCCATATTGTTTCTGACAGCATTATTCTGTCTCAATAAGAATATATGATGCTTTGAGCTTTGATTTTTGTGTCACCATCTTACAAATGTATGGTAACTTAATATAAAAATATTTATTTTAATTTTTTTAAACATTCTTTTCTTATTTTCCTCCTCCCCAGGGATACAGAACTGGCTATGCCTATAGGCAACCGTTAGTCAGGGAAAAACCCAGACATAAGAGTGATGTTGAGATCCCAGCCACTGTGACTGCCTTTTCCTTTGAAGATGATACAGTCCCACTATCCCCCCTGAAATTCCTTGCACAGAGGCAACAGAGAGAGAAGACAAGATGGCTGAACTCTCCAAACACATACTTGAAAGTTAATGTGCCTGAGGAGTCCTGGAACGGGGAAACCAGTCCCAGGACTAAGATCACGGTAGGTCGATATGTTGCACAGTCACTTTGGTTTTGCCCTACTTGAAATTAAGTTGTGCACAATTTATGTGAGGAAATTTTGAATAGGATTAGCAAATAAATTTATTGAGCAAATTAAAATAGGCTTTTCAGAACCTTTATGACATTGGTGCTAAGAGTCTCCTATCTTTGAGGAGAGAGGGGTTGACTGTAAGAGTAACACTTTATGATAAAATTTAATGATGATTCACAGTTCTAACCATTTCTGTTTATTCCTGAAGTAGAAAACAGTTTTTCTACCACTTCTTCTTGTGCTATTAGTTATCCACCAGAAATAGTAAGGTTTCAAGTCACCCGTGGGTTGTTCTTTTTTTACATGAGGGAGACACGAGCTCTAATTCATCTCTTGCTGCCCCCTTTCTATTTGTGAGCCTACTGAAAACAGCTTTTGAAAGGTTTTTTCGTGCTACAGGCTTTTAATGATGATAAAGGTTTTCCCCTCCTGCGGCTCAGCAAGATGCTTACCCTTAGTTTCCAGCCTGCAGAGAGGTGGCCCTCGTGGGACTACAGAGCGTGTTACTGCTCTTCAGCTACTCCCAGCACAACTGTAAAATCATCAGCTCCTCCTGCTGGCAGGCTGGCAGGTTTGGAAATTTCAGTTTGGGAAAATCACCCTCAGAACTCTGCTTGAGTAGGGAAAAAAGCTGTAGCCAGTGTGTGGTCAGCAGAGGTGGGAGCTGATTGCTTGAACAAGGGCTCTGGATCTACGTGCCAGTTACTAGAATGTGTGATCCTTTCTAAATACAGCATCATTAGTACACAGCTAACACTGCATTTTTCAGGAATGTACGTCAGTATTTACAAAAAGTAGTCATGGTCAAGGTAACTTAAATCCTCTTGAGTAAGCACTCAAACCTGTAAAGGAGTTGAGATTATTTTTAAGGTGTCATACGGAATTGAGAAATAAGTCAGAAACTTTTTTCTTGATATCTCTTCTTTAACAGTAAGACAATACAGAGAATTGTTCCTTTCCATCATACTGGGTATTTTAGTTTCTATCTTTTTTTTTTTCCCTCTTTAAGTGGATGAAAGCTGATGACTCCTCCAAGACTAGTGGAGGAACACCAATCAAAATTGAAGATCCAAACCAATTTGTTCCTCTAAACACAAACCCAAGTGAAGTGTTGGAAAAGAGAAATAAGGTAAAAGAAGTGTAATGAACTGAAAATTGTAACATTTCCAAATAAAATCATGTGTTCAAGTAATGATTCAACAGAGCAGTAAAACAGCATTTTCAAATGTTTTGATTTTATTAAGAAGGTTCTTACACTACATGTGATTTTTGGCACCAATAAACCGTGTATTTAAATGTGTGATATACATAAAATCTGTAGATACATATGCAATATTTATATATTTAAAATTTGAATGCAGTAGTCTGAAGAAGGATGAGTGTTAACTCTAGAAAAGATATATTGGGAATGGTAGTTCCTGTTATTTAGCATTTTATTTAGTAGATAATTAGGTGTCAACACCAACCAAATTGCTGTGCGCCATCTGCAGCATGATTCAATCTCAGACTCTAATCTTGTTCTGTTCTGTTTTAATTTGCCTAGTGCTTTTTAAGCTGGACTTTCTAAATGGCAGTAAAAAAAAAAAGAAAATGAGAGATTATTGTTGAACTTCTCTGTAAACAGAAATATCTCTCTGCTTTTCCCTTCCAGCATGAAAGTCTCTGATTATCAGACTGACCAAATACTCCACCCTCTGTTAATATATTAACAGATACTCACTTTTCATTGGATTGCATATTTTTTTCTTTCTTGGAAAGCACTATATCAGTGTCCTTGGGGACTGAAGTGGAGTCAGAAAGAGTAACTCCCTTCCTCAGATCTGGAAAGACAGCCTCTAATCGTTCAGAGATTAATAATACATGTCCCAGGCAATGATTTTTAAATTCATGCATGTCACTGGCTCATAAAGAGTTTATTCCTAATTCTCTGCTGTAGGATTTTTTAAATGTAATCTGTATTGGTGTTTCTATCTGTTCTGTCAATCTCTTAAGCTCTGACAACTAGAAGCTATGGCTGTTTAGGGAAAACAATAAACTATTCACAGAACCTTTGTCAACCTTTGTGACCAGAGTTTTCTCCAAGAGCTGAACAAGTGTCCTTTATGAGGTGGAGAGGACAGGTTCAGGGGCTATTCCTGGGAGTTTATTTCTAAATGCTGGCTTACATGAAGTGCAAGAGCTGAGACTGGGGTAAATATTTGTGAGTACTGAAAGAGCCAAACAACATATGCTGTGTATTCAGAGGTGGAAGAACAGTTCTCTAATTTTTAGGTGCAGCAGCACGCAGCTTGATTCTCCAGCCATTCACTGCTGCCTGTGTTAGTGACTTTGCAAAGCTGATGAGCACAGGATTTGTTAAAGAGAAATATCTGTTTCTAACCTGGTTGATTTTCTCTCTACAGATAAGGGAGCAAAACCGATATGACCTAAAGACAGCAGGACCTCAGTCTCAGCTGCTCGCAGGAATTGTTGTGGATAAAAAGCCAAGTTCAGTGAGTATAACATAATTAATTAGTTTACAACTGTTTGGGTTATTTGGCTGCCTGTCTTTCAAATGTCAGCTTGGGCCATTTGCGTTCTAAATGTTTTGTTAGAACTGATTATTTTGATGCCAGTTTCAGAGGTGTGATACATCTTATTCATGTTTCATTTTAAAGGTTTAAAAAGTTAGTTTCAAATTGAGATGTGCATGTTAAGTTTGCCTTCGTTAATATTAATGAAGTAGGATCCTTGTCTAAGATCATTTAAGTGAGAAAGAAAGAAAGAACTTTGGAATGCACGGGGCCAAAAATAGCCTTCATTATTCTGTGGAAGGGATGCTTAAGATAACAGTTGAGTCCCAGAAATAGCTGAGTTTAAAAGGTGGGATGTGACCATGTGGAAGACAGCTTTCATTAGAAACAGGCTTTTTACTGGGAGAGAGAGGGTTTCCAGTTTCTTACGTGCCCATATTAATCTCTTCTTGAATAGAATAGACTTCCAAACACTACAGATATCCTTAATAAGCTTATCCAACATACTGTGGGTATCTGGAATTCTGTACTTTGAAGAGTTTTCAGCTATCCAACAGTTAGTGCATCTGTGTTTTAATTCTGTATTCCCTGCCAAAACTTTGCCACCAAACTTTGGCAAAAAACAAAAAAAAAAAAAAACAAAAAAAACCCCACCTGTCCATTTTGCTTGTTGCTTCTTATTTTTTAACTGTGAAATTCTGTGCTTTTCTCTTTCCCAGCCAATGCAGTTCGATGACGAGCACGCACCACCGGCACCACCCAACCCGTTCAGCCACCTCACTGAAAAGGAGCTGGAAGAGTACAAGAAAACCATTGAGCGCAAGCAGCAGGGGTTGGAAGGTCAGCAGTGTGGTTTGAGTTGCTGGGGTTTCCATTTTAATAATAAGCTCGAAAATATCTAGTGTAAAAATTGTGTACATGTTGATTATTAGCATACACTGCTGGCAACTAGCTTAGAACTAATCATTCCTTGAGGTGGTAGAGTTCTTTTGTTAAATGCAGTTTGTTCTTTTGCTTCAGTTAGTGTTGAAATTGAAGCAATGAAAGGTTTGCAGAGAAATGGGGTTGACAAAAACGTAATTAACCATAATGAATTTTTGTGTCAGAATCGTAGAATAACTTAAGGTGGAAGAGACCACAAAGGTCATCTTTATCCAACTCCTCCTCAGAGCTGCTACTAAAGTTAGATCAAGTAGCTCAAGTCTATGTCCAGCTGAGCAAAATTTTACTGAAATGTTTGGCTCTGGCTTCTCTAATTTTACTTCTGTTCTCTCAGTCTGCAAGTCTCATCTACTTTCACTTTTCATGTCTTCTTCCAATACTACTATTCCACAGAGAATTACTAATTCAGTGTTGATTTTAACTTTTAACAATACTTACTGTGAATTCTTTTTCACTAATACTAACATGTAATAAGACAACTTTGCTATATGTCACACTCAGGATGTAGTGTAGTAGCTTACTGTACCAGCAGAGTGTGACGAGATAAAACCATGGGGCATGCTACTTGGAATGCAGCCCTGCCACCTTTTTTAATGCTTTCTTACAGAGAACTAATATATACCAATTTTTAGCAGATAAATCCATCATTCTGTAGAGTTTCAACTGAGTATTGTAACTTTGTGCTGTTGTTAGCATGAGCAACACAAAGCTGTAGCAGACCTGTAAATCTTGTAGCACCAGCACTGACACTCTTGCTTGATTTTCACTTTTGCTTGGCTACTAACTCACATCTTGTCCTGCAGATGCTGAACAGGAATTATTCTCAGATGACGGTTCATCTGTGTCACAAATTCAGTCACAAACTCAATCCCCGCAAAATGTCCCAGAAAGATTAGAAGGTATTCCATGCACTTTCTGTATGATGCCAAGGGCTCCAATAACCCAAGTTCTTGACTTTTCTGCTGCACTTTTACACTTGCGTGAAGTCAACTGAGTCAAAAGGAGCCCTCTTTTGCAAAGTTTGGGTGGTACTCTCTCCAGAAAGCTATTTTTCCCTGTTTTTCCTAATACATATTCTCACAAGCAGAAAACAACTCAGGGCATGTTGATATTAACCAGGTGGAGCAAACAGATATTACACTTCATTTTACTGAAAATGTTAAGAATAGTTCTTTTGCCTAAGACTTTTCCAGAAGTCTAAGTAGGCATTTCAAAAGGCAAGTTTTCCAATGCCTTCTATATGGAATGGCTGTGTTTTCATAAATCAGTCTCTTGCAGTAAAATGTAATTCTGACCATGCTTGAGGCTGTGTATGTTCTGTAGGCTGTATTTGTACATACCCTTCTATACAGCTTGAGCTGTGCATGCACCTGGCAGAGATAAAGTTAGATTTTTCAGCCCATTTTCCCTTAATGGCATTTTGACTGTGTTGTCTGCTTACAACAACTAAGATTGTGGATAAAGGGAAAAAAAAAAATGCATCTAAGCACTTCGGGTCTTATTCTTTGGATCACAGTCCAGACTCGCAGGCCCTGTCTCAATACTGGGGTTTTTTTTGCACGAAAGTGTGCGTGAATAATTGCAAAACCATTTGCTCTTTCAGAAAATCATGAGGATTTCTACACCGAGAATGCCAACCTAATATCTGTGGAGATGCCAGTTGTGGTGGTGAACGGGAAGGAAGATGCACACGACGTGGAAGAAGATCTCACCAGGAGGGTCAGTCAGTTAACCATGAGTACTGTGGAGAGCGTAGAGATTACCATCAAAGGCTCTGAAAAGATAGAAGAGGCCCTGTCCCCTGAAGGGTCACCTTCCAAATCCCCTTCAAAGAAAAAGAAGAAATTCCGCACCCCATCCTTCCTGAAAAAGAGTAAAAAGAAGGAGAAGGTGGAAGCGTAAGTGCAGTTCTGTTGTGAGGAGACATTGCACATTTTAAACGTTTAAGTTGACCATTAACTGCGTAGTGTTAGGGGTGTGCAGTAACTGGACTTTTAACCTAAACAAGTAGAAACTGGAAGAGGTTTTGCTTTAAAGAAACCAAACAAAGAGACAAACAAAAAAAACCTTTCATGTTAATTGCAAATTAATTCATCTCTTACTTAGCTGTGTCCAAAATTGCTATGAGGGTTGGAAACATTGATTAGTTTCATGTAGAACTACACTGGCAGGTGCTCAATTACCATCATAGCAAGGTCAAATACCATCACAGTATGCAGCAGCAAGTTCTGCTTGGTGTATTTTGCAGACCTGAAAATTTTCAAGTCTTTATTAAAGTTACTGTTGAGTGATATGACTTTTTAAAACTGCTGTCTCATTTGGAAACCAGATCATGCATTTTTGTATTGTGGTTTTTGACCATATATATTTTATGTTTCTGTACCCCTATTTGAGTGGGTACATATTAACAGCACACCTTTACATCTTTTTTAAGATTAGCTCATATAGAAATAATATACACTGGCACATAATTCTAGGGGAAAAACTGTGTAAGAGAAAGTTTATTTGGAATTATACAAAATGTCTAAAGAATTCCATTATTCAATAACTTTTTTGCCAAATATTTCATTTTAGTGAAATATAATTTTTGAAGACTTCTTTTTTATTCTATCAGTTGGGGCGGGGGAAACCCTTATTTTTCAAGAAGGGGGATTTTATACACTTAACATTGATAATTTAGTTTGACTGACAAAACAAAAAGAGGATTTTATATGTTCAAATGTTTGTATACCATTCAGTATAAAGGTATTATAAGCATGTGAACCAAGCATTTAATAGTTAGAGTGTATTTAAGAATGCTTGGTTTAGAGTATACTTAAATATAATTCAGGAATCCAGGGACTTCAAAATCAAAGGATAAAAGCATATAAAATTGAACTGGATTCATGTTTAAAAATTATTTGTGGGTTGTTCTTTTTCTCTCTTATGGTATTGCTAATGAATGAAGAAAAATAATCTCTTAACATAACCAAATGAAGGAAACAAAAATGTTAAAAGGGAAAGTGAAATAGTAGGGAAATAGGAGGCGACAAAGAAAGTAAAAGTTCGATGATTATTTTTTTTAAATATATGATACGGATTGCGGGATATTTTTATTAAATCAACAGAGTAACATTTCCATATTAGATGTTTTAAATAATTTGTATGGATTCATGCAGAGTGCAACACTTTGGGTTTTTTCTTCAGTTTCATTCAAATCGTAAAAGGGTCTCGTGAATGTGTGTTGTCCTTTGGATGAACCCAGAGCAAATCAGAGCCTAGTGCCATGGGTAAAGGTGGTACTGCCACTTACTCATTTTTACTTGTATCGTCATTTTAGTACTTTTACTGTATTGTAAATACAAACTAAACATAGAAATTAACATAGGGGTTTCTTCGCTGTGTCAAATGTCTGTAAATCAGTCATTGCAATAGGAAGTACATCTTTTAAGATCCATGTGATTCCCAAATTACCGGTTGAAATATTATACAATATATAATTGTTAAATATGGCTGGAGAGTGGTTTGGCATGCAAAAATGTTGATTATAGCATGTTCGGGGGCTGGTTAGCTTTGACCGTGTAAGTGTGATAATGCAATGTTGGAATGGATCCTGGAAACAATTTTCTAGCTGTCACTAAATACTGGAATCAGTGTTTTTAATCATAGTGGAAACTTTCAGTTGCTTACTTTGTTTTTTATGTTCTACATTATTTGTGTTGTTGTATTACAACATATGTAGAAACAGTAACCTGTGAACTACGCTTTTCATAACTTTTTTAAAAATATATCTAAATGAATGCAATGTGCATAAATATTTTTTAAAATGCAACCGTGAACTATTTGCACCTTTTGCTAATGCCTCTATTTACTTGCTTTGGCATAAAGAATGAGCCAGCCAACTCTTGTGTCCTGTGGAAAATATAAAAATGTTATCTGAAATTGCTCATAGATGTAATGCTAATTAATGTTAAATCACAAATAAACAGTATTTTAAATAGATGGATTTCATATAGCAGCCTTTTGTTTATGCACTTACATCTCTTGCTTGTAGAGAAGATGCTTTGATTATGCACATTGCTTCTCGAGAATTTATTCTGGAGAGGACTTCCTGTGTGTGTTTATCCTGAGAGCTCTCCAAGAAAATAACCTGATCTTGCTGTTGAACGGCTTTTGTCTCTGTCACAGGTGCTGGAGAGGAAAGAGAACAGGCCCAGGTCAAAGGCAGGGCACTGCCAGGCAGTTGTTCTGAGCCCAGGGGTCTGTGCTTGCCCATCCTGGGCTGCCTCCTGCTCTGCAGCACCACAGGTGACAGCTGGGGTGGGTTTCGTGCTGAGGAAGTACAGAGCAAGGAAACAGCTCACTAGAAATTACTTTTTTTAATATTATTCATGTTAAAACAAAGGCTTTCTTATAGAAGCAGCTTAATGCCAAGTTAATTGAAGATATCTGTGTCACGCCCTGCCATCATATGGTATGTGTGGGAGCCTCTGAGGCTGCAGAAGTTGCAGTGTTTTGTTTTTGTAGCTGTATCAACTCTGTAAAATGTCTTTAAGGACTGCACAAATGTTTATTTTCTTTGTCCTTCCATAAACCAGCCTTTCCTTTTGGTTTACAAGAAAGTCAAAATTCAGCTCTCTGAGTGTCTGGTGACAGTTTCATGAACTCGTTCCCCATGTGGTAGGATAATTTTGGTTTAGCATTTTAAATAAGTCTTGACCAAGATTTTAGTAATTTTCTGGAGAACTTTGTCATTTGTCTCCAGAAGCATCTACAGTCTGTTCAGTGCTGCACTAATGTGAAAGTATTCACTGTATCTACGCAGCAGGAGGGCACTCAGGGCTGATGGGCACTTCTGGCAGGTTGGCTGTCACACAGCCTGCAGGAACTGCTCTGTCAGAGACTTGCAGCTTGGCCAGACTTGCACAGGCTCTGGGGGGAATAGCGGCAAGCCTCGATATAAACATCGCACAGCCCTTCACCACGGTTTCTAATCTCCATTTCGAAGCCAGCAGTAATTTAGGTTTCTAAGAGAAAAGATTGACAGTATGCAATATGAAAGAACTTGAATTTGTGTACAGCCTTGTCCTTTGGAAGCACTGGGGTACAGGAGCTGTACTTTTTACATGTGCCAGCAGTACATGCAAACACAGCCAAGCAGTTTTCACGTGGAGCAGCACACATGGACAGCTCCAGTCAAGTTTGATCAACTTAAACGCAAGCAAAACAAAGCCTGATGATGGGAACGGGAGAGCGAACAAGAGCTCACACTCTGAAATAGTGGCTGAGAGTCCCCAAGTCAAACGGAGCCTCTGGGAGGTGAAAATTCAAGCGGCCTTTAGGTGGCATCAGACCCTCGCGTTTGCTGCCTTTGTTCCTGCAGTCACAAAGCCACGAACAAAGCGCTTTCAAAGAAGGTATTTTTGGTGGAGATTTTGTGGGCTTTATTCCAGTTCCAGTGCAGAGAGATGAAAGCAGACATCTGGCTGCCGGACTCATTTTCTATATTGATTCATTTCAAAATCCAGCGATGGAGCAGGCTTTGTGAAGGAGGCAAGGCTCCTCCTCTCCCCTCCATCCTTTTGAAACTAGCTAAGAATGTTGGTGAAGTTTTTTTGCACTTTGTAACTCGCTCCACTGAGCAGAATAATATCTGTTTGGTTCAATATTTCCTATCAACCTTGCCCACAGGCCAGAGACTTCTCGGTGTTTCGGGATGGTGGGGCAGAAGTCACAGGAGACCCCAGTGGAAGACCCCTGCTGCCAAAGGTACTCACACCTTTCTGTCTCAGCTGCTTCCATGTCATGAATTCCAGGTGCATTTCCTTTCCCATTTGCAGTGGTAGCTCGATAGAAACTGCGTGTCTCTGGATACTGCTGGGGCTTTTGCAAATTTTCAATTTGCAAATGTTATTTGTAGAAACAAAACTTGTACCCTGTGTTATCAGGATGGTGAGCAGTTGAACTCTGTAAGGAGCAACTGAAATTCTCTGGGGTGGTGACGTGGTCCTGGGCATGGTTCTCACTGCTCCCAGCCCTGGCTGACACTGCCAGCTGGTGCAGGATTTGACCTTTGGCATGTCAGCTGCTGGCTGCTCCCTGACCTCCCAGGCACAGCACTCATCCCTCTCCTCCCAAAGGTACAGAAAGTTCAAACATCGACTAAAGTGAGGTGCTTAACTTCTACGCCTGGCCTTTCTGGAAGGGCTGAGCACTCAGCCATGCCAGGGAGAGCTGCAGAAGAGCAAGTTGTCTAGCCCTCAGCTTGATGCAGGGAGAGCCAAATAATCCCTGAACTGCAAGGAAAATGTAGCCCCCCAACATCAGCATTTTGACCAGCTGTGCTTGAGGACCTTGCAGGGACTGAATTTCTTTCTGAGTTCTCATCCTGTCAGCCCGGCCTTCCCTCTCCACCATGCCCCCACAGGAATGGAAAAGGAAAGGTTGCTGCAGATGGCTGAATTGCTGTGTCCAAGGTGTTGAGAGCAATAAACATGCCATGTTGGGGGTCTCTGACTGTTACTGACAGCAGGAGGACCTGCCTGAGCTTGTCCTATGAGCTGGTGTTTGGCACCAAAGCTGGGGGACACTTCCAGTCCCTGCACCGATGGCCACGTGGTGGCCGGCACCCAGACAGGTGCTGAGCTGGGGCCCAGAGGTGCCCCAGAGGACCAAAGCCACCTCCCTTCCCGAGGTGTACCTTTGCTGGGTGCCAAAAAGGACCTGCAGAAAACTCTGAATACACTGCAGCAGCTGCAGTTTATACACAGTGCTTTGCCTTGGATGTTGGACGCTTCCAGACCCAATCCTTCTTTAAGTGGATGGACAAGTCAGAAGTTGGCTATTAAATCCACTCAGCAGAACGGGAATGTGGGACAATAACTCCCTTTCCCAAACAGGAACTACCAATTTCTTATCCCAGCGAGTATAAGCATCCTCCCCTTTCGAGCAGGCAGAGGTACAGTGCTTTCAATACTTACTCTTTCCATCTGGCTAGACAGCTCTCTCAAACACCAATACCTATAATTACATATATTATGTATATTTGTATATACATATTACACATGCTAATTATATCTACAGAGGCATTAAAACACTTACCCTGCTTGACTTCAATTTTATTTTAAAGTTGGCAACATCCAACCAACATTAGGAATATGCTGTATAAATAAGTAGAGTTTATTTAGATTTATTCAACAGTGTTTACAACTAATAAGTAACCACATCCATTTAAGTCCTGATCTCCTGGCTGGCATTGTCACTTGCATGTGATCATTCAGCTTCAGCTGGAGCAGCTGGTTCTTCCTGGATTTATTTAATGGGGCCAACTTCACAAATGACCTGGAAGAGGTGCATTGGGCAGAATTTGCTCTGCCACTGTCTGTCTAATGGAAGAATATTTGGAGATAGGAGTAATTTTCTTATAAATAGGTATTTTGGACTGTCTTACTCCACTTGGCTTGATTTCTGCCTTTCCAGTTGCTTTATGGCATTAGAGATGCCCCAAATGCCTTCCCAGGGTGAGGGTGAAGGTGCTGTGTCAGTGTTACCTGTTCCATCCTGCCAGCTCCAGGATGTCTGGGCTATCAGCTGCTCACTGGGGCTGCTGGGCCTCTTAGGGATGTTTCAAGAAATAACACTGTCCTGTCCCTTCACTGAAAATGAGCTTTCTGCAAATGAGAGGTGGCAAGGGAGTTGGGCTCAATGGTCCTTGGGGGTCCCTTCCAGCTCAGGCTGTTCTGTAACTCTGATGATTTTCTTACATTGGGCATTTCAAGTTTGAAAGCAGAGTACACTTTGCTTTCCCTTTCAGTCTCTTCCTCAGGTTTAACCCTTGTGAGTGCTGGTGTGAACATGGTGACAGTGCTGCACAATCTGGCTGGAGAAACCTCTCCCTCTGAAAATGATCTCACCTGAGAGGTCATTCTCAGAAGGAATCGTGTGAGCTGGTCCAAGCCTCTCCTGGGGGCTTCCTGACAGCACCTCCAGCCTCCCTGAACCCCACTTCAGCATGGCACAGCTCACTGACAATCACTGTGTGCAGCCAATGCCTTTTCAGGTGGGTTTTGTGAAGCCACACACATTTCATCAACCTGTAAGAGCAGGACTCAGCCTTTGCTCCCAGTGCTGCCCCTAAAGCAGAGGAAGACTGCTGCCCCCACTTAGTCCTGCTCTCATTTGGATCTTACCAAGGCTGTCAATACCACTGATTTACTGGGCACTCGGAAAAAGTACATTTACTTGGAGAAATCAGCATGATGAGAAAACCAAAGTGGTGTCTGGGTGAGTGGGAACACAGTGCCAGGCTCCATCAGCATCTGTGCAAGTGCCTTCTGCTCCCACACGACACAGCACCTGCCTCTCCAGAGCCCTGGACAGCCCACAGAGGACACAAAAGCAATGCAGGATCCCTGTGCAGGGCCAAGGGGGCCGAGCCCACAGCAGACACGGCTTCACAGGCTGTCATCTCCATGGGTCAGTGCATTCAGTGGCTCTTTGCACCAACAAGGTCACAAAATGTCGTGGTGTTTTAACAAGAAGCTGTGATCTGGAGCATCTTTAGTGCTTTGATTTGTTCCTAATGAAATAAGGAGATTTTGGGAGAGGCAGCTCCAAGCACTTCTCCTACCTGGGCAGGGAACTGAAGCTCCTCACTGAGAGGTCCCTGTGGGATAATCCCAGCTCTGGCAGTTTTTGGGAGAGGAAAAGTGGTTCTTACCATAAATAAATAACTTTGAACAGAAGTCTGAGGTCTGCAATAGAGCTGTTGAGGATGGCAGTCTCATCCACCCTGCAGTTCCCACGTGGGCACCATCCACACTGCTCCTCCAACCTGTGTGGTGCAGCCCTGGGCACCCCCAGCTGTTGTGGGATGGCTTCAGAGGGGGTCAGAGCAGCACCTGCTCAGCCCACCTCCCATCACTGTCACCTCTTGGCTGATACAGACTCCAAAGCTGAAGTTAAGCTGCTGCAGGAGCAGTGCTGGGCTGCCCTCCTTTCTGTGCTGCTCTGGGGCACAAGCAGGCAGAAGAAGCCAGAACCAACCTGGTTTTAGGCAGGCTCTAAAAGGACAAATTCTTCAGGTCCCCGGGTCAGCAATGAACTCTCCTGCTAAACGAACCACAAAGGCAGCTCTGCCTGTCCCAATGCCTAAAACTTTGTAGCACACAAATGTTTTACTATTTGGGAGATTCTGATTAAAAGGGGCATATTCCCAGAAGAAGAGAAGGTCTGGCAAGAAGAAGCATTCCCCAATGTCAGCCCTTGTCCAGCACATGGATTAAATTGCTTTTGCACAAAGCCAGACGGGCTCTTTGAGCAACACAAGTGCATGTGTGCAAGTGCTATTTTTGGCAGCTGCCTTTAATTTGATAGATTCGGCTATGAATTGATTTTAGGATTTTGGGACTTAGACAAAGCAATTCCTCCAGTCCTTAAGGAATGACAGCACCTCTGTTAACATCTGTTTTGTTAACACTCCGTTAACACTCTATTAATGACACGTTTTGTGTTAACCAAAATGCTGTGGCCAGGGGCTGGGATGGCTATTTCCATGGTGCAGCTCCAGTGGTGGGAAGGATGTTCCTCCCTGCCAGCCAGTGGCTGTTGGATGCCCTGTGCTGCACTTTGGGCAGCAGGGACAATGTCAAGTTACTGATGGCTCCCTTCATCCCGTGACTCCCCCGTTGGTGCAGTGTCTGTTTCCTGTCTCTGTGAGTTACCGTGCTGGTCTCATGAACGCCGTGTGCCACTCCAGTTCGTCCAGCTGTGGTTGTCAGAGAGAGCATTTAGCATGGCAAGGGAGAATGGGAGTGTAACTGAGCTTGTCTGAACATCACCTCGGCAGAAAGGCCCCTTGGGTGGTAACGCAGTGAACAGGAACTGCTCCAACAGCACTCCAAACCTGTGCCCATTCCTGCTTCCAGCACTTTGGAAACAACACCAGGGTGTGATTTGCCACCGGCCGTGGCCTCTACTGTCCTGGCAGACAAGGCAGAAGTCAATAGGAGTGAGGATGTGCAGTGAGTTACCAGCAGCTCCCAGAGAGCCGATGAGCAGAGTGAGGTTCACTGTTGCATCACCTGCTCCATGTTCAGGACCACTGCTGCTCTGGGAACAGAGCCCCCAAACCTCCCCACTGATGGGTGCTCCCGACCACCCCAGGGAGAAACATGCACTGTGGGTGCTGTGCAGCCCTTTGCCATTGCCTACGTAGAGACTTTGGTGCAGCTCTGGAGGAAGCCAGGAAATATCCCCATGCCTGCCTGCCAAGGATACAGCTCTGCACAGGCAGTGGAGCACGTTCTGGAGACCCCCAGGCTGAGCACTTGGCCAGGGCTCTCCAGCCAGCCCATCCTGCTGTGCCGGAGGCTGACAGACACGGACTCCTCTTCCATCTCTTGGTGGGATAAAAACCACCCACCCTATTGTTCACAGCCATCCTCTCAAAGTTTATAAATAAACCCCATTTCCCTGCTGTCTTTGTGCTTTTCCATTTTGACGCACCCATGATTTCCTCCTGCTCCAGAGGCCTTCAAACAAAAGCTCCTTTTTTTGTTGTTGTTGTTGTTGGTTTGCTTCCTCCCCGCCGGGGCCGGAGCAGGCGCCAGTGGCAGCGCCTGTGCCGGGCACACGGCGGGTGCCAGGTGCCAGGATGCCGAGTGCCAGGACGGGGTTATCTGACAGCTCCCCATAAATTGCCCCTTGTCGTAGGTGTGGGCGTTAATGTGCAACTTGGTGACAAAGCAGCTGGTTTTATTGCATGTGCAGCGTGTTAGCAGTGGGAGGAGGATGCTGAGAAGTCCAGGGATTGGATGTGGGAGCCTGGTGCTGTCCGAAACAAGGCTTCCCTCTACAGGGTGAGACAGAGCAGTCAGGGGCTCCTTCAAATCCAAGCATGAAGTGGGTGACCCACAGGATTCACCGCTGCCCAGACAGGATCAAACCTCCACTGTCGTAAAAATACTCTAGTGTTTGAAACAAAGTGATTCCCCCATTAATTTTAATGGTGATATTTAATTTCTCAGCATTTTAAAGCTCACTTCTTGCTGGCAATTTGCAGTCCTTTAACAGCTATTCTTGTTAACAGTATCTTTTGGGTAAATATTTAAGGAACACTAAAATCCACCCATGATCTATATAACTGCCCTTCACTCTGTATCAATATTGGGGATTGCTCATGTAATACATGGCTGTATTAGATGTGGTCATAAATGCAGGTCTGTGCCCTGGGCAGGCGTGCTTTGTGTTTTCAGCACTCGCATTGCAAGGACAGGCTCATTTTTAACTCCCTCCTTCTAATGTTCACAGCATCTGTGTAAAGTCTCTGTCCCCTGACTGAAGCCTGGGGTACAAGCAGAGCTGGGGAGGGCAGGGTTGCTCTGAGCATCATGGTGCTGCAGGGTGGGATGTGGGTATGAATGAAGGTTTCCCTTTCTGTTCCTTTTTCACTGCTTCTGCCAAAACCAATCTCCTGAGGAACACTGAGGGCTAGCATAGATGTTATGACAGCACTTCTGCCTCCTAAGTTAGAAAAACCTGTTGGGTTTTCAATACCCAGCTGAGTCATTCCCAAGCAGAAGTGAAGTTGCCATCTCCCCTATCTTAACCACTAAGGTTAAAAAATAGCAGAGGGAGAAGTCTTAAAATATCTCGATACCTGAAATTCAGGAAGAAGAAAAAGAAAAGCCAGGGAAAGAGACGTGCTGAGCAGTAACAACACGTGGGCAGCCCCGGTGCTGGCGCAGGGCAGCCCAACCCTGGTGACGTTGTGGGCACTCCTGGTTTCACCCCGGCTCGCCGCAGCGCAAGCGGGTGTCTCCAGTTATTTGACATTTCCCTTCCTCCTCCCGAAGGCCGAGACGTCTGTCTCTCCTTATCCCGCCCATGTCTGGAGCCAGAGCTCCAAAGGGGAGCAGAATCAGCCGGCGGAGTTTCCCCGCTCCGCTGCCTTTGTGTGCAAACCCGGTTTATCTGTATTGTTTGACCAGCGCCAGCAAATTACACCCTGCCTAATGCGTCGTTAGGGAGAGGCAATTAAATACCAACCCAACGAGTATTGCGGCCAGCGTGACTGGGGAGAAACAGCTGCAATCTGCATGGCAGCTGGGAGAGACGGTGGAAAACATGAACCTCTTTATTTCTGTCTTTGCTCTACCCTCTGCCATGTCTGGCCGCCCGGCTGGGTGGAACCTGCGTGGGCCTGGCTCTGGCAGGAAGCAGGCAAGGATTCTACCTGGATCCAGGGAGTTTTCACTGCTTGGACTTCAGCCCAAGTGGCTGGCGGTGCCCATCCTGTGTGGCGCTGGGTCAGGTCCCCAGAGGTCACAGGACTTTGATTCTGCCCTGCAGAGCGTTCCTCCAGCTGCTCTGCAGCCGTCGCAGCCCCGTGGGCTGTTCTTGCAGGCACATCCCGTACATCCCTCTAGGCTTTAGTGCTCCAGCTCAATTTCCCATCAGATCAACCCTGTTTTGCTCTGGCATCTGCTTCGGTGCCCTTGTGCCCAAGCTCCTGACACAGCTTGTCACGGCCACCCCACCAGCAGGGTCCTGTGCTGTCCCCAGGTGAGATTTTCTGTCCCCATCCTGCTTCACCTGCCATGACCAACAGCACATTCACATCTCTATCCCTCAGCCACCATTGCTGAATCACCCCAAGTGTTTTGTAGACCACAAATCCTGTTGCTAATCCTGGACACCCTAATGAATCATTTTTTTTCTCTCCAGATGCTCCTCCTCATGGGGAGGGAGCCATTTTGCTGTGGTCTGGAGTAGTGTTATACAAATAAACGGGGTAGGCTTGAACCAGGATCTCTGGAATCAACTTCCTGCAGGTGCTGAGAGAATTTCTGGCTAGATTTAGAGGGCTACCTTTGCAAACAGCATCTTTAAGAATCACTGATGTTTGTGGTGAAGTGCTCTGGAGCTGGCGATGAGAAAATCATCACTGGAGTCTCATCAGAGCCAAGGATTTAAGCTGGCTGTGTGGACCAAGTCATCTGCCACCAAGTTCAGCCATCTGAAATGTAGAGCAGATAATTTGTGCTGCTCACTGTCACCAGCTGTCTGAGAGGCAACAGTCCCAGTTTATAGAGGGTTTTGTGAGCCCTACACAAAGGGTGCACGGGGGATCCCGGGAAGGGGAATACCCATGGCAGGGCAGCACATCAGTAACACAGAACAATCATGCTCTGCCAAAGCCATTGCCCACAATCAAAGCTGCTGATTTAAGGAAGGGTATTCTGCCAGGTTGGCCCTATCAGGTACCCACAGTCACTCTTTTCTGCCCTGCACATTGGTTTGGGGCATTTTATGTGGTTTTATTCTGCAAATTATTTTCTCTTTGGGGGATACTACAGAATCTGGGTCCTGGGGGAAACAACAGTCACAGGGAAGGGCACAGGGTAAAAAGTGCAATGAATGGATCACACTGATTACTGTCTGACAACCGGAGATTTTTCTAGGCCAGGCAGTAGAGCAGATGAAATCTCTTCTTCAGGCAGGTATCTGCCAGCACTGCGAGAGTCATCATCCGTGCAATCAGAGCAGGTGAGGATTAGTAAATGAATTTCAAAGTGAGTAACGCACTGAGCGAGAGGAGCAGAGGGCTGGAGGCGTCACCCCCACTCAGCAGGGCTGGGACCTTCCCCCAAAGAAGAGTCAGGACCAGCAGCAGTGGGTTTTGCTGTGATATGGTTTCCATAAGATGCACTGGAAGCCATCTGTGTGGGATTGCTGTGGGCAGCAAATGAGGGCCGGGATGCTGAGACTTGCCCCTGATGCTGGTGCAATGATCAACCACGGCCAGGGTGAAGACAGAGGGTGCCAGGCAGGATCAGCCTGGGAGGATGCACAATCCTTCTCCTTAGTTACAATCGGGAGTGGGGGGGGGCAGAGGAAAATGAGGAAGAAGCTGTAGGGAAATACTGGGGGGAAAAAATAGATTTTAAAACCTCAGATAATGTTGGCACATGAACAAATGGGTATTAACTGGTGGGGGCTGCTGGGAGACTGGGAAATTTGTGAAGGGGATTATATGACGTGGCTGCTCAGAATAGTTGGACTAAATGACCCAGCCTACCCCCTCTGGTTTTGCCCTCCCTTCATGGCACGAGGTGCTTGGAGTAGCAGCAGGGCCAGTCTATTTGTATTTGAATATTAAGACATCAAGCAAGTAAAAATGAGAAAAAATCTGCATCCAGACACTGGTGTGCTTTGTCTGTTCTTGGGATGCACCAGAAAACCCTCCTGCATTTTGATCCCCAGATTTCTGGGGTCAAAACCTGCCTGCCAGTGGCCTGCAGAGGAACAGTGAGCTGTATTGGAGGGGGATGCTTGTAAGAAATGAAGGAAATCATTAGGCAACAGCAATTACACTGCGAGAGTCACGAGCTGTCTCTCGATGCATTGCTCCCACGCTGAACCAGCAGAGCTGCTGGCTGGTGGCACTGGATGCTCCCAGGGCTCCTCCCAAAGCAGAACTCCTCCTGGGAAGCATGGTCCCCTCCAAGCCATATGCTCCCTTGCCCAGCTGGTGTCCATCACTGTGGCTCCACAGCCAGGGGCTGTTTCCCCTGTCCACTGTGCTGTGGCATCCTTGTGCCCCCCAGCCTCCAGCCCGGCTCCAGTAGCCTTTGCCCATTAGGTTCCTGCAGTCTTTCCCTGGGCACTGACCCATTCTTCTGCCTGCAGGTGAGCAGTAACTCCAGGTCTGAGCATGACCTCTTTAGCCCATGACATTTTTTTCCAAAGTTTAAAAAAAATTTAAAGTTAAACCTTTATCCAGCCTTTTATTTGGAATAACCAGCATTCTTCCCTTCCTCTGGAGGGAAGAATGTCATTTTTCACTGTTATTAATTGCTGCTGTTGCTGGAGTCAAGTGTCAGCGGTGCCCTGATGCATTTCTCTGCCTTAGCACCAGACCCAGGTATCACAAAGCCCAAGTTAGCCATGAAATCCAAGGAAACTAATTTTACTGTGCAAATTTGAGAATCTCCTTTTTGTAGAAACTGTCTGATGAGTCCGAGCTGCAAAAGCTTTGACAAAGCAGAAATAAGGTATTGCGGAAGAGACAGTCTAGGGAGGTCAAAACTGAGCCCCTGCCCCTCCAAAACCCTGCACATGATCTCTGCATGCTCCATCTTTGGGGGGGAATGGCTGGAAAGCCCCCAGGACACTTCCCTATGTAAAGCCTCTGCCTTCCTTTTCCTCTAGGCTTCTCTCTCCTGCAGCCAGTTTGCCAAGACACAAGGCCTGAGGGGGTGAAAGAGGAGGCACCTGAGCAGGTGCAGTTTGTGCACAACCCCAGAGATGCCTGCTTTCACAGCAGTCACCACCTCAGGAAGGTCCTGAGCCAATGCACCAAAACACAGGGGGACCAGGAGGTCGTGTGCTATGGCATCAGTTTAAAAGCCAGCTGAGTGGAGGGACGCAAGGCATTCGAAAGTGAGAAGAGGCTCAAACCTCCACTGGGAGGGATTTCTCTGCTCTTCCCACAAGTGCATCCTGCTGGGCTTGTCCTAGTGGCTCCTCAGCCCTAGCCCAGAAAGCACAAATCCCAGAGATGTGTTGGATGTCACATTACTGAGTCTAACAGGAAAACTCAAAGCCGAAGCATGCAAAACTGCACGCTGAGAATATGACAAGATCCTACTGCCTGGAGCAATGTCAAATGACCTTCTCTTGATCTGCCAGCCCAGTCCAGACTCAAGGATCAATCAGTGTATTCCTAGGAGTGATGTAAATCTTTCAGTTGAACAGACAGAGAACTAGAGCCTCCACTTGGCTCTTTCCACCGGGGGAGACACTCTTGGACCTTTTGCCACATCCATCCTCCTACCGGCCATAGCAGGTCCCATCCACTCCTTACAGAGCCACCCAGACCCACCAGGAATATTCAGCATTTAATCCACCCACCAAGAGATGTGCCTTTTTTCTGCTGGCACAAGGCAATTTCAGACCATATGTGTGCTTTCCCTTAAGGGTGGGCAAGAAAAATTCTTTATTATTTTTATATCAGAACTGCATAGCAACTACTGTGAAAGGCCAAGTGTGAATGGCAGAGAACTAGCAGGAGCCAAGGAGAGCCTCTTGTGCCATCTCCCAGCCTCTGAGACAGAAAACATACTCTTACAAAGATGGAGAGTGGGGAGGGCAATCAGAAGGCTGGAAGTAATAAAAAAACTCACTGTAAAAGCAGAGATCATAGCTCAGGTTTGCCTGATGAATGCTGAGATCAGGGGGCACTGCACGGGATTTCAAGGAGGATCAATCCTTACAGGATTGTAAGGAGGGATTTCAAAGGAAATTAAGTAGAAGCTTTAGAGGTACTAGCAGGATGAAACTGTGAATAACAGCATCATAAATGGATCTGAGAGAAGCAGTATGGCTGGGCAAGCAAGGCAGGAGAAGGTGAGAGGGACCATCACCACTTTTGTAGTTAGTTATTTCCAGCACACACCAAAAGAGGACAGAAGGACAGATCGCAGAGGCGATGTGGCAGCATGGGCAGCCAGAGACACCCGTGGTGAAACCACAGAGCTTCCTGAGCCCCAGCAAAGAGCTGGGATTGCTCCAGAGCCTGAGGACCCACCTTATGCATGGCAGCTGCTGGAGCAGGCACTCGAAACCCTGACGAGGTTCTTTCTCCCCAGGCACCTCTGAGTTATCCCGATCTCTTGTTTAATTTAGGGAGTGATTGGGGAAGGGAAAGGCCACGGTAACGATGGCTTCAGAGGAGTGCTGGGTGCATCCCCCCACTCTGGATCTGGCCAAGTGAGAGTCAGGCTCTGACAGCGTCCCTAAGGACATTTGCAGCCCTTGGCTGCAAACATCTACCAGCCCCAGAGGAGGATGCGTGGCCCTGCTGTAAATCACGGTCCCATGTCACGCCTTGGGACAAGGGACAACAGGCAGCAATAGCAGGTGGCAGCCGGGGCCTGGCAGGACAGCCTGGAGCCAGGGCTCCAGGGGAGAGCTACATGTATTAATTATTGACTAGCGAAAGAAGAGATATGAGATTTCACTGACCTCTGTGTATCTCTCTGTGCAAGCAGGTTTCTGCACCCCAATTAAATCACGCTTGGGCAAGGAGAGGGACAATACCTGCACTCGCCATTGGGCTGAGGCACTTGACTGACCATCACGAGTGATGCCAGTAACACTAAAAACTTCCTGGGTCCAACAGCAAAATCAAGGCTTTAGAAGTAACCCAGGTTCCATGAGAGATCTTCTCCCCCTTCAGGGTACAGCTGTTCCATACCAGTCCTAGCCCATCACTGCCACCACAACTGTGTCCATTAAAAAAATTTTTAAATTAAAAAAAAAAAAATCTGATTGCTTCCAAAGAAATTTTCAATATCTTTATATCACTCTTGTGCAGCAAGAAATGTCTGCCCATGGCAGACAGGCAGCACAAATATCACCTGGAAAATGAGTTAGTCCTTCCAAAAGGACTGCAGCAGACTTTTAAAGGCAGGTGAAATTTTATAAAAGGATTACATTGGGATTAGCCTGAAAGGAAAGAGAGCAGGTGCTTCCAGGAGCTTTTACAGACCAAAACCCAGGGTTGTCGTTGCCCCACCCTTTAAAACCCTCTCTGAATCCTGCCAGGTCTGTCCAGGCGGTGATTTAACACTGGTGCTGCCACTGGAACAAACTGAATGGATAACACCTGCAACGTGGGGAAACAGCTGCTGTGTGTGATACCACCAGAACAAGGTCAAAATACACCCACCGAAGGGGACGTGGCATTTGTGCTCAGAGCAGCAGCTCTGTTTTCCTCTGTTCAGCCCAGCAAGGGCACCACACACACACACGAGATGATTCCCATGGCAGAGGGGAAGGGATGCTCACTCTGTACCCCAGGGGTTTCTCGTGGCACCTGACACCAGCTGGCAGCTCTGCACCCAAACCCACACCTCGCTGTGTTATGCGGCACTGCAAAATAAAGCACTCCAGCAATCTCACCTCTTATCTAACCCAATCCCCAAATGATGGGGTAGATGTTTTCCCCACTTCTACAGGTGTGAATTTGGCAATGTCACTATGGGCACCCAACCTCTGCACCCCTGGGCCATGCTCCCCTCGCTGTGCCACGCTGTACTGAGGGCAGCCCGCAGCCACAGGCTGCTGATAAAAGATCCAGGGATCTCCCACGTTGGGAGCACTGCCCTGGCCACGTGCCTGGGAGCAGGAGCTGTGCCAGTGGTGTGGGTGGTGGGGCTGAGCCAGGGGCTCACCCCATCTCACCCCAACTCCCATTTCCGTGGGCACATGGGGCTGCACTCAGATCTTCCACTTTTTGTCTGAGGAGCAGCTTCCCCATCACCTTGCAGAGAAAAAATTGACAGTGAGACTTCAGGATGAGCTCAAAGGTTGAACAAAGAACAGGGGAAGGGAAATAAAGAGAGCATGCCCTTTAGCTGGCTGTATTTAGAAGGCTGCAGTGAATGAGGGTGCTGGACCATGGCTGCTGGATGTGCAGAGCTGGCAATACTGCAAAACTTCTTCCCTTATCTGTGTGCCTTCCACTGCCCACCCCCTTTTTTTTGTACCCCACAGCACACGTGCCCTAAAGCCTCCTTTCCTCTTGAGCCAGTTCCCTTGGAATGCCTGCCCTTGGACCATTCCCTCAGGAATACTTTTTTTTCTGTGGAAGTGTGTTTAAAGAGAAATTATCCTGGAACTAAGGGAAAGGGATCAAAATTATGATTATTCTAGCTTCAAACCTGGGATGTCAGGCTGGGAAAATCAGTACCTGCTATTGATGGCTGAATCAGCACCAATTGATACAAAGCATTCAAATAATCGCTAGAGAAGTGTTGTGCAGGTGTACAAGGAGGACCAAGAAATGCAGTAGGTAACAGAGGATGCTGCCATTAGGCACAAGATTTACCGTGTGGACTCTGGATGGCCATACACATCCTCACTTTCTGGGAGAGGGGCTGAGATTTAAACAACATCTGATTTTTAAGCAATCTGATGCTGGCTGCCTCTGCTGCCTTTGGTGTGCTTTCAGCAACGCCCTCTTGTACTTTGAGGTGAGGTTAAGGGAAAGCCTTCTGCCCCATGGTGAGCCAGCAGAGAGGTGCCCTCAGTGTCCAGCCAAGCTGGACAGCTGCTTGTGTGCAGGTTTCCAGTGGCTGCAACTGGGGCTGATTAGAGCAGTCATACCACCAGCTCGATCCCTGCACAATTAGAAAGCCAGAGACTTTCTGACTGATGTTTTAATGGGAGTGTTCGCCCATGCACGCTTGTAAAGCAGGAATCGTGTGTTATCTCAGCCAGTCAGTAGAGTTAATAAAAGCAAAGTACATTCTGAGTCCTCCACTTGCCTGGATGCACCCTGTGGCTCAGCCTGGCTCCCACCTCCACTAAAACTCTGGTCAGCCCTTGCTCTCCCAGCTGAAATCCTGCTCTTAGGGATGGTCAGTCCCCTGTGGGTGCTGAGCACACCCGAGCCTGCCAGCGGCGTTCTGTCCCACTCCACTCCTGGCACGCCAGGCTCTGCCTTCTTCTCTACTCTTCTTCAGGCCACAACTGAATCTGGATGATGCTTTGTGCCCTCTCCCCGACATCAGCCCGTCCTGGGCCGCCGAATGCAGCGATGGCACGGTCGTGGCGCTGCGGATGTGGCAGCAGCCGTGTGGTGCTGGCGGCACGGAAGAGGCGCCATATGGCCCCGGGAGAGGCTGTGCTGAGCCGCCCTGCACGGGGCGCCGGCCCAGCCCCGGCATGTGCCGCGGGAAGGGCATGTGACCGATGAAATCCTGCAGCCACGCTTCCCAAAAATAGCCTGCTGGCCCCCAGCAACTGGGAGCCGCGGGGATTTCATTGCACGCGGTGCAGACTGGGGCACCATCCCCTCTCGGGTGATTCAGGTCCCCGTGATGCTGCGGGCTCCAGGTACCAATTAACACTAACACGGCACTTCTAAACGCCACCCCGACCTCTCTTCTCTGCTCTCCAGGCAGTTCCGGCCCCTGGGAGGCCCGGAGAGACCCTCGGAGCTCCCCGGCAGCCAGGTGTGAGCAGGTCCCCACGCCCCAGCACATCTCCGGGGCGATGCTTCTCCCCAGCCGCTCCCACAGGGCTCCTCAGTGGAACCGGACCAGCCCGACCGGCCGGGCAGGAGCGGGGTTTTGTGCTGCAAACGTAGCACCGTGTTTCAGGTGTTGTTGTGACGGATGGAAGGGGAGCCAGGAGGGTGTTGGAGGTCACTTGCTGCCAGCCTGGTGCTAGTGGAGTCCACTCCACCTACCCTCTCAAAATTCATGGACCCGAGACTGCAAATGACTCCTGCAAGCGCAAAACCCTTGCCCTTCTCCTCAGTCTGGGTCAGGTCCTGCGCTCCCTCCTCCGGGCGCAGCTGCTCTTTCTCACCTCCCTGACTGCAAAACAAGGGGAAAACAAGATGTAGTGTGTCCGGCCCTGACCCCAGGTCTGCAGGATGGATATGGAGGGGATGAGTGAGGCTGGTGCCTCCCCTGCCTGCTCTCCGCCTTCGATTTACTTTGGGGGGAAAAAAAAAAAGTTACTTCTAGAGTCTGAACCCAGAGAGAGCTTTTGTGGGGCACTGCTTAATAGAGGAGGAGAAATCTGACATTAAAGCGCTGCTGCTTCATGCCGANAGTTACTTCTAGAGTCTGAACCCAGAGAGAGCTTTTGTGGGGCACTGCTTAATAGAGGAGAAATCTGACATTAAAGCGCTGCTGCTTCATGCCGAGGGGCCCCTTTGGAGTTCGGGGCTGTTGTGCAGCGCTGGCCCCACGGCCCCCAGGGCTGGGCGCAGCATGGGCTCCCCAGCCCGCCTGTCACTCTGGGCATCGGGGACAGACCCTCGGGCGGCGGTGGGAGGTGACACGGGGTGACAAGCGGCAGGGCAGGCCCGGCTGCGCCTCCGTGTCCGGTGGCGGGTGCAGCCGGGTCCCCGCAGCGTGGCACCATCCAGGGG
>VWZN01003778.1:18101-78251 GCA_013396955.1 Regulus satrapa | reverse complement strand
GAGCCCCCCGGCCATGGAGCAGGTCCAGATGATCAACATCCAGCGGCTGCTGGAGGCGGCCGAGTATCTGGAGCGAAGGGAGAGAGGTAATGGGAGGGAGGATGGGTGCCCGCCGTGAGGGGAACGGGTCTGGGGTCAGATCCCCACCGAGGGGGGAGAGTGACCCCGGGGAAGGGATCAGAGCGAGTGTTTGCTGGCGGGATGGTGGTAGATCCCCAGCGGCGAGGGGCTGGATGAAGGCTAGGGCTGGTGAGTCCTCCCGGAGGTGGTGGGTGAGGTGGAAGGTTTTTGCGGAGTGGGGGAGATTGACGTGGATGTGGTTTCTGGGAGGAGAAGGGGGGATTGGTGTCAAAGTTTTCCACTGGGCAGGAAGGGTGGTGGTGGGTGGCTCTGGCTCAGCAGAGACGTCAGTGGCACGGTAAAATACATCTGGTTTGCCTGGTTCAGATAGGTTGGGCAGGAGGAGAGAGACGAGGCACTCTCTGGACTGTCGTGGGGTTTTTTAATATTTTCAGTGTTTGAGTGGTGGCGTTCGTCCTCCAGGGTTGGCAGAGACTTTATACTTCCCTTCCTCTCTTTTCTCCAACTCCCAGTCCATTTCCCCATGAATATATCCTCAGTCATTTCCCTGAGCTGTTGTGCTTAAGGGCCTCCCCAGCTAGGCCAGCATGTTACTGGTGAGGCCTGCCCGATGACTTCTTTGTTTTGTTTTTTATTTTTCCTTCTTTATTTTTCTTTTTTTCTTTCTCCTTTTTGTTTCTTATTCCTTTTCTGTTTTGTTTTTGTTTTTAATGCCTTGCCTGTTGATTCTCTTACAGAGTGTGAGCACGGCTATGCCTCGACCTTCCCCTCAGCTCCAAGCCCTGGACCACAAGACCCCAAGCCCACGCGGAGGCTGAGCCGGGCACGGAAGTTCAGCGGCAGTGGCAGCATTGCCAGTATTGCCACCAGGTACGATGTGGGCAGGACAGCACAGGGGCTCCAAGCTGCAGGAAAAAGTTGGAGGCAATGGAGAGAAACTTGCTCTCTTGGGAAAATGGGAAGAGTCTGAACAGCTAGAGGGATTCAGAGCTGGGGCACACAAGGGCAGCGTCCGTCCTGGATCCGTAGCACTGGAAGTAGAGGGGACACAGGGGAGCTGGGTCTGAAGTGGTACTGCCAGCTGACACCATGCCAAGTCTCAGATGCTGCAGAGGGAAGAGGAGTAGGGAGGTCTGTTCATAAGGTTTAGGGAAGAGGTAGGCACTAGCTATTCCCATTATATCCAGCTGATGTCTTTCCAACCCAGAAATCACTGCTTTTAAGGGACAGTGCATGTGCAGCCTGGGTGCTTTGGGATTGTAATGACAGACATGATTTGAAGCAAAGAAATGTTTTGAAATGGATCCCCTACAACAAATGGGAGAGAGGGAGATGACTGATTGTAACGTACAACATTTTAAAAATTCAGTTCAGGAAAACAAAGCTGTTTCAGTATGCCTTTCAGGGCAGTGGGATTTCCCAGCTTTTGATAATTGTAGAACTCCATGTTTTTGACACTTTTCTTAATATATAATGCTACGTTTCTTGGGTTTTTTTTAATCTAGAAGAAACAAAAGGATTAAGCCTATCACCTGGTGCTGTGGCTGCATCTTCCTCTTCCCTCTCATTCATGTTATTTTTATTTTTGTTTGCTACCTTCTGTAGATTTCTTCAGACCTTCAGATTGTTGAGACCTTCTGAGATAGAGTAACTTTAGAAACATAAAGTGTGCCTTTGAAAAGGCATTTGCAGGCTTGTTTTTACTGCAGCAAGGCCTGTGCAATTCATAAAATGGTGGCAGGTGGTTCAGGTGATTAAGGCTTTCTTAAGGCCGTTGGGAAGGACCTGTAAAGGCCTAAGGGAAAAGATGCCTTTGCTTGCAGTGATTCTGCTTTGGCTGCATTTGATAATAAAGGTCGTTTGAAGCGATGTTAGGACCCCTTGCTGTGGGGAAGTTTCCTTCATCAGGATCAGCATATCTTGAGCTCTTTGTGTGCTGAATGTATATATTTACTTCCCTACTTCATCCAGCCTCTCCTAATTTGAGGGCAGTTGTAGCTCTTTACTATTTATCATGAACCAAAGCCCCCAGTCCTGTGACTTTGTGTTGGAAAATGGTGGCAAATGCTGAATTGAGGTCGCTATTTTTCCCTCTAGGTTTCCCACATACTATTTTTCCATCCCACACCTCTTTGTCTCAGAGGCCTTTGTCATGGCAACCTGCCCTTCTCCAGAGGAGGGCTGGAAGCACATCCCCCTCAGGAAGTCCTTAGCACTGAATCCGGCAGCCTGTGGGCTGGGGAGGGATGCCGAGCACTCCCAGTCCCTGGGGCCAGGGTGCTCAGCAGGCCCTGCCAGCACAGAGCCCCAGGCACAGCTCTCCCGGGGCAGCCCTGCTGCTGCCACCAGCCCGCTGGGCCCTTGAGCCTGACAGGCTGAGGGTGTTCATGTGGGGGGAAAGGCAACAGAGAAGAAGAAAAGGTACTTACTTTCTAGTCTTACTTAAACCTTCTTTGTACAAGGAGTACCGAGGCCAGATTGAGTAGTTAGAGGGAGGGTGCCGTTAGCCAGAGCGTTGCCTCCCGTGGTTGTTGCAGCCTCAGGGAGTGAGCAGCGTCAGGTCTGCTCCCAGCACAGACCACAGTGGGTCTTCTGGGGAGCTCAGACCTTGCATGCACAGTTGGAAATGAAGTTTCTTTTAGCACAAGTCGTAGCAGCTTGCACTTGCTGTAGGAGATGGCAGGCCTTCCAGATGGCTGAAGTGCCGGGAAGTGACAACTGTGAAGTTTAGGGTGCCTCCAAATTCACTGCAGTGTCTTTTGTGTGATGCTGAGTATAGCATCAGCCTTGTTTAAGGAGGGCTCTGTATCATCTCTTCCTGTTAAAATCAAAGGGGCAATTCAGTGAGTTCTGTCTGGTGAAGTTGGAATGGACTTTGAATTAAATATCAAGTCCTTGATGAGGAACAAGACTTATATTTCATGTGTGGACAAAAGATTTTCTTAGATTGCTTTTGTCTGGAAAAGTTTCATTAGTGTAGAGAAATTATGCATTTAAATCTCATGCAGATCTTGTAATTTAACAGCCTCCTGTAAATAGGTTTCTCTCAAGAAACCTTGGGAAAGCAACAGTGTTTTCCTTTCTTTTTTAAATTTACACACTTTTACAAATTGGCAAATGTACATTGCTGATGGTCTTTATTGAACCAAATAATCCATTATTTAGGAAGCCTAGTTGCTTGTTTGATTCATCGTTTAAATTCAAGTATTTTCCTTCAGCATTTGCAGCCCAGATGTGACAGCAATTTCCTCTTAATAGGCTCTGTGTGGTCATTGCACAAAACCCAGAAAGTTCTGAGGAGCAGACAGCCCAGTTCTGGATGGCAATGGTGGAGCAAATCTTACTCTTACAGAACTATGGTGGTCTCACAGCAAAGTAATTCTTTTCTAGCCCAAACAGGGGTGTGCAGATAAGAGGGAAAACATTACTTCATGATTTCTCATTCACGTGATGCAATTTTAAAGAAGGATGTTGTGGCTCAGGTTCTGTTTTTCCTTTGGTTGTCTCCGTTGTGCAAGCAGCAGCATGGAGATTGCTGCAGAGGGCTTCCCCCTGCAGTCATTATCTACATGAATGTGCAGCATTTTGTGTAGATATTTGAAAGACCTGGTGAGTTTGAGTTCAAAACATGAATGTGTCTAAAATACAGTTTTGCTTTAGTCAGGGATATTTTGGTATGGAAAATTATCCACCTGCAGAAAATAAATGGAGAATCGCAGTCATTGTTACCTGGTATTCATAATAGACAAGCAAAACTTTTTTTAAACAGATGCTACTTAACACATAGATAAAAGTAAAAACCCAAGCTAATTAAAAACCCAGGAAACCCAGGTTAACCAATATGTGTTACATTTGAATTGAATATTGCTTCCTTAAATTTGCTTGACAGAAGTATCATCTGGGTTTTGGAATGGGATGAAAAATGAACAGAGGTTTGTCACAGCATGTAGTATCACTTATTTAATGTTACTTTCTTCAGATGTTTCTGGGGCCAAACCTGAGTTCTAAAAAGTTATTAGAAAAGTGAAGTATAGTCTGTGCTGGGAGTGCAGTTGTGTGGATACATCAACTTGCACTCACTGTCACTGGAAACTGCTCTCATGGACCCTACATGTGCAGTTCTAATAGACCCAATTATTTGAAAGGTTCATTATAGCTAGGATTAGCCTGGCTTGATATTTATACATTTTGGAAAATAATTGAGAAGACTTTTAATCAATTTAGATCATTGTGTCAGCAGGAAATAAAATAAACAGTAGGGTTGCTAAATTATTTTTCCCCCAATAATACCACCGGTTTAATGAAGTTAAGATTTATAACGAAATCTGAAATTGCATTACAATATTAGATTGTCATTTGTGTTTTGTTTTTATTTAGGCTCTCAGGCATATAGAAAGCCTGTTGTTTTTTGGTCTAATCCTGGGGAAATACCAAGCATCTTCCCAGCAGCACTGGGAACCCTCAGCTCTCCCAGGAGGTCCCATGTTGTTAAAGGCTCTCAAAGAATCTCAGTTCCGTGGGGGAGGGTTTGATCTCTGTCCAGTTTCTTTTTCCTTTCATTTTTCTCTCTTCCCGTTATCCTCCCTTGTGTCTGGGGCTGCTTCCCAAGGGCCTTTCAGACACCTACTGTCTGGCAGCAGGTCGCTTGCAGAGCTTGGAGTCAGCAGCTGTGATGGGTATGGTAAGGCATTTTGGACATCTTGGAAGTCTGGGTGTTTGGGTTCCTTTGCCCTTCTGGCTGTTCTGCTGGTGCAGCTCCTCCTTTTCTCTATCACTGCTCTCTCATCTACCCATATGAAACTTTTTTTCCACTTCTAAATCTCATCACTTGGTTTTGTGCTGAGTCTTCTCTGAATCTTCAAAACTCTCTCAAGGGTTGATACAGGGACTGTGCTGCTGAAACCCTCAGATATTCTTGGCCTTAAGCTTGGTTTGCTCGCAGTGTCCCAGAGCAAGGGCTGAGGGGTGGGTGTGTAGGTGTGCATCAGGTGCTCCACGTGCCTTAGGTGATGGCTTCACATGGCACAGGTTCACAAACGGGGCTGCAGAAGCTCAAAGGACGTGGCTGCAGGTGTATCTGCAAGTCAGCCTTGGGTGTCTCGTGCACAAGAGAGCTGATTTGCCACAGCAGCAGTGCTGTGCAGCTGTACCTCACTGTGCAGGGGAGGAGTAGGAGGGTTGGGGAACATTGCACAGTTTTAATATATTATATCTTTTCTGTCAAAGGCGGTTTCCGCCCTCCGCCCCCCGCATGGTGCTGCTGACTGAGTACCTGGCAATTTTCAGTCCTTCCTAGAGCCTCTGGAGTTAGGACAGTGCTGCAATTATGATTTTATTGGGAGAGAGGACGTGCAGGTGGCTGAGTGGTTTGCCTGTCTTGTAAGGAATTCCTGAAAGAGCAAATCACTGTGTCAGCTCTTGTTGATCTATTTTTCTGCACAAAGTCCCTCCCCCTGTCTTCATGTCGCAGAGACCTGGTCTCTGAGACTTTCCATCCACAGCTGTCCTGCTTCCTAGGCTCTATCAGTTGTTCTTTGTTTCTGGATGGTATTTTGTTTATTTGCTTGTGAGTTTTGGGGTTTTTTTTTTTTAGTCTTCTTGAATTGGATCACACCTCACTCCACAGCTAGTGGGAGTTGAGTTTTGGCTTGCTGTGTGTAGGTGGGTCTGGCCCTTGTGTAATATGGGTGGGATAGAGGCTGCTTTCTGCCTCAAGCCTCGTAGTGGAGCTCTATTCATGGCTCAGGACCTGGCTTTGCTTCGTAGAGTACAAATCCACACGTGTAAAATGGAATGTGTGAGCTCTGCTGTGCCATGTGTTGAGGTATGCTTCATTTTGACAACGTACAGGCAGTGTGATCAGTGTCTGGAATCTTCATCTTGCTCTTGAAACTTTGTCTGGAAGTACTTGGAGACAGGATCTTGCCTCCAGGTAGAGGCTATACCTGAATATGCTGGTTAATTTTTCAAGAAGGGGAAGCTGAACAAAGCTGAGCTGCTAAGGATTGCTTTTCTCTCAGAGATGTTGGGGCAGCCTGGCCAGCAGTGTTGAGTATAGTGAGGTATGTGCATGACTTCTTTTTTGGAGGGAGCATAATGACAGTGGGCTGTCATTAAGTGTTGGGCTGGGAAACTGGATTGGTGGCCCATGCACAAGAGGCAAATCATCCCGTATTCAAATCCCACTGTCTTTGTAGGTTTGTACTGGCACACAGGTGCTCAGAGAAGGCTGGTAGGTAGGATTTACTCACATAACTCTGTTCAGCCTCAGCAAATCCCTTCTGCCCATTTGATGTCATTTGTCCCAGTGCAATCTGCAAGTGTAGGGTGAGCAGCTCCCGGCAATGCTGGAGTTTCTGAACCTGCCAGCAATACATTGTGTGAGATCCTGCCACGATTCGGAAAACAAAAAGTACCCCACGTAGGTGAGGTTTTGTGTACAGTGTCTTCTCAGTGGTGCTTGGCTTTGCAGTACAACTGTCAGGTTTCCAGGGAAAACACAGAAAGTGGGGTGAACCCAGCAAATGGCATGAGATGTATAAATCCCACTGCCTGGTGAGGAATGAGGCCTCCAAAAGTGCAAGGGCTGATGTAGCAATTTCCATGGGGGGACCCACTGTGTTCCTCTTTGTCACCCTGTTTATTTTATAGCTCTCCAAGGAAGAAGATCCTGCAGAGCTGCAGTTCCTGTTTTCCTTTGTGTATTAGCAATATAGCCATGGATAGGGATATCTGGATGGCAGGGAGTCTATGCAGAAACCCACGATTCTAGGCTCAATTTATACTTTGTACTTTCAGTAGTTGTAATATGTAATTTGTGTTCTCTTTAGATTATCCAAGTTGTGCAAAAGAAGCCTTTGTGTAAACTAGAAGTAGGCCCAGTTGTTGATGTTATCTGCAACTGAGCTGTAATTCTCTGCTGCAGCGTCTGTCTGCTGTGAAGTGTCCCTGTGTGCTGCTGAAGGTTCGTGGTCCCTTTGTCCTCCCAGAAGTGGGGGACTCCTCTTCAGGAGTGTGCAGTTTTGCAGCAGTGGGAGTCGGGCAGGGCTCATGCTGTTCGTGTTGCAGCACTGCCCAGTTTGAGCTGTGCTGCAGCTGCCGAGGGCTGATTTGCATCGCTGATCACAGTGCTGGTGTGATGACAGGAAACTTCATGTTTTGGTTCTTATGTTCTCAGGGTCTTTTGAAATGTGAAGTTTGTTAGACCCAGCCCCTAGAGAAATTCGGTGTCCTGGGATGGTGGGGAGGATATGTGGGCCAAACCTGTCAACTGTTCCTGCAATTATCTTGTTTTCCCTTTCCATTGTATTCAGTGTACAGGCAGTTCCCTGGTTTAAGGTGTATTCCTTCTTTGTCAGTTGTTTAGGTCTTTTTCCCATCTCAGCACATTTGTACCCTTTTTATATCTTCTCTGTGTAATGCTTCATCCACAACACATGCAGGGATTTATCCTTCATGCTTTTGTTTAACCTGACCTGGTGCTGTGCTCAGCAGTGAATTGGTTGTCCTGTAGTGTTGTTTCCATCTGCTCCCCCGTTTGGAGGTAAGACTGACTTTTTCCTTTCTTGCTCCTGATTGAGCTTTCAAATCCATTTCTATTTCTGACCCAAACAGACTGGTCAATGTCCTGCTGCTGAGTTAATTGTCTTGCTTGTTGGAGTTCCTGCTGTTCATCATCTCCTGATCGCTCCTGACAAACTTCTGCCCAAATTCAAAGACTGGCTGCTATTTGTTCTCCTCCTGAGAGTGTTGGCTCTTACTCCCTACCTTCTTTGAACCAACAAAGATAGGATTTGTTTTTGTTGACTTATTTTGGGCTCTCTTGATCAGAGGCTGTGGGTCTCTGGGGCTGTGCACTTGGCTGGCCTTTGTCTGGATCTCTTCTCTATGAGACACTGCCTTGTTGATCAGCTCAGAGAGAACAGGCCTGCTTTTTCCATCTTGCTGGATATATTCCCATCTCCCTTTTCTGTGTTCCCTACTGTACTTTCAGTCCTTTCAGTCTCTGATATGAAAGTGATTTCACTTCAGTTCTGTTGCTTTATGAATCCAGTTTGAAGTAGCCTTAGATGATTTCCAATATTATCTTAATTACTTGTTTGTGCTTTGCTGCTTGCTCTGTGACAGGCAGACATGTGGACTGAGAGCAGTTCTTTTGCCTCAGTCAGTTTTGATTAAAGTTCCTCTCCATAAAATAGTCGATTATTCTCTGAAAGCTTCTCATTTATCTCCTACCATCTGTTACACCATCAAGAAGGGAGAAGTTGTGGGAAAGGACGGATGGCATTGGGATTGCTGTTGGGACTGCTCCTGCAGGGGTCATTGCCCAGGTGCCTGGGCAGCACTAAAGCAGCTCAGAGGTGTGGCGAGGTAACATGGCCCTGGTTCTGGTTTGCCTTTAACAGTGAGGCTACAAAGTGCAGCAGTTCATGAACTGCTTCACAAGCAGCCTGGCCATCTGGGAGCTGTGGGAGGTAGCCACCTTGCAGCCTTCATGTTAGTTGGTGCTGCTTGTGAGCCAGAACTGTAAGAACAGAAGAAATCTAAGCTCTTCAGTTTTTCTCAGCCTTTCTTTTCTGTGGATCTCCTGAATGCTGGATGAGTGTTTCCCTGTTGACAGAACACAATCCCAGACATAAGGACGTCTGGGTTCTCTTCCTGATTTTCTTACAGCCTGTGGAGTCTTTGTGCCTCAGTTTCCCTACGACAACGTGTAGCTGACAGTAGTGTCAATGTATTTTCCTATTTTAAAGTATATTTCCCCCTGCCTTCATCTCCAGGCACAGTATTGCAGCAGTATAGTTGTAACATGAGAGATAACTAACGAGCCTAAATAGAAGTGAAGGAAGTCTGGCCTGGCCCACAGCCATACAAATGCCATCAGTTTCTTTTCAAACAAAGTGCAGTTCAGTCAGGTGCTGTTTACTCAAAAAGCCTCGTTTTCCCCAATGCTCTGAAGGCAGTTTCTTGAGGGCAGAGGATGTGTATTTGCAGAGAAGTACATGTTCCCCAGACAGACTGCTGCACTGCAGAGGACACTGCCCAGGCTATTTCTGGAAATGACCATCTTCCTCAAAAGGGTAATGTTATGTGTGGGAAGAAGCACGGTATAGGGCAAGGGCCTGGCATGCTGGGCCCTTGGATCATTTCCTGAGGCTGCTGCCGAAAGGCTGCACGATCTGGGCACGTCAGATGACCTACATGGCTCCTGCCATCTGCACATTACATGGCTCCCACCATCTGTATGTTGGGGTAATGCACACACTTTCCTAATCCTGTTTTCTGGAAGCAGTAGAGATGTTTTGAAGCTTGTAACTGTTTGAAAGAAGATGAGACTTAAGCTCCTAAGTTTAATAGGTAGGTTTACAAATTGCCTCGTGTGTCTTTTATTCTTTTTCTGTGAACCACTGCAATGCAGGTACCAGCAACTGGGATCCTGGTTCTGATGTGGTCTTGGAAGGGGCCAAGTCCCTGGCCATGTAGAGAGACTCCTATATCCTGCTGGAAGTCAGCGTGACAGGGACCACATAGACAAGTGTTTGTGTTTTTCTGTCCTCATTCTTTGTCATGCTCTTCCTTATTTATGGGAGAGCTTGGAAGTGCCATGGTGACATTTTTCTTCAGCAGGTCGTGAAATACAGTTTAGTCGATGTATTAAAAACAAGGCAAGAATCTGTTTGCAAGAAGCTCAAACTCCCTTGCATCATGGATCACAGACAGGAATCTGGCCTTGGTGAAGACAAATATATTCTTTTTCCCCAGCATGTGAGAATTCACCTGAATTGTGCAAGTTCTAAATTGTTATAGAATATGCCATCTGCTGCATGTCCAAGGGGGATGGACTAGAGTTCCTCTACTGAAATGGTAAGGTACTTCACCAAGTGAACATACATCAGCCTTTGTGTCTGATCTGTGTGTGCCAGCCCTTTCTGACGTGGTTAACTGTGGGCTGGGAAGAGAAGGAAGTGGTTTCTCTAGGACTTTTTGTGGCAGAAGTTAGAAGGCAGACAAATGGAACAATGAATACCACTTTGGAGAGCTTGCTTCGCTCTTGGCTGCTGTCAGCTGCCCAGTGTCCACTCAGCAAGCCCCTTTCAGGCCAGCTTGTTACAGGAAACCCCAAACTGTCTATTCCTCCCTCTGATCTTTTCCAAGATACAAACCTGGGATCTGGAATGTGGAAGTGTTGCTGGTGTACAGCCAGAGGGGGCACCAGCAGGGCTTGTGCTTAGAACATGTAAAGTGGCCCAGAAATCCAGGACCTTGGGGGTGTTCATGGAAATGCTCACGTGAAGATGCAATTCTGATTTCTCTGTTTCTCAGTTTGGAAAGGGAGGATGCACGGCAAGAAATGTGCTTGTGAACTGCCCCGCCATTGCTCTCCGTGAGCCTGTAGAAAAGCCTGTAAGGAAAGCACCAGTTCTGTATTCAGAGCAGGGCTTGGCTTGAGGCCACACATTGAACAATGAAGAGAAAACAAAATATTGAATAGCTGCTTGTTCAGCAAACCCATTTCCTCCTGGCCGTGCAGGGCCCTGCATGAGGACAGTTTTCCCCTAGCACTTGGGGTAGGACCAGCATGTAGGGTCTCAGGTGGTGCAGGAAAAAGCCCACACCAGCACACTTGCTCCCAGCCTGCACAGTGGGGAGGGAAGCCAGCTGGGGACTTTGCTGGCCCCAGACTGCAACACTGAATGCAAACAACATTCCTGCTGTTAATCCTGTCACCTGGCTCGGAAAACCTTTCCCTGCAGTGTGCCACCTTGTGCTGCTTATTAGGATGTTAGTCTGGTTTGGTGGAGCTTAGCTCTGGAAATGGGATAAACTGGTGGTGCTCAGCAAGGAGCTCTTTTCTCCCTTGTGCTGAAAAAGCAGAGCATGCACCAACAGAACAGTGTTGCTTCCCCAGCTGAGGGTTAGTGATACGTCTCTTGGTTGAGCTTTATCAGTAAATTAATACTGCTTTGTTATTGGCTCCCATTATAGATTGTTCTCTGGTACTCTGTACAGTGCTGTTTGAGAGTCAGGTTAGCCCACTTGGCAGAGAGAGGGCAAGACATCAAGGCTGGTTTAGGTTTGGGTTGTTGTTGGTTGCGGGCTTTTTTTAATTTTCTCACAATTCACAGTGTTTACGTGATTTTTTTTGGGGGGTATCTGACCCAGGATGGCATGAGTGTTCATGTTAGCTGTTCTCTGCTTGAGAACAGCTACCTTATCCTGGGGTTCAGGGAACACAAATTAAGTACCCTGCTATTCCACAGGGCTCTTGTGTGACCTTGGGAGAATTATTTATAATTTCTGTGTGTTGGTGTTGTACCCTTCATAAAAAGTATAATGGAAGACTTAATTTGGAAATGTTGCAAACAGGGATAATGGTTATGGGGAGCAGTTACCAAATTGAGAGAGGCTGCGTAAATAATGTAGGTGACTTTGAATATATTTACTTCTTGAAGGGAAGTGTGCAGCATACTTTTAAAAGTTGTTTTGACTGAGTCTTGCAGGAGACTTTCCCCATACTGTGTAGAAACCCTGGGGTAGGTGACTTTCTACAGTTGGTCACCACGTGGAAGAGCTCTCTTCCTCTCTTTGAGCTGAAAACAGACTGTGGGGCCATTTCTCCTTTTCCAAAGATGAACAAACATGAGCAGATGCCAGTACGGCTGCGTTCCCTTCTCTGTTGGAGACGGAGAATGTGAACTTTGGAAAGGGTCTGGCTTGATCCTGGGAAAACAGCTTTGATCAGAGCTTTAGGAGGAATCTGATACCATGTCTGTCTAAGAGTGACAGAAAAACTAGCCAGAGTTTGGGTCCAGGTTAATCTGGTGCATCTCCATTGACGTCAGTGAGAAGGTGAAACAGTCTGTTCCGTCCCCTCCCCTCAGCTCCTCGTGGAGAGGAATTTACTCTGGACTTCAAGGCCAGACGGTCTAGGAGATCATGAAGTAGCAATGGCTTGAGACAGTTTTTGTATCTGGTGTTGCTTGGTAGGAAACGTTGTGTTAGATTTGCTGATATGCAAGGCTGAGGTGATGCTCTTGTTAGACTTGTGGCTGCTACTTGCAAAGGGCATAAGGATGGCAGCAGAAAGACTCCTGCTCCGGCTGTGTCATCTTCTGTTCAGCTGCATCTTGCTCCTCCTCACTGTAGGAGCTCATGGCAGTGTTGAGTACCGTAAGGCGCTGTGTTCCCAAGGCTCCCCTGCAGCTCTCTGAGGGCCAGACTTCCAGAGGTGAGGTGGGTTTGCAGCTCCCGTAGAAGGAGCCCTCGAGCCTCTCTGGCTGGGCAGGAGGAGTTAACTCTTGTGCAGCCTTCATTTGCTTTGCCATTGGGCTGGAAGCCTCACGTGCTGCTGCTGCTGGGGAAGGTTCTTTGTGAGCTTCCCACTCTGGCTTCTGCAGCGGCTTCATAGGCTGCAATGGTCCACTTGGAACCCTGGCTGAACACTGGGGTTCTTTAGCTGCTAAGTTCTGTTTTGTGGACACAGGTGGATTAAAAATGTTAATCACCCTTCTTTTCCATGATTTTATTTTGTCATTTTTGAGGAAGAACTTACATAAAAGAGAGCAGTTATGCGTAGTTCACTGGTTTCAGGAGGATTGGTTATTCTTGGCTTGGGGAACGGAAGAAGGCTTTTCCTGCAAGGGAATTTAGTGGCCCAGTGAATGGGTGTCAGCAGAGCCAGAAGGTGGGAAGGGTGTGTAAAATGAAGAAGAATGAGCTTGTATATGGTGTGATGATGCATAAGCAGGAGTAACTAAACCTGAGTGAAGTAAGACAGAAAGCAGTTGATGTGGTCTGCAGATGAATGTTCTTGTTTTGTTAAAGTTGATTCAGGTAACTGTACCCTAATTTTCACAAGCTGGTGGGTTATTTAGTTCATTAATAAACTCTTGATTAAGCTGAGTGGGGTGAGTGAATTTGAAGGAGAAGCACTGGGTCTGTGTAGGCATTAAGGTTATACTGGAAGAGGTCCCTGATGGCCAGCAGCACCTCCTGAGACAGCAGTATATCTGCTGTGGTGCAGATGGAACTCTTGGAGTCCTGGACTCCTCTGGAGCCAGGAGCTGATGCCAGATACAGGCAGGAAGATGATCAGGTTCAAGAAACATGACGGGATCATTGGGTTTAAATGCCATCTGTGCACTGCATAGGACAACGGCTCTTGAGGGCTGTGTTTTCCTCAGTAGAAAATAGTTACCTCACTGAAAACCCAACCCAAAATGCAGATACTCTGCAAGTACATGTACTGGCCCATTTATCAATAATACATGTGTAAACCAGAAAGGGCAGCTGTGTTTAATGTCATATGGCAGCTTTGTGATTTTAATTACAGTAAAAACCCCAATGACAGATTAATTCAGTGCTCTTTAGAGCTTGTTCCTTTCTGATGCAGTTAGTTGTGCTGCCTTACCTGTACTCAGGCAAAGTTTGGCTTCCTCTGCCATGGTAGAAGAAATTTTATTTAAATAAAGAAAATGGGGCAACGTGGCAAGTTGCATGCGGATTCTCCTTTGCTGGGGGACTTCAGTATAGCTTAATGTTTCAGCAACACCTTGTTACTGTGTTGGATGGCGGTGTTGCAGGCAGTATCATTGTAACTGCTCCAAAAAGGTTGTTGGCCTTAAATTGGAATGACTGGCAATTGCTACTTCCCTCTTTCTTCCTGTTTTGTATGCAGTTTCAGGTATCTGGGGTAAATTGGGATAACTTAAGTTTGTCCTCTTTCAACTTCTTGTTGCTTCAAATCTCGACAAGGACTGCTCTGCTGTTTTTGTTGTTGTTTGCTTGGCTCCTTTATTTTAAGCGTCTGAAAATCATTCTTGATCTTTTTCCAAGCTGTTTTCAAAATGTAGTGAGCAGGATCCTCCTCCTTAATAGCATTTCTTCAGTTTCTAGGAGTAGTTATCAGTTTGGGTGTTTTAAAGCTGACTGCTATAGAAACCTGACTTTTAAATGAGGACCCTGCAGACGGTTTGTGCTCGGAGCTACTTTTAAATCGCAGCTGACCTTGCGAGCAGTGCCAGTACATGTGCTTGGTCTTTTGTTTTCCCTCTGAATGCGTCCAATGCCCGCCTGGCTGTGGTTTCAGCTCTGCTTGCCCTGTGCCCCTGCGAGCAGGGCAGTGAGTTGCCCTGGTTTGTGCCCAGCAGCAGTGTCCTCGTTTCCCTGGGTGCCGCGGGCTGTGGCTGAGCCCGGCGCAGAGGTGTCACACCGAGCGCTGGTTACTCGCTGCTGCACGGCCACAGCGGGCCCCGAGTTCTGGCGACGCTTCTCAGCTGTGGTGTTCATCCTGTACCCATCAAAAAGCTGCTGATGGTGCGCAAGGGTGAGGCCTTGATTTCAGTCTGCTGATAGTCTCTGAGTTCCCAGATGATGATAAGCCCAGCTCACTTAAAGAGATCCAGTTGCGTTTGTTTCTACACCTCTTTAAGACACTTCTTTTTCTGAGTTGTATCAGGAGAGGTTCCTCCACTTTTTTCCACTTTACTGACAGCACTGTCCTTGTTTAACTCCAAATAAATCTTACTCACATGTGCAGCCCAAAGATGAGGGGGGAAAACTAATATTTAGATTAGGAACTATAGAAAATGTAATGAATAATGAACAGAGGAGAGAGGGGATTTTCCCTTCATGTGTTGTCCAAGTGAAAGGAAATTATCACAGAAAATATGAGTTAGGGAATGGAGATAGTGGGAACCAGTGTTGACTTTTTTCCTAAACTCGGGTGAAATAAAAAATTAAAACTTGTCCAAATGGTCCCCAGTGAGACTAAGCAAAACCTAGGCAGGTGAGAGAAGAATCCTCCCTGTAGGATTCATTCAGAGCTGCTGAGATTCTTTCATTTGCATTCAGCTTCAGTGGGAAGGAGTTGGGGGGTTGCTTTTTTTTCCTTGCCACAGACGTGGTTAAAAGTCAAGGCGAATATTTCCTGACTCGGTGAAAAGCCTGTGACCTCTCTCAGTTGTCTTGTTCATCAGAAGGCAGATAGGTAATAAAGGGTCTCCTGTGTGAGAGGAGTAGGGAGAACCTGCTGTTTTAATTTTGTTCACAGCAGTGGGCCAAACTTTGTTCTTTCAGTGCTGGCCTTGGTAATTGGCTCGGTATAGTATAGGAATTCAAGCCCTTGCATATCTTTGGCCTTACAACCGCTAATGTTATCGCCAAGAGGAGTGCACAGTCTCCTGCAGGAGCATACAGTAAAAAAGAACAGTAAGCATGTCTCAAACTACATAGGGACAGTGGTTCTGAAGGGCCTCAGCTCAGTCCTGGTGGGTTCATTAGGGTCCAAGTTGCCTGGGCAAATGGGTTTTGCTGGTTTAGACTTGCAGGGGCAGGAGAATATTATGTTCATGTTTCTGATTCCTGGAAACCAGAAGGAAGACACCCACTACTTTTGGGAGGGAATTCAGGAGTTTTCTCAGCATGAAGAGTTTGACTATAGTGTGCCTTGCCTTTAGGATATCCCATGTCCTACTGAGCAGGGTGGCTTTCACTGGTATATGGTAAGATTTTATTTTTCCTCTGCTCTGAGCCATGGTCAGCTAAGACTCCTTTACTTTGTTTTTTGCAGACATCCACAGTTTATTCATCATTTTCAATGAGGTTCAAACACCTGTTAGGCACTCCTCCTTCCTTTTTTTTGGAGAAGCATTTAATTATGACAGGGTTTCCCTTGGAGCACATCCTCCATTCAGTTCCCTAATTGTAGAATTCTCTGTGGGATTCTCCAGATGGGGGATAGAGGATAATCTTCTCAGAGCTCCGGAAGAAATGTGATGCCAAATTAGAGAAAATAGATCCTTTTTATTAAGCTCTTGGGTTCTTTTTACTCTTATTTTAAGGTGACCTTCTGTTAAAGAGAAATGTTGGACAAATGGCTGTCCTTTTAAATGATCCTTACCTGGGTTAGATCAGAAATCCTGAATGGATTTAAACTTTCTTTGCCATTCATTCTATCATCACGGAGGCAAGGAGAATGAACTTGCCTGGTTCTCTTTTGTTTCTGGTTGGTCTAATTTTCAAGCTGCAAAGCTCTAAATGGAGGAATACTGGCAGTGTGCTTGGCATGGTGGGCAGGTATAAAGACAAAGCCCCCTCCTTTGTCGAGTGTCACAGTGTCACTTTAGGGGGTCACTCCATTGCTGGTGTTGTAGCAGTGCTGGTCCCATCCCCAGGGGTTTCCAGGCATCCTAAATGTGCTACACAGTGCCAATGATGTTTGCAGACATGGCAGTATTGGCCATCCCATTTTGTGCCCAAATGCTGGCTGGCCACGTCTGCTTCTGCTAAATTGGCTGAATCTGGCATGTGACGGCTGAAGGGCTCCAGGGGCTGTCCCTACAGAGCCAGTTCTGCTGCAAGGAAGGTTCCCATGTATTTGATGCACAAATTAATGCTCCGTGAGCTCCTGTGTTAGCAGATGAAACTGGTATTTTTATAGGTGAATGAAGAGACTAAAGCACAAACAACTTCAGTCCTGTACTGAGTTGGTGGCAGTGCCAGGAGTCTGGAAGTGACAGACTCCGGTCCCTGGTTCTAATCATTGCCTCTCTTTGGGATTTTGTGTGCATTTACGTCTCTAGGGAACATTTTCTTTAGCAGTAAGGGTACCAGCTTTTGCACTGGAGGGAAGGAATATCTTGTCAGCAGGGAAGATGGGGTTATAGATTTTAATGTCTGTAGTTGGTTGGCTTTGGCCTGTGATGTTCCAGTGGGGATGTGTACAGCTTGCAGCAGTTGAACTTCGATGCTCAGAAGTCAAAGGTGGCTAATCCAAGTTTTTTTTTTTTTTCTCTTCCAGGTCTACGCACAACGAACTAGAAAAGAACCGGTAAGTAGCTAATGAGCTGAATTCTAAGAAATGTGGGCCTGGTGAGTGTCATGTGCTCTGACCTTACCCCCATGCAGGTGCTGTTTGATCAGTTTAGACAGCTGTGAGTGACAACACTGCATCATGTAGTTTTAAAAGTTGTGGGGAAGGCGCAAAAAGATCTGAAAAAGAAGCTTTGGTTTTGGTTGGGTTTTTTTTCTCTCTCTCTCTGAAAAAGCAAGAAGTGACCCAGTTTTGTGACTAATCTGTATGCAGAGTAAATACTGTTCTTCTCCTGACACAGTGAAATCTGATTGGGGCACTTTCCATCCATGAGGTTGCTACGGGATCAGGTTTCTTGGGCGCTGGGTACTGTGTGTTACCACGAAGCGAGGGGCAGAGCCCTGTGCTCTGCACCTTCTCCCCCCAGCCCTGCACTGGGCTGTGATGATCTCTGTAGCACACAAGAAAATACCGTTGTCCGGAGGCTCGGAGCCTGGCTACCAGCGCTCCTGCAGAGACTCTTCCAACCTGTTCTAGGATTGCTGTTTATCCTTGAATCTGACGGTTTTAGCGAGCCCTGCAGTTTTGTTACTTGGCTGGCTTTGCTATATGACTCAACCCTTTTGTAACAGGAGTTAAAGTAAGATAAATACCATTGAGACAAGGGGAGCTAGTTCACACACAGATCAGATTATCGCCTTCCATTCAGGATGCTATAGTTAAGGTTGTGTCAGGCTTTCCATTATAAACTTATCTGGGCTCTTCTGTGGGATTTTAGGGAGGCTGAGGTGGGTGTCTATGTTTTTTATGGCTGCTGTAACAAAGGCAGTGCCCTGGCCAGCTGCTCCTATGAAGAAACCCCCAGGGTGAGAAGGAAAGCTGAGTCTAAATAGGTTGCTTGCCTTCTCTTCTCTTCTCTCTTAGCAGCCATCATTTAACAAGGGATGGGAGGACTGTGAGGATGGCCAAAGACACACAGAGGCTTTGAGCCAAGTGTGTATTTTCATTCAGACAAGATCTTCCCATGTGGCTTCAAGGGAGTTGGAGCTGAGTACCTCACAAATTGTGCTGCCCTCCGTTTCCCCCACATCTGCCTCCCCCTAGCAGCAATGCTGGGAAGCAGCTTGGCCTTTGCATGGCGTGGGTGTTTTCTTCCAGCCTGTGCTTCTACCTCCTGGTATTTTTGAGTATCTACAGAGTTGTTGTGGTCCTGTCTATCTGGTTGGTGCAGGGAGGGTTTTTTAGTTGGGTTATATTGCTCCCTGAGCTTCAGCCCCTCCAGTCCCAGGCTGAGCCTAGTTGAGCAGTGTTGGCTTCTGGGTTTTCCAGTGCTCTCTTTCATTTCTGTTTATCAGTGAGGGAAAGAAAATGCAGTCCTTGGGTCTGACCCAGAGCTGAAGGTGCTTTTTTCTCCATGACAACAGTAAACCGTCACTAATCTTCAATGTGCCTATTTGCATATCTAATTGTTATTGCAAATGCTGCTTGCACTCAGTACAGCTTTAGAGCAGAGCTGTCTCCATCTTTCTGTGTACCAGCCTGGTCCTGTCCCATTGGCCAAGTTTGCATGGACGTGTGATCATCTTCTTCTACCCTGAGGGCAGGCAGCAAAACTTCAGTTCTGTGTGGGTGTGATGTTAGCAGGCAGTGTTACACCCTTCTGTCCAGCTAAGGACTCCTGTGGGCTGACAGGGTTGGGATGTGCTGGGTGCCACTTGGCTGTGCGAGCTGAGGAAGTTTCTGCCTTGATTCCCCCTCTTTAACTGAGGACAGGAATATTATCTTGAGCGGGGTACCATAAGAATTGACTATTGGCTAGCACGTCAAGAAGTATTACTCATGAGAAGAGTGTTATTACTTGAGCTTCCCCTTATGCCACCTATTCCTGAACGTTGGCAAGGTGTTTGATTGCTGCAGAATTTGTCCTTCCCCTCTCAGCTGGTGTAGTATCTCTCTCTTCCTCTCCTTTTATCTGTTATTCTCTTCAGTCCTCACCTGCTCCAGGCTGAAGATTCCTAACCATCAGCCTTCTCAGCAAGGTCTTTCCTCCAGGGCTTCCCATTCCAGGGCACTGTATTCCAGGTCTGTCTCAGACATGGTTTTACAAGCCTTTGGTTTTCATCCTTCTGGGAAGGGCACACATTTGATCACACTGGGTGCTCTGTGGAGGCAAACTCCTCTATCTGGAAAGTTTGGTTGGGAGTCTGATGTTCCTGGTTTGGGATTGATTGTGTGTCCCCTGATGCAGATGCTATGGCTTGATCAGCTGCTCACATCTGCAAACCCAGCTAGATATGCCTTTGCTGTGTTTGCAGTGCTCATTACCAGTGATTTGGGCAGCAAGTTTCATACTGGAAGCATTTATTTTCAAACTCCAAGGCAGTGTTTTCAGAGTGTGAGAGATTGCTTCCTGTGTTCTCCAGCTCCATGTTTTATTTGCTGTGTTGTTAAGTTTGTCGGTGTCCCCAGACTTAACTGTTGCAAATATAAAAGCCCTGATACTAATGGCTTTGTGGCTGACAGGTGCTCATTTTCCCTATTATTTGAGATTATTCCTTCTGAATCTCACTGTTATCTCTGTTATTGACACACACTATAATTTTCAAAATTGTCCACTATTAGGTCTGTGACTCTGTTTTTTTCCTTTCTTGTCTGTGAACAGCAGTCTTCTTATGTTCAGTTAAATTTTGATTTAACCCATTCAATAATTACACAGAGTTTGTTTCAAGCAGTAGCAAGAGAATATTAGTAAAATAAAATGCTCTTTTCTTTTTTGAATATGTGATATAACTTGGACTCAGCATTGCAGAGCTGATAGTGTTTTAATGTGTACCCCTTTAATGTAGAAACCCCCCTAAAAATGTATTTTTAAATATTAAAGAAAATTTTTGAGCTCTACTGCTTGAAAATATTTTACTCCAGAACACTCCACTGGTTCAGCTAAGGAGCTGTTTGATTTGGTACCAGACATTAGCTGTAATATTTAAATGACTCTGCTTCTGCCTTTGATTTGGGGATTTTTATTCTAAAAGATCGCAGTGACATTTATATAAGGGACTTCATTTGTTGTAAAAGATTAAAGTTAATTTATACTTATTATCTGTCATTAATCCTCACACTGGAAAAAATTATTTAATGGGTATGTGTTTCAGTTTATCTCTGCTCAGGATGAGTCATAGCTTGCATTTAAACAAGAAACCAGCATTCTTCTCATCTGCTGCAATACGTAACTAAAATGATATTTTTTAGTCCTTTAACACGCCTACCAAAAAACCTGATGTGTAAGCAGCACTTCATCATTTTCTGAAAGAAAACAAGATAAAGCGTGTGACTGAAAGATGAACTTTGCAAGTGTAATATTTTCTGTAAAAGGATAACGAACGAAATTCAGGCTAAAGGTAAATGTTGTGTGTTATACAGATTGTGGTGTTAGCTGTTGTCTGTGAACATTTGAGACACGTTGGTGTTCGAAGGATGTGGTCAGTGTGGGATTAAGGGAGGACACACAGCTCTGAGGTGATTTCCTGCTGCTCTGTGAAGTGGCAGTTCTGGTAGACCCACACAGTGGTGGGGTCTGTCAGAAGAGTTACGTCTCCTGATAGAACAAGAAAGAGTTTTGTAATGCTGTTGATCAGATTTAAAAAATAAAAAAATCAAAACCAAAAAGCACCACCAGCATTTTTCTGTATATCATACGTTGTTCTATTAGGTTTTGATGATGATTGCTTTGTAATACAGCAGAGGGAAGGAAAACAAAGCTGAGTAATTGGGTAAAGAATGAGTTATGATAACTTATTTTTCTTATTGTAGCAATAATTCAGTTCAAACAAATGATAGATCCAAGATGGTAAAGAGACCTCAGGATCACTGAAAATAGAATTTTCTGAAGATCTTGCAGAAGTTGTGGCTCTGCAAAAGTACATAATTTAGAAAGAAAAAGGAAAAAGCCAAACTTCTCAACCAACTCGCTAAAAGTTTGTTCCGTGTAAAAGCACGGAGTGAGGTGGTGTAACATCCTTTCTCTCTGATATCTCTTGAGATGATCAGAAGCAAAGAAGACAAACACACAGCAAGGATCAAGTACTGTGGTTTTTAGCCTGACTCTTACCAAAATCCCCCATCTTCAATGGTGCCTTGGGCATTCTTCCTTTGACATGAGAGCCTGCTTATTGCAGAGTGGTTCTCCAAGGTGGTTTCTCACCCCGAGCTGACTGTTGTGCCAGGGTGCCTATCTGAGGCAGTGGATAAGATAAAGAAAAAGCCCTGCTGAACGTTCAGGAGAGAACCGTGACCTAGGTCAGCCTGCACTGAAACATGGGGGCCTTCTGAGGCTCTGCAGCATTTGCACCATTTGATTCTGTTTCTTTAAAACAAGGGCTTTGAGTGTGTCTTAGGAAAAGCATCTAAGGGAGGGCTTTTAAATAGTGCAGACAAGCTGTCTAGGCTGGGAAAGATAGAGGGAAGGGAAATAAAAGTATGGTGAATCCCTGCTACTCTGAGTAGACAAGGATGATTGTGCTTTTGTAGTGCTGTATATACTTGCCAAGGCAATCTGATCAGTGTTTGTCTTGAACCAACTAATCAATGTGGTGTTGAGTTCAATGCTATTTATCAGGAGAGCTAGAACAAGAAACTAATCCAGTAAATTTCATTTGTTCTCTGCAGTGGGCTGTATTTTCATGCTAACTTCATGTAGCAAATGTTGACAGTACATATTGTTTTCCTCATTAATAAAACTTGGAACCTGTGATGTTCCTTGCAGCAGTCAAACCGAGTCCAACCCAGCTGAGCATGCATCTTTCTTTGACACATCCAAAGGTCAGAGCATGCGCTGATCCAACTTGCTCCTTGTGGGAACTATAGCTAAACTCTCCTTTCTCCAAGACCCGTGTGGAACAAGAGCTGGAGGTGGTTAGCTGTCTTCAACTCTCTTGTTTGGATGACAGATGCCTCTGTTTTCAGCTGGGACTAACAATTTTCAACAGAGCTGCAGCATATTTCTCTCTTTTTGGAGATCTGGATAACTTATTACAGTGCTGTTCCTGCTTTTGCTGAACCTGGAGAGGGTGAAGCTGTGGTTTTTTGGACTCGGGCTGTCAGAGAGCTGTTCTTTCTGGATATGTTCAGGCTCAGCCAGTGTTATTTAGTGTCAGTCTGCCTTTTGTATTTCTTTGCGTTGCTCTGAAAACTCAGCAGTCACTGGTGTAATGCTGGGGAAGGCTGGCTGCCACGCTTGCTCGTGCAAAGTGCCTTCTTGGGCAGAAGCAGCATTTTGATTCAGCTACAACTGAAAGTCTGCAAAGGCCTTGTTTCACATTGGCAGGGTTGCTGAACATTCTGAACTCCGAGTACAGCTGCTGCAAAGGGACAGTTAGTCTCCATGCCAAGATTTGAAGGAAACAAAATGATCCACATTTTATTGCAAGTCCTTTAGTACTGCTTGTGTAGGAATTTCTAGTTTCAATATGATGTATTTTTCTATTCAAAGTGATGCAGTGAAGAATGTATGCATGCCTGTCATCCTTTCTGCTCCCAGATCTCTGCACCTCCCTTAGGAATCCAATAGCTGTTGAAGAAAGAAGAGGAAAAAGAACAATACTACTATTTTGAATAACCTGTCACAAAGAAAAATGTTTTTCTTTCAATAATGTTGCACAATAAAATCACTCTTATAAGCCATTTTTCAGAAACAGATATTTATCACAAAGCCCTTCTTAACTAAGACATGTTTGGGGCACTTTCTGATGTGTTTTTCTGCCATGGTGTAGAAAGAACTGTCAGCACAATCTGCTTGGCCTTGTCATAATGGTCTGATGCTGAGAATCCTTTCATCGTCCTGCCTCCCAGAAGAGAGACTTGAGAGGAAACCCCCATCTTCGAAAGAAACATTCTCTGCAGTCAGGTCTCTGCACCAAATCAGAGGTCACCAGGCTGATTTGGAGTGCATCATTGCCAGCTGTGGTTCCTGAATCTCTTCCCAAACTTGCATCTTCAGATTTCTACTTGGGTGCATTGCCATAGTTTTCTTTCAGACTGAACCCTCTCCAGTTCTGTAAATTTATGGCTGTCCTCAAAAAATTATAAAGGCTGGGCCAATGCCCTCTGTAATCAGTGAGCTTGGACTTCTGGCCCCTGGTAGGAAGTCAGGCATTCAACTTTCCTGGCTCCATTTCAGTTATGCCATGGCTCTGTACTTACCATCTCTCTCCTAAATGGATCTCTGGAGACTTTGCTGGCTTGATTTTTTTTTTTCCTTTCTCTCCAGGGTACTCTTTGAGGTGCTCAGAGCCAGCAGTCCTGATGTAACAAATTTTCTTGTTTAAGTGCCTAATACTGGCCATGGACCTGAAAGCGTTGCTAGCTAAAAGCCAGTTGGGAATTTCTGCTGTAGGGAAGATGAGGTAATAGGAATATAATTTTGAGACAGATCACCTGTTAATGACAAATTTCAGGACCTTGTACTCTTGGGACAGAAGTTGGAGTTCTATGTGTTGATCTACATCTGCTACATGTAATAATGTAGCCTGTGCAGACATGTAATAAGCAAAGGAAGTGAAATAGGAGATGAAGGAAACGTGTTCTTGTTCTCTTTTCTGTATGTGGCCCATTTTTACCGAAGCATTACAGCTTTGATAACCTCTAATGTTATATTCCAAAGGAAGATGGGAAGAGTGAGATGTCCCCAGGTGTTTCCTGGTCTCCTGCCAGGTGAGAAGCAGAAACATGCATAGAGAGCTGGTGCCTGGATGAAGAAAAGGAGCAGGGACAAGTTTGCACTGACCCAGGCTTTTGTTTCATTGGTCCACATCATTGGCCAGCTGCTTGCCTTTTCTCTCCTTCCCCTGTCCCACCTTCCTTCAAAACTTCATGCTCACTCCTTGTGTCCCTCTCAGTGTCCTTCTGTCCCCCCAGTGTTGGCCAGGGCCAGGAGGTGCTGCATGACAGCTTCCCCCTAAGGGAGGAGAAGAGGGACACAAAGGGTAGGCACACTGGCTGCTTTGGGAGGCAGCAGTAGGGTCTAACTCCTAGTTTTGGGTGCTGTGATGGTAAGTGCAAGTGTGTGACAGGTGTTTACAGCCTTGTCTGAGAGAGAAGGGCTTCATCTTGCAATTGCTGTGGGTCTTGTGTGGCTGCAAATGGTGCTGGTCACCCGGAGTAGTTTGCCTAACTGTGGGCAAACAGACCTCACAGTTTTCCTCCCAAACAATGCATGAGAAAACCAAAAAACGATTAAATAGGCAATGTGCAACCAAGGGTCAGGAATTCTCCTGGCATGAAACAAGTGGATAACATGGACTACGCCAGGGCCATGGCAGAACGTAGCAGTAGGTGGTGTAATCTGCCAGTGTTCCATCTGTCCTTGGGGCTTTGAATTTGTGTGGAAATACAGGTTATCTCTGCCTGGTGCTCTTTGTGGTTTGTTCCTTAGGGTGCCTGTGCAGAATTGGAGTATCCTGCTTTTCAGAGGTGAAACAGACTTGATCTGTTAGATGCAGGCTGAGTTTCAGATAAGGATTTTGAATTTGTCCGAGTCTGGAGGAATGCAGAGGAATCCCTGCATGAGTCAGGTTTTCAGCCCAGTGCTCCATTAAGGAAGCCTAGGGGCTGTCTTTTGAAGCTGTGCTTTATGGGTACACTGCTGCCTGAGCGTCACTTCCCATTAGCTGTGTACTAAGATCTTCTGTCCCTCTTGCCTGTTAATTATTTACCTTTGAGAGTATGTTCGTAAAGCAATATGACTTATTTAGGGAAAAACGAAAAGCTTTTGCAAAGCATGGATGCTTGTTTCTCTTTTTTTTTTTTTTTTTCCCTGGGAGTTGAGTACTTATAAGGCTCAGGATGAAGAACAGATTGCTGTTAATGGGAGATTTCACAAATGAGCATGCTCAGCTCACAAAAGGTGAAGCAGGAGAGGGGATGTAGCAGTTACAGAGTGATCTTGTAATTGTCTGTACAAGGGTTTCTGCGCAGGAGGGGCTGAGGGAAAGAGGGAGGGCTGGTACAGAAAAGCTTATTCATGAAGCCACCAGTGGAAGCAGGACATGAGTTTGAAATGCAGCATCACATCTATAGTAGCAGACTCTGTGCATGGTATCAGTGGGTTCAACGTGGTCCAGACCGATAGCAGGGTGTGGTTTTTATCATGGTAGGTCATGCACAGCTGCACAAAATTTAAGTCATGCTTACAAAGTCAAGTGCAGGCTGCTATCTCTGAGTTGTCTGGTTGCTGAGCCAGGGTGGAATATCTAAAAGCATCTGAATCATTTAGGAGCACAGCTCTTAATGGCTCTCAGGTGAATTCTTGCTCCTTCGCTTGGGCAGTTGCTCCTCTCTAGTTGTCTGTACAGTGCTGTAGTTATGCCGAGTCATTTGGGGAGAAGTGCCAAGGGTTCCTTACTCTCCAGGATGGTGAGTAATGCAAAAATAAAAGGAGGGCATTTGATAGACACTACTGTTCTTGTGATTAAGTGGGTGTGTTTGTAGTAAAAGGGCAAGGACCCTTCCACGTGGGTGAAGGGTGGCCAAGCCATACCACCTTCAGCAGGGATATGTGGAAAGGTAGTTGATGCCAGACTTGATTTTGCTGCTTATTTGTGTCATAGAAGATCTCTCTGTGAGCATCCCAGGAAAGAAAAGGAACAGAACAGGAAGGTTCAGAGGCAAGATCAGCCCTGAGGAGTCCACTGTGGCAGTCACTAGCTCTGAAGGAGCCTGGTCAGCCAAGAGTGTTCCAGGACCTGACATCAGGAAGCCACCAGCATTTCCATGTGCCACTGCAATGTGTTCCTCTCCTCTTTATCTCAGAGCTGGATCGGGCAGGAGGGATTGCTTTGGCTCTCCCCGGAAGTTTTGGGCAATATGTCCTCCACATTTTCCTCTCAGGAGAGACTTTTCAGTACTACTCAAAGACACAACCTGCTGAACAGTTGGATAATTCATTCTAATTCCACATGGTCAAAGCCCAGCCCTTAGATGGAAGTTGTTCTGCTCCTTCCGGAAATCAATGAAATAGTTCAAATGAGTCATTCTAAAAGGAGGAGTGGTACAGCAGGTTTATTGTAGAATTCAAAGGCTAAAACAGAGGTTGCTTTGTATCTCCCGTGTCTTTTACTTCCACCTCCTTGGCCTTGTTCCCTGGGGTGGGTTGAGTTGTGGGTTGCCCAGTCAGGTTTTGCCCAGCTGTGTGGGAATCTTCCATGGAGCTTGGAAAATCCCATTCCTTAGCTACGCTATGGAGACGTCAGGAGGCCACGTGTGGGGTGAGGACACTGCACCATTACATGCAAGCACAGACAGAGAGCTTGCAGTTAAAACCTACGTGCCCCTCTCCTTTTAACAGGGGAAGGCAGCCACAGCTGTGTATACAGCTTGGTGTTTCCCTTTGATCTGTGTTTGTTTCCAGTGTTTCTCGTGGAGTGGATCCTGGCACTCCTCAGAGCTGCCCGCCCTTTTCCAAGCTTGCAGCTGTGTAACTGCGAAGCTCGCTGGGGTGCAGCCAGTTTCAGCAGTTTGGGTGGGGGGGTTCCTCTTCCCTGCAGTCTCTCCTGTTGTTTGCTCTGCTCCTGGTCTTCCCTTGCCAGTGTGCACGGCAGGGAGCTGTCTCATCCTGCTGCTGGAAACAGTGCCTTGCAGATGCCTCAAGATCCTCCCTTTTACTTTGCCTGCCTTCTCCCACACACATGGCATTAATGCCCTTTTCCAGCTGCAACTGCGACTCTGGAGCAGATCTTCGACTCTTCCACCCAGGTCAAACCTCTGAGAGGTTTCCAGAGAGTTGGCCCACTGTGCCTGCAGCTGGCTCAGGCCCTGTACCTAAAGGAGAGCAAGGAACTTTATTCAGATTTCTGTGGTTTCTGAAGTTTTCTGAAGCTGTCAGGGATGGGGCTGAGAGGGGCCTGCAGTGCTCATGTGGTGCTCTCATCCTAAGGCAGGATAAGCTCCATCTAAAGCTTTTCTGGCAGGTGCCAGTCTAGCATGGCCTTAAAAGCACTTGACAGCAGGATTGCACAGGGAGACAGTGCAGCCTGTTGCCCTGATTAACTGTGGTTACTGCTAGAAAGTTTTGTCTAACGTCCAACTAAGAAGAAAATTATTTCAGCATTGTTCAAGGGAAAAAAGAAAGCCATCCAAAGCTGAGTGCCTCCAGGAGTGTGAAGAGTCCCAAATGCTGAATATAACAGTCAACTCTCATAGCATGAATCACTTTGTTAGACCCTCAAAGCATGCTGAGGAGTTCTGGCTGAGATAAGCAAATGTGGGCAACAAAAAACATTGATCTTTTCTTTTTCCAATGCATGCGTTTCCCACTTCACCTAACCCAAAGAGGAACTTTGATTCCAAGAAAGTGGGAAACTGGATGGAAACACTTCATCTCCCATGGATATTCCACATAATATGACCCTCTTAGGAAATGTGCACACTCCGTGGTGTGACCTCTTTTAAACTTTTCTTGGCTTGGAAAAGCAGCTTACAGTCTTGGTGTTCACTGGAAAAAGTACAAATGGAGATACATTTCAGTGAAGGGATTGCAAAAGGAGAGGAGAAGCAAAATCTTATACCTGGTGTCATATACTTCAGGAAAACACGTGAAGGCTCTCTGGAGTCAGGAGTGTCTCTTGGAGTTTCTTTGAGTTGTGTGTTGCAGTGATCTCTGCAAAGAGTACATGTGATGGGGAAAGAGTGGAATGGGAAGGACTTTGTACTGGGTGCTGGGCACACTGGAAGTGTTCAGCAGCAGTCAGAGTGGAAAGCTGGGATACACAAGCAAGGGACTCCCAGAGCCCTCCAGGCTGGCTCCCAGGTCTGTGCAGACAGCACTGGCTTGTGCTTTCCCTCAGCCATCCAGGGAAAGCAAATGGCATGAGGTTCTTAACAGGATTTTCAGTGTAACCTTTGTGTTTAAAAAACAGAAAGAAGAGGAAGCCTCTTACGTAGGTGTTTGTTTATTTTTTAGTGTGATGTCTGAGCTACTGTGGTGTATATTTTTTATGGGGCCTCAACCATAATGGGATTAACAGTAGGACATCAGAAACTAAAGGTTTTAAAGAAGTAAAAGGTTTTATGACAGCTTGATTGCAGTGTCAACAATAAAGCCTTCATCTTGTCTTCCTGATTATGACTAAACCCCTTTGAAATTCCATCTTGAGAATTTCTTGGGACAGAGGTAAGAGAAGACCTCAGATTTTTGCTGCACGTGTCGAAGAGTTACTGATCCATTTTGGGAAATGTGGCCATGTTGTACTCTGAGCCCTCTTAACTACTGGAGAAAGCTGGATGACTTGGCTTCCCAGAGAATCCGTGTCTCTTGGCTCTTCCCACACTGTTGTCATTGCTGAGCTCACACGTGAGCACCTGAAAACCAGGAGTAGCTACAGCTGTGCAGTACTGCATGAAGGAATTAGGATTAGCTCCGTTTTGTGGATGAGCAGTGCCTACTTCAGTTCCTGAAGGATTTACCTGGGGTCATGCAAGCTGTCTTTGGACAGGTCTGATTCTCACTTAAAGGGCTTGCCTGCTGCATAACCTTTCCTGCTTGTGGAAATGTCATCTCCAGTTTGCTACTTCGCCCTTCCTGAAAGTGCCTGCAAGCTCTGCCAGCTCCTGGCCAGCACAGCGCTAGGAAAGTCAAAATGTTCGTTCTTCTGGTTTGCAGTTTGGCTCTCATGCTGAAGAAACCCACCGCAGGCTCTTGTTAGGTGAATTGTTTGGAGAAAATTACCTTTTTATTGTTGCTTTTTAGCTATGATTTTAAACAATAGTGTTTTCTGAAACCAACAAGGAGCCATCCCAGGATGGGATGCAACATAGAAAATCAAATATCTGATGGTGAAGCCGTAGTGAATCTTGCCTAAGTTCATGAGGCCCCGAGAGTGACATAAGCACTACAAAAGAACAAGGAAGGAGAGTGTGACTGTGATTATAAAGTGGTGCTGCTGCAGTATTTCTGTAAGGTCACGTGGTTATTTTCTTAATACTGCTCTGACAGCAGAGCAAATGGAACCCAGTTTCCACCAAACCAGAGGAGTAGGTATTCCAGCTCCTCTCTCTTTTTCTTTGTCTTTTTAAAATAGTTTTTCTTTCCAAAACAAGCCATGAACCTTTCAGTGTCTGGTTTATTCCAGGTGGGGTCCTAACCCTTTTCCTGCTGGGAAAATGCAGGGTCAGCAAGTGTAAGGCAGCTTAATCCTACTACAAATGTTAGTTTACTCAACTACAGCTGTTCTTGGCTTGGGGGAATCAAATTTGTATCCGTTTGTGGCGCTGAAGACCCAGCCAGGGGTCATAATGGTCTTCTCCAGCTGATCAAAAGTTCACTGGGTAGAGCATCCTGTGCTTAATACAATGATTTTTGAGCCCTGCTGAAAGCACTAGAAGTTTTGTAGTTGAGCTGAAGCAAATGGAGCAATTTTCATGTGTGTTACAGATACATTTTGTCTTGCTTCCAGCTCGGGGAAGTTGTTTCCAAGTAGCCAGCTCCAAGCTTTTTCCTTGTTTGAGGTTTGAGCCGTCTTGCATCTCTTGGCCTTCACAATCTCCTACAGGAAAGAAAGCAAATATAAGGAAGATGCCCAGTTAAAGGCAGAGGGCAAGGCAGGGGTTTTGTGTAGTTCTTTCTCCCAGGAGTTTATGTTTTTTAATTTTCTAGGCAATAAACTTGGCTCCTCTTTGGAAGAACTGTATTGAGAAAGAGTTAGTATTGGCTCATCACACCAGCAAGGTGTGTTTTCACACTCTCTGGTGCCTACTTTCAAAAACTCTTTTTTTTTTCCTGGTACCTCTGTATGTGTGAGATCGGGACGTGATTTACCTGCTGTCAGTGTGCTGGGAGCTGTGCTCTGTTCAGGCTCCCCTCCTGATAACATGAATAGGTAACTTGAGTTAAAACCATTTCTCACTTAATGTGAGCTAACTCCTAGCTCTTGAAGTACGCTGAAATATGCTGGTTTTTCTGTGCAAAAATACATATCCAGTAGGAAAAATACTGCTAGGATCTCTTAAGCTCTCCTTCCTACTGCTTTTTTTCCAAACATACATCTAAGAATGACCTTGGCTGGTAATTCATTTTCCCTGGGAACTTTGAGGTTAAATTTAAAATAATTTTACAAGGTGAAATTACATGCACCGCTTCCCTTGTTCCAGATGTATGCCCTCTATACCTGAAAGGTACAGTAGATATTTGATGACTCCTTAAGTATTTCTGACAGTGTGAAGAGATAGTAGATGAAGAGCACGTGCTTTCCTTCTGGCATAAAAGATTTCGTGTAAACAAGTATGTCAAATGGTCGCATTCTTAGAATATATTTTCATTAGGAATTTTCTTCCATGGTGTAGGCTTCAGAAGATAGATGCATATGATGGAAAAATTCTTAGGAGCTATAATTTACCAGTGCAATTTTTAAAATTATATGAATGATAAAAATGACTTCCAGTGCCAGATCAGAATCTGTTCTTGATATTGACAAATTTCCCACTCATGATTTTAAAAACGGGAATATGTTTTCCCAAAAAACAAGTCAGTAGAATCCTTCAGTTTTTCAGTGATGTACAGATGTCTGTCTTATAAAGCAAATGCTTGCTTCTTTCAGCTGGTTAATGAAAGTATAAGTTTGAGAGCTGACTGTGTTTGGAAGGCACCAGTTTCAGTAGTATTGCAAAGAAACAGAGGCTCTGAGGTGTGTGTGTGTGCTTTTACTGCTGGGGCACCCTGTGCACCAGGGGTAGTTTCTGCTGTAGGCAGGAGACCAGTGCCTGGATGCTCTCCAGCTGCCTGCTGGGAACCTGTCTGCCACCTCGGGCTCTGCCAGGCCCAAGTGGGTCTGCAAGGGTTTCTGCAGATCCTCGCTAATTCATCTCTTTTATGGTGTGCACCATCTGATTTCTTCCGGAGAGGCTGGAAGGACCTGGTGGAAGGAGATCTGAGATGGAGAACTTTCCCAGTGCCTGGCAGTTTTAGAGGCCATTAAGGATTATGGAGTGCAAGCGTTCCTGCTTCTTAGTGACTGCAGAAGCCTTGCAGGAACCCAAAATACCTCTTCATTTCAAAGGCATGGTGCTTAGCCAGGAAACCTCTGAACAGAATAATCAAGAATAGCTGGAGAGTTTGGAAAATCTTGGCTATCTTTGCCAGTGACCTAATTCTAGCAGAAAAGCTGAAAATCCGTGGCTTGCAGCAAAGCAGGTTAGTGCCTCCTCTGCAAGGTGGCGGGTTTCTGATGAATGGCACAGCTGCTTTGCAGGCATGTTGGCAGCATGCAGGACACTGCACTGACTTGGCGGCTGTGAGCACACTGTGTATCCCTAGAAGGATAATTACAATGGTATTAGCGAGAACCAGGGCACAGGACACCGCTGGCTGTTTAAAGAGCAGGGCTATTTTTAACCACCTTTTAACAAAGATGGAGTTTTTATTAGACTGGGGTTTATAATTAACCAGCCTGGGTTGCATGTTGATGTTTACAGCTTAGTTTGCATGTTCCCTGACAGTCAAATGCAGGATTGTAACCAAATCTTACAGCAGGGGCAGGAAATTGCCATACCTGCACGCTTGGCAGCATGGTGGCAAATGATCTTTGCAGGTACCTACATGTGGCCATACCAGCAGCACCTGGGCTGTGTTTTTAAGTCAGAAGGAGAACATGATGCAGAGCATTTGTGGCCTGTGGTGGCTGTTTGGTTTAGCGTGTTCTTGTGAGCACAGCTCAGCCTAAAAGGGGGTTTAGCTGGTGACATTGTCTTATGTGCTACAGTAAAATATAGTTAATTATATTCACCAGGGATTAAAATACTTTCTGAATAATGTCCAAGATTGATAATAGGAGATCCTCCATTACATAAATTCAGGGGGAAATCTGCTCCGGAGCATCTGTTGCTATTTGGCAACTGTTAATAATTGTCCAAATTTTTCGCAAGGAATGGTGTTGAGAAGCTGGGAGTAAGGAAGAGGCGAATGGGCACTGAGGTCAGTGTTAGATCTGTGTAAAAATGAAGGGGTGAGGGAAAATGCCAGGCATTGATTGATTCCATTCCTCTGCTGGGCAGATAGCCACCTATGCTGCACTCGACACCTTCTCATTGTGAAGCCCGGGTTGCTGCATTTGATCTTTTTCTACTGAGTTGAAGCAGCCCTGTCTCATAGGTGCCTCTGAAGATTAAAGGGGTTATGAAAGGATGAGCAGTCATGTTACCCAGCAACTGTGAGTTCATTCTGGAGGAGGCAACTTCCCAAATGGCATAACTTTTATTACTGTGAGCCACCAGTATTCAAAAGTTTTTGACATTGCCTTTTCTAGTTTTGGAAGTCATGAGATTACGGGTAGTCTCTTTTTTTAGAAATTGTTTTATTCATTTAAATGAAGCTTCTGTCTTCTAGCCCTATAGTTCAAAGAAGAAAGCCTCAATATGTACAACAAATAGGACCCAAAGGCCCAGAAGTTGTGCTCTGAATAAAATTAGTCCTAGATATATCACTTCAGCTTCAGAATCATAGTGTTGCTTTAGTATAATTACTTGGGATCTACTTGATTTAGGAATTCTAAGTGCAGTCACAGGAACCTGTTTCAATGTCTTTGAATTTGGCAACTTTGTACTTGTTCCAAAGAGTTTCCAGTCCAGGAGATGGTCTGAGAAAAGGACAGAAACAAAGCCTGGACAGGCTGAAGGGTGGCAGCTGGTGATAGCAGAGCGGAGCAAACAGTGCTGTCAGAGAAGAGAGTGAAAAGGAAGGTAATAGAGACTCAGTGTGAGATGAGAGCAGTCCTACTCTCTGAAGTGCTCTCTGAGAGGAGGGTGGGACTCCTGAATTTTCAGAAGTGTCCTGTTCACAGCTGCATCTGCAGTGCTTTGGCTTTGAATCCTGGAAGTGGATGCTGTCTCATGTGTCCATGTAACTCAGAGTGTATGTAAGCCAATCCCTGCACCCACTGAACAATGTGATCTGCACTGAACATCTGCACAGTGTGAGCAGACTGATCAGCCACGGGGAGATACAGCTAAAACTGTCAGTTTATGTCACTCTGTACTGCAGCCCAGGAGACACCTGTCCTGCAGGAAATCCAAATCTTTCAGCCGGATCCCACATATTTCACCACAAGATTGAAGGCTGCCTGGTTTCCTCTCCCTCTGTCCCTCTTTGAAAACCTTGAAGAAATTAATTTGCCTTCAAAATCGTAACAGAATTATGAGAGCCCTCTCAGCAGTGTTCAGTTTTATACCCAGAAGGATCCCAGGGAATGCAGAGATTTCCATAACTGTGTGGTGCAGAGAGGTGGAGAGAGCATCTCTTTCTCCAGACTGCAGCAGTAGGCTAGAAAGATCCATGTTGGAATGGACTAGTGGTGACAAGACATCACTTGGCACAAGTTGGTCTTGCAGCTTCTGTTTGCCAAGGACCTGAAGCTCTTCCAAAGTTGACATTAGTGATGAGTCTTCCCATCCACAAGAGTTGGGGGTAGAAGTAATTTCTGAGAGAGGTGCACTTGGCCACATGCTCACTCTGCAATGCAAGGCCACACAGGGCTCAGGCACAGTCAGGGTTTGTAGCATGGATGCTTTCTAAGTGTACAGTAGAGAGTGCAGGCAGTACATTTTCAGGTAAAACCTTTGTTTAATGCTTACCTCAAGGCTTGTGGCTTCTGTTGCAGGTGGGGAGAAGGGTTTGTGTGCCCCAAAACTGGCCATTTTTTTCCTGAGTATTTAGGTTACTTGGTAAGATGCTTCTTTTCCCAGGGCACCTGGTTTTGGTTTTGTCACTGAGATGGCCTTTGGACAAAACACTGGATTTATGTACATCAGTACATTTCTGTTTATATTTTGTTTCCACTTATGGGCTTGAATCACGACTCAGCTTCCTTATGCACTGTGCCAGCGCTGATCTGCCTGGTACGAGGCTTGTCACCAGGCAGAGGTGCATTGATTTGTGTGACTTTGAAAAACTGCCTTGCCTTGGGGTTGGGATTTTTTTATTATTTCTGTTATTGTTCTTACCGTTGTTAGGTCACAGATCTCATAATTTGTGGTTTGTTTTTCCTTTGCCCTTGATTTGGGAATACAGTTGGGTGCATGTTCGTCTCTAACTTTTGCAGACAGACCTGACGTGGTTAAGAAGAGGCTGAAAATGTTGCTCGTAGAACTTTTTTGTTCCTTTAAATTCCTATTTATAGTATGTTGTCAGGTCTTTTTATTGTCAGTCTGAAATTTTCACTTATTTGTTTATTTTAAGCGGTAGACCTTTACATCTAAAAATTTAACTATATAAAGGATTGTTTTCAATTAATTTTTCATGGCACATTTTATTAGCATTTGGAATACAAACACTCCTACATGCCAGGGAGCCATCGGTAGAAGTTGACTGGAAACAGGGTCAGATGAGCAAGTACCCTCTTCCAGCTGGGAGCAAACGCACAAAAATAATCACGAGAAGAGACCCGATTTAAAATCCAAAAGCGAGGCTCGTTGGGAGCGATTTCACAGCTCAGGTGGAGGAATATTAACTTCTAGCTGCGTTCTTGTGAGCCAGATTTCCTTCTGAAACATGTGTGCCCTGTGGAATCGGGGCGGGCGGGTGTGAGTGTGTTTATTGCAGGCTGGCCGGGCGCCACCGCAGCAGCGCTCTTGCCTGGCCAGAGGGCTCGCAGCGCTTGCATAACGCGCTGCAGCACCCACAGCGGGGCTCAGCCCCCTCCTGCCTCCTCCAGCCCGCTGCCAGGTGCTTGGAAAAATGCTTGGAAAAACCTCTTTCCTCGCTGGAGACAAGTGCTCCGTAAAGCAGGGAGTGGATACTGAGATGCTGGGCTGGGGGTCAGGGACAGGAGTAAGGAAAAAGCATCGAGTAGTATGGTGGCTGCTGGAGATAAGCAGCCTCTGACCTCTGAATTGCTTTTAGAAGGAAGCAGTATTTTCCCTGCCCTGTGGTTTTTGCATGTGTTTCTCATTACTTTTATCTCAAAATCATTCTCGTACAGTGAATTATTGATGTGGGGTCACATGTGTTTCTCCAGGAATTGCTTTCTTTAACCAGTGATTCCTCCTGAATTTTTTAGGCAATCTGTTAAGCTCTAAAATCCAAACAAAGTTGGTGGTTTCTAATTTTAGGGTTAAATTAGATTCGACTTTGAAAAGGCTTAGAGGGAAGAGGAGGCATATGATAATGTCCTTCTCCGTGTTAGGGTCCTCCTTCTTCTGGGTCTTTTGGTGCTTCTTTTGGTTTGGTTCTATTTTTTTAACATCTCACAGCGATCAAAAGTCTGATTTAGCCTCAGTGGAACTTGAGCATATTCCTAATGTTGAGCACATGCTTAAATCCACTGTTGAATTCAAGCCCTATAGACCTGGAGGCATAAGTACAAAAATATCTGGGAAATGCTTTTCTTTTCCCTCAGATGCTCCCTTCTTTCAACATACAAAATTAAGAATTCAGCATTTTGAACTGCTGCTGGAGGCGAGTTGGTCATTTCCTGCTGGGAGGGAGGCTTGATCTTTTAAAGATGGGAAGAGAGTTTGTGTGTGTCTGTGTGTCTGTGTGTTTGTGTGTTTTGCAGATGTTCAGGCCTTGATTCAGCAGAGTCTCTCAGCAGTGTCTGATGGGGGGATAGTGCTGAGTCTGGTAAACCTGCTGCTCCAGAGCTGAGTGTGTGCGTGTTTGCCTGACTCCTCAGCAGAGAAAGTTTCTTTTCTCAGTTTCCATCGCTTCTGCCCGTGGTGGAAGTTGGCAAGAACCCCGCACAAATCCCAAACCAGTTCTGGCAAAGCAGCTGCTGTCTCTCTGGCAGTGTTAACACTCAGGGATGGCTCATGTCTGCAGCCCTGTCTGCAGCACTGACCAGAGCAGGATGGAGCAGGCAGGGGGTGCTTGTCAGGGGTTGCACAGGGGCTTGGCTGAGCCCACAGGGGCCCAGGGAGGGAAACTGCTGGTGGCCTTACAGCCCTGGGCTGGCCCTTGCAGGGACCCCATCAGGTGTTGTCGGGGGGGTGGGTTTCCAGCCCCTGTGTAGCAACTTTGTGAGCAGCAGACACAAGGCTTGGAGCTGCCAGCACAGGTCCCTCAGCTCTCTGGGGACTTCCCAGGCAGGGAGGAAGCTGGTGGCTTTGTGCCCAGCTTGCTATGGTGCAGAGTGTTGTGCTAGGTTGATTCCTACCCAAACTCCTCAAAAATATATTCAGAGGTGTGGGGGAAGGAAACAGAGACTTTTTTTTTGCACCCACACCTTTTTCTGCAGTGCAGTTTTGATTCAGGCAAAAGAGAGCCCAGTTCCTGCAGTGGGATTTGCATGTGTGTTGTACACTGAGACAGCTGAAGCTATGAGCAAAAAGCACGCATAAATAAAGGCTTCCTCCCTGTGCTTTATATAATCAGAGTGGGTGATGTCATTGGGAGCTGGAGAGGAGAGCAGGCTGTGAAATTACAGCCCTCTGCAGCCAGGCAGAGCCAAGTGCAAGGGGGGGCTGCACAGAGCAAGAGCCAGGCTCCTCTCTGATGCAGGCTCAGGACACAGGACCTTGGAGGGGACCTGGGGGGTAGCAGATAACCCAGATACAGTCAGATAATCCAAATACAGTCAGGAGCTCTGCACAGGCACAAAGGGAAAGCAAAGCAGGGAGAACAGCAGGTGCCCAGTGAGCAGCACTGGGGCTGCCATTTCAAGGGCCAGCACTCCCTTCCTCCACATGCAGCTGTCTGCAGCTTGTGGATCTGCTGGCAGGGCTGTGGGGCTGCTGGGCTTTTTCATCCTTCTTCTGCTTCAGTCTCCTTGCTCATTGCAGCTCCTGGCAGAGAAGAGAGAGCATCCTTACCCTGCTTGCCCTCCACATCCCAGAGGAACTTGCTTGTAGTCTCGTCCTGGTCCCACACAGGGGAGGAAGCACAAGCAACAGAGGGGCTCTATCCTAGCCAGAGTGGGCTAGATAAAGGGTGATCCTCAGCTTTGTGACAGGGCTTGTGTTTGGCTCTGGGTTTCTGAAACCTCTCAGGTGTTTTGCTACTTTTTTGGCCAGCCTGATGCCCTCCAGCATGGGAATCTGAAACAGGACTTTTCTCCCTCATCAGTCTGGTCCCCTGGGAAAGTGGAGAGCCCCCTTCTTTCAAATCCTTCACAGATTTCTCTTTCAACACATCAAGCACCTACAATGTGCTCAGGATGCTGCTGTGAGAGCCTGATTTTTTTTCCCACTTTGGCAGGAGGAAGGGTTCCAGCTTCTGCATTCCCCTGCAGCTAGCATGCAAAAGCTTCAGCCTCTGTTGAAACTGGAATTCTCCTTCTGTCATCCTCTGTCTTCCTCAGGATCAAGACAGCGAGAGGCAGCAGCCCTTCGCACCAAGCCTGCCTTGTTTCTCTGTTACATAACAATATGGGCTTTTAGACTTGTTTTTCTAGATATTGGCAGATGCGTCAAATATTGGCATAATCCAGTGGTTTACATGGAAAGCCGTCTGGCTCTGTCTGGAGGCTGCACAATGCTGGTATTTTCACTGAAAACAAGGAAGAGCCTGCAGCATTGTCAAAGCCACGTTGCAACAGGGTGCAGGTAAACAAGGGGAAAAGACGCTCTCATCATGGCCTGACCTCTGGAATTACAGCTGCCCAGGGGCAGCTCCAGGACTTGATAAGAAAGATTAATGGCTTTGCAATTGCTTTCTCTCTCAAATACTCTTTTAGCTAAGTCTTCTGTGATGGCTTTCAAAGAACCACAAAATCATTTAGGTTGGAAAAGACTTTCAAGACCATCAAGTTCAACCTTTGACCTATCACCACTTTGTCAGCTAGACCGTAGCCCTCTGTGCCCCATCCAGTCCAGTGAGCAGCGACGCCATCTCCTCCCAGGGCTCTGGAGTTTTATTTCTGATGCATCCCACCAGTGTATGACACCTGCAGCATGTGGTCTGCAGTTTAAGAACTCATCATAGTCCACTGGGGCTGTTGGAAGTTAAGAGAGGTCAGGGCCTCTGGTCAGGTTAGATTTTAAAGACAAAAAGGTAAGGAAGGTATTGAACTCTGCAGAGGGGTAACAGCTAGGGAAGTTGTTCAGTCTGATCTTTCTGAAGGACAGCAAGGTGCTCACATACCAGGACAGTTTGCAGGCTTGGTTGCTCCTTCCTATCCAGTGTGGCTCATCTTGGAGTGCAAAACGGGGAAACCCCAGCGGCAGCACAGGTGATGGCTGTGGTCAAACCTCTTCCAAACCTGCCTTAGCTCAGCACCACCTCTGCCCCTGCAGCGTGCTGGTGGCCCGAGCCATGCTCTGTGCCACTGTGAGCTTATCAGCTCACACCACACTCGTGTCCCAGGCAGGTGGCCCCTCCTGATGCCTGGTGTGCTGGCACAGGCCATCACCCCTGCTGCAGGCCACAGCTTTTGGCCAGCAGAGCCACGGGCAGGAGTGGCTTCTCTGAAAGCGGTCTGCATATGCCTGGGACGAGCAGTACCTTCTTCATTCCACCATGGTCCTGGGGCACAGTGGGAAGGTTTTCAAGTGTCTGGGGTTTTATTGCACGGCTGGACTTTTGCCTGTAGCTTTCAGGTACTTAACAGGGTTGATCTTGTTCAGTCTGCACATAGCCCAGCTTTTGACGTGGCAGATCAGTGCCACCCTTTTGATCGCTGTCTCAGCAGTCCAGCCAGTGCTTGCTCCTGTCCGAAGCTGCTCACTGGTTCCAGGAATTGCAGTTCCTGGTGCAGCACCTTCCCAGTTCCTGGTAAAACATACTGCTGAGAATCAGCCCAAAGCTCAGGCTGTAGAGGTGCTGCCCATTTCTCTCTGTATTCGGGAGTGAGCTGTGACATCTTTGCCACTAATTAGATGTTGATTCCCCAATTTATTTTTTTTTCCTGTTATGCAAATAATTTGATTTTCACCTTGGGCTCGGAGCTGCCTCCAGGTCTATGGTACCTGCCTGTAGCGGATGCTACCTAGCAGTCTGCTGTTAGGTGGAGACCCCAGGTCTGAGCTCTGCTCGAGCTGTGTTTTTAACTTGGGCTGATCCGTAAGCGAAGTGTGTGGCTGGAGCTGTGAGGAGACACATGCTGCTCCGTGCTGCAGCTCGATGGCTGTGCTGTGACAGCTCTGTCTCAGCGACTTGCCTGTGTGGCCATTCAAGAAGTCTGTGGCATATCCAAAAATAGGTTTCAAGCCCCAGAATGTTTTGACCACAAGAACCTGTTCCTCCTCATTTCTGCAAGGAGTCAGTGTCCAGTCTCCCAAGAAATTACACGAACTGTAGTGCCAGTGTGAAGCAACAACACTTTTTCATTGCTTACCCTTTCAGTCATCACAGGACACAGGGCAAGCACCTCTAGTGGGTGCACACTCCTGACCAAGCTTTGTGTTGAAAACTGGCTTCCAGGTAGAAAAAAATCCCCCCATGTCAACCATATGGGTTTAATGACAGTGGGATTTGCCCTAGAGCTGAGAAGAGATGAGATTGATGTGATTACTGTTCTTTCAGTTTGATTTTTGGATTATGATTTCCCTTTCCCCACCCCTGTATTTGTTAATGTTTAATGGAAAACAGGTTTCCTTCAAGGCTCTTGCTGGTCGTATGCAGCCCTGTGACTGTTATTGAGACAGAATGATGAATCCTTCCTAAAGAGATTTATGGTAGAAACTGTGAGGAGCTCACAGCTACAGCACGGCCAGTGAACAATCCCCTGTGCTGACAGTTCATCAGCAAAACCCCTGACCCTTCCACCCTTAATCATCCTTGCTTGTCACTGACATAATTGCCTGATTACAGACTCCTCTCCCCCACCCCTTTCAAACTGGGTGCAATAGTGCATTTGAAAAACAAATGGAAATGAACTGTCCATGCTCTTTTTTTTTCTTCCATTTTTTTTTCTTCCCCTGCATTGAGATGGATCAGGCTAGGATTCAGTTTCTTTGTGCATGAACAGGGGCTGGGATAGGCTTTCAAGAGTCTTTTGCACTGGTGTTTCTTGCATGTGAATGGTAAAGCTGATGTCATTGTGTTATTGATTGGGATGACAACTTTGGACATAAATCATTAATGTCTGGGAAAGAGAGAGGGAGGGGAAAAAGGCAACCCACACTCGATAGTTTTCCATAAATCTGCTGTTCATCCCTGCGTACGTGATCCAGAGGAGGAGACAGTGGGAACAGTTTTCCTCTGCAGCCTGATGACGACGTGCGTTGCTGCCTGAACCATTTACCCGGGAACGTGTTACCGTATTCTGAGGAAAATGGATCGTATCACCAGCAGTGCTGTTGTGCTGGAACCTGTCTTTGTAGCTGTGAGCCAAGGTCAGAAGTCTGCCCTTGGGTTCTCTCATTCCCACAGACCTTGCACCCCTAGCAGCGTTTCAGACCTGGGGCCAGCAAGGAGTAAGAGTGCAATTCTTTGGAACGACTGTCCCTCTCGCTTCTTTAATTGCCACCACGGATTGTTTCAGTGTTTTGGCTTGGCCATTTTTTCATCGATGATTTTAATTTCATGCAAAAAGGAGGTGTTCAGGTCAGCTCATAGCAGACATCCCTGAGCTAGCAATGAACTAGCGTTCAGGGGGTGGCATTCTGCTTTCACGTAAGTTCTCAGCAAAACAGACAGCAAATAGCTCAGAGACAATGGCAATCCATGAGATACTTGTACCATTTTCCTACGTGCCTTTGCCCCTGCACAAAGTTCATCCAGATGAGTCAGATAATCAGTTCAGGCAGCAAGAAAATAAACAGTGTCTGTCAGAGGTTAGCAATAATGCAAGTATTTGTGAGCAGCTGATGTTTGAAGTGTAAATAGTTCAGCGGCAGTCTGTGCCGGTACCTGAGGGGGATCTTGTGATGCCTGGAAACAGGGAAACCTGAAAACTGCCTTGTAGAGGAGCAGAAGGGAAAAAAATGCCATTCCCTTGCAGAAAGCATGGCTCTGATCCTCCTGTGTTCTCCCCTTGCAGCCGAGCTCACCTCCGCCTGTGTCTAGAACGCTTAAAAGTTCTGATACCGCTCGGACCAGACTGCACCCGGCACACCACGCTTGGGCTGCTCAACAAAGCCAAAGCACATATCAAGGTAAGGGCTGCCTTTCCCTGCTGCTTTCAGCGTGGGCTCTTGGGAGGTGTGATGCAATTGCTCATGCTTGCTGCCTAGAGCTAACTCTGTTGAAGGAAACGTGACACTGTTAAAAATAAAATAAATAAATAAATAAAATGAGCAAGCAAGCCTTGCTGCCTTGGTTAGCCATTTACTGTTGCCACAAGCCACACTGTCGGAAGAGTCCATAATGAACTTCTTAACTACAAAAATGATGGATTTGAAGAGCAAGAATTTTGTTCTATACTTGTGAGCGTTTGTTGACAAGTTGCATCTCTTTAAAGGAAAACATATCTACTGTTGAATGACTGCATTTTGATGGGAAATGCAGCTTTTTTTCTGGGGTGCTAGTGAGTTTCCACCGAAGCATTAGCACAAACCACAAGAGTGTGAGACAGTTTTGGCTTGCTGAAGTTCCACGTGTGAACTTTCCAGCTAGACCAGCACTCTTGTAGCTCCACTTTTGGCAAAGTGAGACATGAAAAGAAAATGCAGCATTGTCAGTGTCTGGGAGAGGCTGAAATACTTCGTTGCAGGTCAGGATACAGAGAGGGAAGATGGGTGATGAGGGGGGAAAAGTGCTGCCAAAGGGACAGAGTTAGCCTGAAATGACTCCTCCTTATGCAATGTGCTTGTCGTAGGAAACAAAGAACAGTGCCCTGGTAGATTTCCCAGCTGTGATCAAAGAAATCTGTAGTAGGTTATGTAAATCACTCACTGAATAGAAAGCTGTTTCTGAGAAATCCTTCTAAACCATGCAGTAAGGAACACAGAACTCCCAGGGCACGTTTTTATCTCGGAGCAGCTGGTAAGGGAGCCTGGAGCTGGTAAGGGATCCTGGTCCGGGGCTTTGAGGCCGCTGCGTGGGCAGAGGCGGTAATGCAGGTGTGTCCGATCCCGGGCGGAACGACACAAACTGCTGCAATTCACAGCGCTTCCCCTGGAGAGGCCCCGTCCTCAGAGACTCTTTGTACTAATGGGTAGGATTTATCGGGACCTGAGAGGTGGAAAGATGTGGGGAGAAGGCATTGTGCCTGGAGGCTGCGAGGCAGCTTGGTTCAGGGTTCTCTTGCAGCTTGAATCTTTCTGGGGCTGGGAAGGTCTGAGCAAGGCAGGTGGCAGGGTGGAGGTGGGATGGAAGGAGAAAAGGATAAAACTAATTATGGAGTTATATTTGATCATGTCAGAAACTTGAAGAGGCTGAGAGGAGAAGCCAACACCAGCTTGAGAACCTGGAACGAGAACAAAGATTCCTAAAGAGAAGACTGGAACAGCTACAGGGTCCTCAGGAGATAGAGCGAATACGAATGGACAGCATTGGATCTACCATTTCCTCGGATCACTCGGACTCGGAGCGAGGTGGGTGTTGCTGAACCAGCGTGGAATTGCCAAGACTCTGAAGGGAGAGAATGAGATTAATCCGTTTCTTATCTCTCAGCTTCCCCTTCTCATGGCCTTTGAGGTTTAGGTTGCTGATTCTGCTCACACACAGGCACATTCACACACACGCATATTTTGCATGAGTTCTAAGCCTGGAAGAATTGTTGTTGCTGTCAACTTGATCTGATTTCTGTGGCATTGAAAGTGATGGTAAAGTTGAGGTGCTCATTGTGATTTTTAGTCTGCTGAATCTCTTGGCAATGCAAAGAGGAAAATATAAGAAGATATTACTGAGACTGGAATCTATGTTTCACATACCTTCCCCTCTGCCTCCGCTACCAAACTTCCCATAGAGTTCATCTCCTCAGTCAGAACTGGCTAGAGATACCTGAATGGCTACCTGAATTAAGATAACTTCCTTTTTAAAAATATCCCCGCAGTGGTGAAAGCATTAGGCACAATAGATGGTTTCATATTTACTGACAGACCAAAAGATGCTGCATAGTTTGGGTGTGACTCTAGTTTAAAACAAAAATCCTTCGGAAAATTCCTGAACAATATGGATTTTTTTCTGTTCCAAAACCCACTGAGCATGTGTGAAAGTAACCCAAATCCTCATGGTAATGCATTGTAATTGTGTGTGGTCCTGGCTTTGGCAATAGCATGTTTAGGGTTAACTTCATGCTCCATTTTCTCTCTTACACTCAATTTTATTGGTTTCTTCTTTTTTCCTAACCCTGGGGCATTAGAGATCCAAAGAAAGAGGTGTAGTGGGACTAGCTCAGCATGTGGGGTGGCTCAGCCGTGCTGACGGTGTGGAGGAGTGAAACCCCTTTGCCAAATCCCTACAAAAAACTCCCAGCTGGTATTAGTCTTGTTATAGATCATGCCCACAGCCCATCCCATTCCAGGGGGAGCACAGAAAGTCCTCCTGCCAGATGACTGCTTCATTCTCTGTGCTGGGGGAGTCGCAGGAGCTGGCTGGCACGAAGGGGGCAGTTGGGTTGTGTGTGGTGCTAACCTGTGTGCATTTCTCTCATTTCCCTTTCCAGAAGAGATTGAAGTGGACGTTGAAAGCACAGAGTTCTCCCATGGAGAAGTGGACAATATCAGCACAACCAGCATCAGTGACATTGATGATCACAGCAGCTTGCAGAGTATTGGGAGTGATGAGGGTTACTCCAGCGCCAGTGTCAAGCTCTCGTTTGCTTCCTAGAACCAAGTGAGACAACAGTGCAGGGTGAATGATTTCACTGGGGTGATCAAACTGGGTCCTAGATGCCAGTATCCTCTTTCAGAATTGACATATTGACAGCTAGGCCTGGAGAGACCTGTATATAAAGCTTTTTGGGTAAAGGAAACCTCCCCAGAAACCCATACTTGTTCATTTGGTATCCCAATTTCTGCTGGCAAAAAGTTAGGCCAAACACTAGTCCCTTTGCAGTCAGTGAAATCCATTTGTTTCTGTGGGACCTGGATCTAGACCTTAGTGATGAAACACTTTGTTTTGAATATATTTGAAATTGTTTGAAAGAGGATACTAGAGACTCATCCCTCTCTTTCTGTCATGAGATCTGAGAAATGTCAGAATTTCTTACACTGCATTCGGGTTGGACAACCTAATTTAGGCCCTTCTGAAGAGCTTTTGTGGTCCTAAAAGGACTGTATCCTACAGTTTATCGCAATCTAATGCTGTCATAATGTACTAGGAGATCTAAGAAGGCTTACATAGCCTAGGAATAACAGTGATGATAAAGATTAAGGTCTCAATCTGTGCCCGGAGGGAGAGGGGCAGCGAAGAGAGATGTTCAGGGGAGAACACCATTCAACTCAGCTTTCTGTTGGACATCATTTAAACAGTGAGTACCTCTGAAGCGTGGCTAAAGCGAGAGGTACACACCTGTAATCTACCAGCACAGGGTGGGCTGTCACGCCTGGGGCTGTGCCAGCGCCAGCGGGTCCCCGGTAGATGTGTGCCCCTCGCGGGCACACGGCCAGCTGAGGGCAGAGCGAAACCAGCACTCGAGAGGTGACACGCCAGACAGTCATGCCCAGATACTGAGCCACTATGACCTTTTTATTTGAAGCGATTTTTTGATAAACATTTGTAAATGTGTTGGGAGGGAAAACACCCCAAGTCTGATGCATCTTTTTAGAGCTTGTCCATATGAAACCTTAGATGTCTTTTATATGAATTTATGCCATGAAAAGATCTCCGTTTTGATGAAGCACTTGACCCAATGAAAACGCAAAGACCCTTTTTTTGCCATGCACACAATGGATGAAGGCTGTGCTAAGCTGGAAGAGGCCAGGTTTGGTGGGGGTTTCTTCAGTTTTCTTTTTAGAATCATTCCCTTTGCTGACTTTTGAAGCTCCAGTCCGGTAGTTAACTTAGTTAAGCTCAGCACGTCTCTGATGTTAATGTAACGTTTTGACTGCACGTCCTGTTCCCAAGGGCCTTGCCATCTTATCTGTGCAGGTGCTGTTAAAAGCTGTTATAGCGAATGTTTTCTAATTTTTCTCCAGACAAGCATTCTAACCTGCACTTTGAGGGCTTTGCTTTTTTATTTTTGTCTTTTTAATGGCCAGGATTATTTTGTTTTCCAAGTTTTAAAAACCTTAATAGAGTCTTCACCTATGGCATTGTTTGAAACTTTGTATATCCTTAAGTAATTTAATTACCCCTCATTACTAAGAAAAAAAAAGAGGAAAAAAATGCTTTATAAAATTCATAACTTATTGCTGATTTGAATGGGTTGTTAATTTCAGTCCTTTAGATTTTATTTTATTGTTTTAGATAGGATTGGGTAAAAAGAGGTAAAATAAAGTAAAAAAATAAAGACAACCATATTTAGCAGTGCAGTGGAATTGTGTTTAAATGTTAGCATATGGTCCCCATTAAAGTAGCACTTTAACGCCATTAAACATTTCTGTATCTGAAATGAGTTGTGTTCTTCCATCTTGGTCATTCCTGTCACTTTAGCCAACTGCTGTTCTTCTTGTGCCCTTCAGTCCCACGGTGACATCCTGAGCGAGTCTCGTGTAGACTTTTGCACTGTGATAAGTTGCCTGTGTTTGAATACTCTGATGTTTTCCCCCACTCTCCAAAATGTGTCATTCACTGTAAGAGGCACACCACACGTGCTTGAGTAGAGAAATAATCTTGCCATGGCTGTAATGAATGATTTCTCTTCAGTCTGGGTTTTTTTTTTAATTAATTTGCTTACAAGTTTGCATCTGGTTGCTGTTGTTAAACGTGTTTTCACTTGTGTGCATGTACTGCAGTGTCTCAGTCCATCTGTTCTTCCTGGGAGGTTACCTGGCAGGAGCAGGAGTCTGCCACAGAGTGAGGCTCTGGGTTACAAATGGAACCTAGGGGCTCTGAAAGAAGAAATCCTGCTTGTGTTTGGGGTCTGTATGGTCTCTGGATGACACAAGGCTTGTAGAGCGGTGAAGGTAGGAAATTTCAGCTCTAGCAAGGCCTTATTTATTTATTCATTATTATTCTCCTTGGAAGTATTGACCACTGGCAGTGCTGGTGCTGAGCAGTTGGATACCAGTGGGAGTTACTTATTTATGAGCCCTTTTCTGTAGCTGTCCCAGCACCTCCTCTTCCCTCTTATTCCTATTTGTGTTAAATGCCCACTTGGGAAAGCAATACCACAGCTGAAAAGCATTGAATTTCAAGGGATGGAGAATGGCCGTGTTCTCCTAGTTGGTACAAAACAGTGACATGTCTGTGATTGGAATAAATGCATTTGAAATGTTTGTTTGTAATCCTCTGGGGCGGTTTGGTATCTCCTCTCTTTAGTGTTGTGGTCTCAAAGGGGTCCTGATCTCAAATGCAAGTAAATGGGGGGAAAATGTCACAGGAGATGAGCTTCCATCACCAGCCACCTGCCTGATCACTCAGCCAGCAGCAGTGTTTCAGCCAGGGGGAGGTCCAGGAAGAAAATAAAACTAAGGGCCTTTCTAATAACTCCAAAGCTCTGGGGTTGGTTGCTCTGGTGCATAGCAGATATCAGATAGAGTTTTGGTAATTTCTTATGTGATGGAAATATTTCTCTGTCCTTTCAAAGTTGTCTTGCCCTACTGTATTTTTGCTTTGTGTATTTTCTGCTTTTTCTCACCTTACACAGCTGCCGTCCTTCTCAAATCTCCCATCACTGGTCTGGTCTCTTGCATTGCAGTTTTCAGGATGGCCAATTTTTAGAGAAATTGTTGTAATTTTACAAGAATATGATGAGTTTTCCTGTAAAAGCAGAATTGGATGCACTTTTCCTGAGGCAGCCTTCCCGTGCAGTAGGCACACATGCACACACATGCACAGCTCCCACTTAAGCTCGTTCTGTCAAGTCCTCCCTCTGTAAATTAGATCCCCAGTGGGTCTCTTTGCTACAGACAAACCCATTAAAAAGACCATCCAGCATTTTCCTCCTTTTGACACAAGTGTCTTATGGAATGTCATCTCGTGTCTGCAGACAAGGTGGAGATGAGTATCTGGCTGCATTTGTCATGGTTATCCTGTGGCGAGTTGTCACTTGAAGGTCATTTTAATGTCCGTTCCATTAGCAGCATGTCAGTGACGAAGGTGGTCTCACATCTGTCTGTCTCAGGGAATCTGTAGGTCAATAGAAAGGGGGTAAACTAGACAGACTTATCATTTTCTGGGGTTTGGGATTGTGTTTTCCTTTTGTCTGTCTGTTTGTTTGCTGCCATCTGTTTGTGAGCTCTGGCCTCCTGCTTCTTTGCTTTGTTCTCTTGTACTCGCTGTTCCCTGTTTATTGTGTTGCCCTGTTGGAGTGGATGAAACATTTGGCTTCAGTGGAAGTGGGATCCTTTGGGTGCTCTAACTGGAGACAGTCGTTCTGTTTCCTCCCCACCAAGGATCGTAAGCTTTTCTTGGGGCATTTTTCCTGACACCAAACGTGCATTATTGGAGAGAGAAATCAGGGTCACTTCCTCGAAGAGAATGGTAAAGAACAGGACTTTGATCTGAGCTTAGGGAGGTGATAATAATGAAAAACTATAAAAAAGCAGAATGAAGTCCAACTTTTTTTCCTGGAGCTTTCTTTTTCCCATGGACAGATTGTCCATTGAGAAATTCCATGACTTGGTAGTGACTGAAACTCCTCTGCATCAGCATTGGTATCTCTGAATTGTCCTGTGGAACCCTCGGGGTAGAGGAGTGTGTCCTTCTGTCTCTCTGTTCCCCAATCTGCACAAAATGCCTCAAAAACACTGATGTGCCGTCACATTTTCTTTGAATGTGCCAACAGATCTGAGTGGCATTTGGGAGGATGAATACAGGAGAGTGGTGTCTGCACAGACAATGTTTTCCCCTTTACTGAAAGGCAGGCTGTTTATCTGGGAATAATGCACCAGCACTGGCCTCTGCTTCTCTGCTCATTTCCTCCTGCAAAGAGGATGGATAGGCAGGAACTGGGACTCCGTGGGCATTGGTGTTGTAGCTGTGGTACTAAATATCATATACTTTGGTGGAGGGGTTCTGTTTGGGGTGCTGCTAAAACTAAAGTTGTCTCACAACTTGTATGTGTTGAGATCCCTTCCAAAATGTCAGGATGGGGGATTGCTGGGAGCCTCTGAGAAGGGTGGACGTGTCCTTCGAGGTGTGGAGCTCAGCAGTTGAGCCACACCGTGCTGCTGGCCTGGCTGATGCAGCTCAGGGGTGTGAAGTGTCAGCTCTTTTGGGAAAGATCTTCAGCATTAACCGTGCTGTAAAAGCTGTGGGCAGCAATTTATTTTTATTACACTATAAAAAATCAGCCCCTTGGTTTGTAGTACCCCAGTGAGGCTTGGAGCAAGTGGTGGCCTGAGCTGGGGTAGTTTGGCCTTTAGCAAGTCATCCAACATCTTGGCTTGCAGACTGCTGTGCTGCAGACATGTGATGAAGCTTTATTTTAATACAGCAAGGATACAGCTTCAGCAAGGATTAATTTTGATCTTGAGGGATGTTGTAGCAAAGCAGAATAAGCCATGAAGGAATTTAAAGCGTTTTATGGTGGTTTTAATATTGTGGTTGCTAGTAAAAATGCACACAGGCCTAGGCCATGACTTGGGCTACGAGTGCTCTTGCTAATGCTTTATTCAGCTAAGGTTAGGAATTTTTTTCCATTTAATCCCCTTTCAAAAATATGTCTCAAAACAATTAATTGTTTTGGATCTCTTCCTGGTAGGCTCAATGAGGACATTCAAAAGTTCTTTCCTATCCTATCCCAGAGTGGTAAATAACTGTACAAAATAGTATCCATTGCCCCAGGAAATACCAGTTTTGGCAGGTCGGTCAGGTAAGGTGTAAAATGCAGCATCACTCATATTCCTTATGGAGAATGTCTCTTTGGGAAGCAATGGCACCTTCCAGGTGAGAGCAACACATTTTCAGTCAGCAGCCACTACCCACCGTGGGAAGGCTTTGCACTTCTGTGCAGACCAAGGAGTCATTGTGAGGTGAGTTCAGTGTAGAAAGGGAATTGCTTTACAGAAGGAAACTGTGCAAGTGCTTTTTGTGTAGCAGAGCTGGCTTGGGTAGGTGGCACCATCATCCCAATGCAAATGACACTCCTTACTTTTCCATCCGAGTGAAGGTTTTTAGAGCCCAGATAAAGATGGGACAAGTTGCAATGCAAAGAGCAGCACCAGCTGATTCTTCTCTTGGGCCTGGCCCAGGAATGTTTTCCGTAACCTCACTCTACACAGCTGTTTCAAGAGAGTGATTGTTTCCAAGAACCTGCCACGGCTGCTGCAGGTGAGCAAAACCTCAAGGGGAAGCACAATAGTTTGCTCTGGGTTTTGCCTTCTAAATATCTCTATTAATGAATTGCAGTCCTCTCAGGTAAAGTCCTTTTTTTGTATTTACAAACCTGTGAGACCAAGCAGCTACATAAGTGACAAAGCACTCACTTGGCTTTAGGGAAGGCTAAAGAGTAATGGATTGCCATGACCATGAGAATTTCAATTTGCTGCTGTTGAGAACTTCTAAATACTTAAACTGACTGAGGAAATCCTAGATCTGAGTCAGGTTGATACTGGTTTCATTTCTACAATAGGTTTCAATTTGCACAGGACGAAGGCTGTGGTAGGTAAGAGGAAACATGCAGCCCATAATGGTCTTTTTGCACAGTACCCTTACTTGGCAGGCACAGATCTCTGTTCTCTGACAAATATCCATGGCTGTAGCTGGCGGGGAGAGGTTTTGAACTCTTCACTTTTACAGTAACTTTCCCCATCATTTCAGTGTTTTTAAGTATTCTCTGCCTATAGCAGGATTTGCTGGCACTAAGGTAGGTAATTTGTGTATAAAAGCCAAATGAAGAGCATGAGTTCTTGCTGTGTAAATAAAGCTGGAAAATAAATTGTAAAAAAAAACCCCAACCAACTAAACCACAATCAGCTACATTTCAGATCAACTCAAAATTTGTAATATAAGGAACTCATGTGTTTTGCAATTACCAGCATTGCTTCACCCGATTTATTTTTGTTACGTGAATTTCTCAAGCCACTTTACTAAGGCTGTGTTCCAAAAACAGATTACAATGAACTGGTCCATCCTGCAGATGAGTCAAGAGCATGAAAAAAACCTGAGGAATAATTGCTCTATAGACAACACAGCAGTTTTGGTGGGGTGGCTTTTTTGTTCATATACGTTGTTCTCTTCGCTGATCAGACCACCCCAGACACAGTGGTCTCATTGTTTCACTTATTCTAGGTAAGGTGTTTCAGGAGAAAGCAGATCAAAACTTTCTTTCAGCATTTCTTTGTAGCTCCCAACAAAAGATTTACAGCGAAGTTCATGAGGCAACCCCTGTTACAAGAGGTGGCAGTCAATTACTCCATGGAAAGGTACAAGTTTTGCTAAATTTTTTGCAAGGTTCAACTAAAAGAACTTGGGCTGGACTGTCCCTTGCAGGGGAGGATGACACACCCGTTGTGTTCTGATGACTCACTCTGTTATTCCCTAGGGCTAGTGAACAAATAAAGAGCCCTGCGATGGGCTCTCGATTGTATTTATTACATCAAAGATAAGCAGATGTAGTGCATGTCAGGTATGGATTGAGCCTTCTTTTCCAGAGTATTTTCTATTAAAATAACAGGTGGACTTCAGAATGGGCTTCCTGAGAACTCCAGCTCTGCCTGCTTTAGCATGTGGCAGTTCTGACTTCAAGCTGCTCCTTTTGGGTAAGTGGAGGGGACTGTGTCACAGCCACTCATGAACGAGGACAGGTGACCTTCCTCAGCACTGAGCTGTCAGCGCGGCACGACTGGCACCTCGTTACTGTCACTGCTGGGACGTGTCTGCATAGCTGCAGGCTGCAGTACAAACACTTTCTAAAAAGCTGATTTTACTCCTGAGATGTTTTCTATGCAAAATAAAATTTAACCCCTCTGCTACCAGTGAGGATGAGGAATTGAGCAACACCTGCTTCATCTTGCAGTGTGTTGTACTTCAGAGCTGCTTTTGAGTATTACATTCTGCCCAGCAGATTGTGCTCTCCTCACCCCTGTCCTGGCAATTTACCATTGTCCTCCCCCCCAAATGAATAATTCCACTCCACCAAATATATCCAGCAGATTTTAAACACTTTATTTAATAAAAGTTAAACATACAAAACTGAAATTAACACACTTTGTATTCATAAAAATCACCTTCTCCCATTATAGGGAGAACCTTTTTCTATGTATGGATTCTAAACTACCGCTTGTAGAGTTTAGCTTGAGTTGTGACTCAGGTAACTGATGGACATTTCCACCAATCAGTGCATCAACAATTGCTGACGTGACCTGATCTAGTTAACAAATTACAAAATGAGCTACATTAACATAATATACAGGGAAATAACGGTCAGGGTTAATGGACAAGACACACATTTTATTTAATGGGGGAAAACAGCTGATGTACTCTTGTCCATTAACTCAGCCCTAGATTTTACAAAAATAATATCTACATTGTATACAGGGCTACCCATTAACTTCTTTAAACACATTACGGGTTCAGAGGTGGCATCACTACCGTAAGTGCAAGACAACAGAGGAAAGCAAATCACAGAGAGAGTACAAAAAAGCAAGAGCTTTTACACGTGGATTCCTGAAGAAAAACTGAAGAGGCTCAGCAGCACTGTAATACAGCTGAAGGTACAATGGACACTAGGGCCGGTCAGTTATGTAAGGACAGAAACTCCCAACTAACCTTTACTCACAACTAACTAACTGGGATCTAGGCATTCGTATGTGCTGTGCTGGGGTTCTCTCCTTGTCTGGATGAGGGCACAAGCACAGGCTGTCACTGCTGTGATTGTACCCACACACCTACGAGATCTACAGGGGAGGACAGGACAGCTCCTTCCCACAGCACCACCAGTTACACTCCAGCTCTGATCCCTGGGGCTGGGTGGGGACTCTCAAGTACAGTTCCTCGTCCTATGGTTTTCTGGTTACATTTTATTAACTTCCTATTACAATCTGATGAGTATTTATAAAACAAACAAAGAAAAACAACCAACAAGAAACAGCATCTCCTCTGCTTAAATTCAAGCACAAGAAGTTTGGGCTGGAATTAAGTCAAATTTATTGTTTCTAGAATGTAAGTGATCATTAGTAATAAAGATCCTATCAGCCCTGTTCTGCCCTCATTTACAGCTGTACAAATCGATCTGCGGTGGATTTGTAAGGGAGTTGTTTAAACTTCCTTAGCAATTCCATGTGACATGCAAGCTCTCTCAGAGCTGCAGCAGCTCTGTAATGCTGAGCCTGTCACAGACAACACCGTGACTACAGAAACCAGGGAGGCTCTTAAGGTGCCATTTTTATACCACCACGTTTTTTAAGGGAAAAAAAAAAAAAAAGCCTTCGCTACTGGTATAAATGAAAGATCCAAAGCTGCAGACAAATACTGCTCTGAAAGTAACAGGCAACAGCAGCTCATGAATGTTCACCTGCTACAAAAAGTTTAATGGCCTTGGGGGGGGGCTTCAAATCAATAGCTGGAGATTTAAGGCTCAAATCAGCTGAAGCCAAAATGATGGTGACAAAATGGACTACTCACTATGTGCCAACAAATAATTTACTTTTAGAAAAATATAATGATAAAAAGGTAAGTGTAAAGCCCTGCAGAGATGAAGTTCCACCTTTTTCACCTGTTACTGAGGCATCAGATGCCTGACATTATATTTAGAGGTATCTTGATACTGTGTCATGGGTTTGTCTGCAATTCCACATGTTCCAACGCCAACCTTGCCAGTTACGCTCTCAGGGGAAGCAAAGATACTCCTTTTCACCTGGAAATAAAACAGAAAACATTTCTGAATGATTGCTAGCTGGAGTTTACAAAAAAAAAAATTAAAAACCAGAAAAACCTAAACAAACAAGCAACCATTACCATCTGAAGTGCTTCAACATCCTCAACTTCTGCCCTACAGATGGGCACTTTCTAACAGCCAGCTCAGTGTGATGCGTTGTCACTGAGTGAAGCAATGGGACTGGGAACTTCGGGCACCTCAGTACTGGATCTGATTGTGGGACTGAGGAGCTCAGGTCAGGCCAATAATGAATGAAATTCACCTCTCATAAGGGCATCTCTAATAGCTGCTCAAAAGGAAGACTGAAGTTTTACCACTGTGTGTGGCAGCTCTTGGTCAAGCCATGACAGAAAGGGAACAAGACTTGATGTCCTCACTACCTTTTTTCCCTGCACTCGCTGTTCCAGGGCACGTCCTCAGCCCTGTGTCTGCTGGGTCATAAACACAGCAAGGAGCCAGACTTGGAGACTGAGAGGGGCTCTCAGGTTCTTGGCTCCAACAAACACCAGCTGGCAACTGATGTAAGCCCAGCTCTCCCAGCCAAGTGCGAGTTTCACCCCTTTAGGAGCAGCACTCCTCCAAAACAATCCAATAAAACACAAGGCAAATCAGGCATTTGAAGTGCACAAAATACAAAAATGCACACTTCAGAATGCCAAAGACACCCAAATCCCCATGTTGCATCCCTTTAAAAAACATCTTCCTTCTCCCAAGGTACTGACAAAAGTAAACAAACCTGGCCTTTTTTGTTTTTGGAATAGGCTCTGTTGTTAAACTGTTGCCACTTGACTTTCTGGTCCTCTCGTTCCTGTTCAAGTTCTTTAATTCTCTGAGCTTTTTTCAAAGCTTTCTTCTTTTTATACTCTCGTTGCTGGGCTATCATCTCTTTTCTGCAGATAAAGATAAAAGGGAAAAACAAACCCCACATTTTATGTTTGCTCCTCTTCCTGTAACAAGCTAAGATCTGTCTGTAAAACACACACACATATATTAGTTTTCCAGAAGTAAATTACAGAAATAAAGCATGTAAATATTCACCATTTCTAGGAGGTAAAAAAAAAAAAAAATCCCAAAAACCTAAAAATCCAAACGGAATCTTTCCATTAATAAGCATTACCATAATTATTTAAATATTTGGCCTAAAAACAACCACCAGCACAGCTGAGGAACTCATGCCAAACACAGCAACCCATGAGATTTGGTGCAGTTCCTTTCTGAGTGAAAAGGGACCCATCAGTACTTCTACATTTCAGAAACTTCTCAGCTCAGGAAAGTGTAAATAACCCATTGGAGTGAAAAGCCCAAGCTTTTCTGGAGGTCTGCAGTACTCTGATGCTACCAGTCATTGGACAGGGGTGGAAAGGACAAAGATTACTTCACAGAATGAAGTTGAAGGAGACAATCTATGCCACAATGCAGCACCCTCAGAACAACCTTTTAGGGAAGGGATCACTGGCTATAACAAACTCTGGAAAAAAATCATACCATCTCTTTTTTATTTTAATCCTAAGTCAAAGAAAGTTCTCAGCCCTTACAAATACCTTCCTGTGTCAGACACAGCAGGATACTAAGTAAATGTAAGTTTAAACAAAAAAACCCCAAAAACATCATCTATTTCATTAACCAATTTTTTTTAGCTGAGGGAGAAAAATAAAAAAACAAGCAACCTACAAAGCAGCATTCAGACTTCTGTCTGTGTATTACTTACTTGGACATGGGTTTGTTGCCACTGTCCTCCTTTGCTTTCCTTCCCTCTTCCACAGGCTTGAGGTTGAACAGAGGAGTGACTTCAGCGTTGCCATAGCCAGCAAACGTCACCGCAGCCGTTCCGTTCTCCTCATCTATTTCTTCTATCTCAGCTTCGTAACACCTGTAAAGATATCATGGCTGTAAGCATGTGAGTAAAGCTTTAATACTCAGCCCTTCAACACCTACATCAGCCAGCTAATGCCACTAAGTGAAAAACCTGCAGATACCAGCCTGCGTTTTCAGGGGCAGTGCACAAACCAAGAGATCATTGTCTCAAGGTCAAAGGGACACGGGTACAAAGGCTGGGCTCTGCTGTATCTGACCTTTAGCTTCATCAAGCAATGCCCTCACAGCTATCACAATTAATAATTAATGCTGGGGCACATCTAGCCTGAATTGGTTTTATTTCTGGCAGGTCACGGGATAAAAATAAAAAAAATTTACTGCATTCACAGAATTCATTGAGTTCGAAGAAATGTCAGCTCACAAGTACAAAGCTTTGCTTCGATTTTTCTCCATAGGACAAAGAATTAAGAAAAACTGAAGCTTCCAGAACATTCCCTCTTCAACACTTTAAAGCTTAAAAGTTTACTTATTGATTAAAGCCAGCAATTTTGAAAATTTCACAGAAATCAGTCCATTTCATATTTATGTGTATAAAACACTTTGGTCAAACTGACCTCAAAATAGGGGGGGAAAAAAAAGTGACATTACCAAAAACATTTAAAATAACTGTGTCTAACTTCATTATAAAAGGATATATCTAGAGCAAACAGAGGAAAAAAATTAATTGTTCCATAGACAATATTCCAATTATCATTTCCTAAGTTTCTTGTGTGTTTTCAGTCAGCCAACATCTTGAGCAGCGTTAGGTAAAAACGTGTGAAAACCCAAAATCTGGCTAGCTTTTTATGAAACATTGCTCACTTAAGAAATGCTGCAACAGAAGAAGAGTTTCTAAAAAAAGCAGAACAATTAAATCCAATCAGATGCACTTCAGTGAACACTGACACTCTTCCCCAAGCTCTGATCCTGTAACCAAGGGGTCAGGCCAAAAAGAATGGCCAATGGTGACCTAAGAGATTCAACTTGTAAGTTCTAACATGAAAACATTTCACTCATCAATAAACAGAAGAACTGTTCTGTTTTAGATTAGTTTTCTACTTAAGACACCAACAGCTATACCAAAATCTTTACATGGTTACTGCATTGTTAAGAGAAGCACCTTCATCAAATAATAGCACCCACCTCTCTCTAAGTGGTAACAATGGAGAAATTGGTCCTGCATAAACAGTCATTTTTTTAAAAGCTGCAACAGTTACACATTTGCACTTTGAAAAGTAACTTCTAAATGTTTATTTCAAAGTTTATGGAGTCAGAATGATCTGCTTGGGTTCCCAATACTATACAGGCTAATATATGGGAGACCACACCCAAAATATTGATTAATTCTATAATTACAAAATTAGTTATTTTATAGCCAAAGCCAGCATTTTCAATTAAAAATTTAAAATTAATTTCCGATTAGAAGCCCAAACTGAGATGCAGCAAAATCTTTTCTTCATAGCAATCAGTGACACACCTATATGAACGCAATGAAAAATTATGAACTACGTATCCCAAAAGCTTTACAAAAGACTGTCCTAACTGCCCAATTCTTTCAAACTGCCATTTATTACATCAGCAAGTGATAATTTATAAAAGCTACCCCACTATATAAGGTTAGTAACAAAAAGGAAATTTTTATAAAATAATCCCCCCATCTCTTTGCTACCTAAAATACTGACCTTTAATACACAGCCCAAGAACACTTCATACCACATTTATTTCCTAATTTCTTTTTGCTTTTAGTCACCCTGGTCAATTCAAACTGAATGAAAGTCTCTTACCATTGAACTATTTCATGTAACTGTTAGAGAAGTTGTCTACACTTACTGTCCATCCTCACTCCATATGGCCATGCACCTGTCCCCAACCTTCCACGAGTGACTGGGCAGGGCGGAGGCGGAGCTGTCAGAACTGGCGAGAGTTTCCGAAGGTTGTGTAGAAAGGAGATCTTTGGTTAGCTCTATGACTTCCTATAAAAGACAAAAATCCCACAAAGAATCATTTTTCAAATTCCTCTTACCAAGCATATTTTTACCCCAAGCTTACTGGTTTGGGTTTGGGTTTTTTTTAAAGTTACTGTGTTATTTTCATTGCTGACATGTGAATTACACTTGCTCTGTTTTTCTAATAATTTAATTAAGCTCATTAATTGTAGATAAAAATAGGTATGGTACTCACTGTACTGCTATAAAGATGCCCATGCCCTGCTCAAATTTTCCAAAAGTAGCCTATTGTTTTTTATAGCATTTCTCTCATTGGCTGAACTGCAGCATCCAGAGTCAGGGTGGCAGAGCACGCTCCAAGCTGTGAAGCCCTCTCATTTTGTTAGGAAGCATCCAGGTGCTCACTAAAGAACTGCTTTCCTTAAGTCATTTTGATAGAAGTGTTTGCGTTTTTCTAAATTCCTTTGATATTTCAGGTCAGGACTTCCCTTGCCAAGATGACAAAGTAACAAAATTTCCCAGTTCCTTTACAAATTTTTCATTTGCAGGCAGGAGCTTGCAAAAACCTCTCCCAATTTCCTGTAAACGCTACATTCAAGACTGAGAAATCCAGACCCGCCTTTTTCACTAGTGTTAAAAGTCACAGGAGACAGCACCTAAAGGGCCATGTAAACTTTCTGTAAAATGCAAAGAAACTCTGCCAGCCCTAAAGAAGAGAAACTCCCCACTCAGCACAAACCACTCTCCTAACACAGAGTCAACGTTTCAGTCAGGGGAGGGTTACAGATTCCTTTGATATTTCAGGTCAGGGAGCCTGAACTTTCCTCCCCGTTTCACATCTTCCCTCAGCTATGGGCATACAGAGACTCAGGAAAATGCAGTGAAGGACCTCTTCATCATCCTTTAAGGACCTAAAGGACTGCAAGCACTTCCCAAGTAAGTTAATTCAACAGAAACTTACTACACTTTTATCTGATAAACCATTCAACTGCATCAATGGCCTAACAGCTTGTTTCTGTTGCAGCATGGTAATTAATGCCTGAATTTCCATGAGCTAATAGAAGTTCTGCTCTTTGCTTTGGAGGAGCTGCTGGTCAATAAATACTCCAGTGAGCACATTCAGTGGCAACTGCGAGCACAGGAACAAACAATTACTCCTCCTGCTTAGCTGACCATTTTCCTAATAACGCAGCCGAAGCACAAGAGATTTTAACTAAGTTACCTCATTTGAGAACATACAGCGTTAGCCTAATTTTCCCTCCCAGGTGCAAACTCCCAAGCTATCCCTCAACATACAGGCAGCTGCATTCTGCAAATCCAGGAGGCTGCATGGCTTAAGACACGCAGGTCAAATACATCACACGAGGCACAAGCCACTCCTGAAAACAAGTGTTTCAGGTACTGCAACTACCAGTAACACCAAACTCTTGAGTAATTCTTGCCTCAGAGAGGGCTTATTCTAGAACTTGGACATGAATAATTTCAGACAAGTCTATCAAGAATCCTGTGGATTTAATAAAGCCCCTTACACACTAGGCTATTAAAATAACCAAACCTTTGGTAAAAATTTTCATCTGATATCCACGAACCATAATGCTCCGCTCACAAGATACAGAGACATTAATTTTATTGCAAGCCATGAGACAGTTATCAAGTCTTTAAGAGAAGAGATCATTCCAAGAAAATTTCTGAGCAGGACTTAGAGTACCACAGCAGCTCAGTACAGCCAAACAGGTTGGACAACATGGCTTGGTGCCACATCCCCGTGACAAGGAGGTGTGACCCACAGGGAACACTACTTAAGTTTGCCAAGATTTTTCCTGACCAACTGGTCTTTACAAAGCCAGACAGAGCTCTACACTCCTGAGCACAACACCCACAGGCCTCATCTCCAATTACAGAAGATGACAGCTGCCATCAACCCTCGAAAAGGTGGGTTTGGTTCTTGGGTGCACAGACACTGTCCTAGAAATGCTCTGGTGAACCAAGAAGTGAAAATCTCAGTACTTCTAACAATTTCTNTTCTTGGGTGCACAGACACTGTCCTAGAAATGCTCTGGTGAACCAAGAAGTGAAAATCTCAGTACTCCTAACAATTTCTTCCAATATTTAATCTTGCTACTCAAGAATAACCTAAGCATACAAGATGCATCAGTATTTATAATGGGAAAAAGATGTTTCAATTACATAGTAACCATCTTTTTGAAGAGACAAAAAGCTGTTTAGTCGGGACACTGATGCATCAAACCCGCTTTCACAACTGTTTGCTTAGTTGGCATATATCAAGTCTGCAAAACATTATGTCATTTTCAAGGTGGAACATACGGATAGCAAACCTTTTGGGGACGAAAGTGTAAAGATCTTCCCCATTCTGTGCAGAAAGCTTTTATTAAAAAGTTTGCAAGTTGTCCTTTCACATCAATGATCTCTGCATATCAAAGCCGAGGTCGTGTTGGTATCGGAAATATCATCCCATATGGGTTTTGCTGTGCATTTTAAAAATATAAAAATATACACATGCTTTTAACAGTGTACAACAGAGCACATTCAGATGATTTATAAAGTGCCTTGTGGGCACAAAGCCTTTGCAGTTTAAAAGGAATTCTAAAGATCACTGTTTGGAGGCTCTACTTGTGTTTTGGTTTTGAAGCCTCACTTTATTACTGCTATTTCCATACAGAGCAGTGGTCACTGAACCTTGCACTGGGTAGTTTTATATATTTTTTTACTCCTGATAGCTAAAGCAATCCACATCAGAAATGAAGCAGCATCTCGCACTCTCGTGACAGATTTTAACAGCACTGCTGGGATTTGCTATATGCCAATGTGTCTTTATATGCACAAGAATCTAAAAGACCACACACACATTTTAAATTAGGGTGGTGGCTTTCCTGTCACTAAACCACACCCCAAGGATCACAAATGGCTTTTAGCTGTTAGGAACACGCTATATTCTTGTGGCAAATGAAAACTCTTTTCCCTTCTTATATAGGAACACAAGACTCAGAGGCACGAGGAATACAGAGCTCCACTCCAAAGCTTTTAACACTGCAAATGCATTTCACGAGTAAGCAGGTTCTGGATCAAGTTACTTGAGAACTCGGTAGGAACATCGTGGTAAGTCAGGCTTCAGTATCAGTAAAAGCAAAAAAAAGCACAAAAACAAAACAAAAAAAAAAACTTTGATAAATGTTTCAGGAAAAAAAAAAACAACCCAGCACATAGTAAAGACAGCACTGGCATATCTTTCACTTCTCCAGCCAAAATTTATAGCAAAATAGTTTGCTGTGTAAATGAGTACATCTTTTTTATTAATCAAAAAAAACCCAGATTTAAAATAGGCCACACTTTGGGTTTTTCCAAACTAAGCCTACCATGTCTTTATCAACCTATGTGGAATGAAAGGAACTAACCCACCAAGCGTCTATTTTTGTTTCAGGGCAAATAGTTAGGAAAAATACAACACTTGTAAAAGACCCTGACATTTCACCTACCCTCAAGTCCTCACCTGTAAGTCTTTCTTCAGTTTCAGTAAGTCCTCATTGTCTGCATTGCCGGATAAGGCAGCCTCGACTTGCTGGAGCTGAGCTTTGTAGCTGGCCAACTGCTTAGCAAGATCTTCTGACATCTGCAAGGAACACACAGACACACACAAACCCCACATCAAAAACAAGAGCCTTGCCGCTTTTTAATCACGCCTTGCGGTCCAGGTGAGGTGAAACAACAACAG
>VWZN01003778.1:349-17036 GCA_013396955.1 Regulus satrapa | reverse complement strand
GGCCGGGCCGGAGCGGGACAGTGAAACAATTCCCACACAAACCGCGCCATGGCCGGGCCGGAGCGGGACAGTGAAACAATTCCCGTCCGAACCGCGCCACGGCCGGGCCGGAGCGGGACAGTGAAACAATTCCCACACAAACCGCGCCATGGCCGGGCTGGAGCGGGACAGTGAAACAATTCCCACACAAACCGCGCCATGGCCGGGCCGCAGCGGGACAGTGAAACAATTCCCACACAAACCGCGCCATGACTCGTATCTCAGAGAAGCGATGACAGGTTTATGCTGTCGCAGCACACACAGGTGACCGGGGGTTCCCCGACCCTGCCTGGACACAGGGCGTTTGCTCACTCACTTCTTTGTTCCTATATCAAATACAGCAACCCTTCTGGCTACTTACATGGTCATCCGAAACATGCAAAACTTACTACCAAACAATTCAGAAGGGAGTAAGTTTCAATAACAACGGGAGAGGAAACTGAAGGGAACAGCTCAGTGGCCTCTTCAAGCCAGTCAGAGGAAGAATATATATATATTTCTGGTGGAAAGCCAGTGATTTATTTGGCTGTGAACCTGTGGGCCAGGCAAGTTAAGCAGGTGCCCCAAAATTTTCTTCACATTAGCAGGAGGATCAGTGTCTGCTGCAAACATCCTGTCCCTCACAGGCACATGGTGCTGCACAGGAAGCTGACTTCATTCACTGTTTATCTATTGTGAGGAAAATATATCTACTGTGTTCTATGACACTTTGATGTATGTCCTCAGAGGCTATCCTGACCCAGGAATGAAACACATTTCTGTATCTTGGTGTATGATTTGATAAGGAAAATGCAGAAATTACTGGACACCGTTCAGAGACAATTGATGAAGCCAAGTGTAACAGTGAGAATAGCAACAGCAACTTTTTGTTATTTGCATTACTATGCAATAATAAACTAGAAATAGTTAAGGAAACATATTTTCTGTTAAGATTTTGCAGACAGAACAGCAAATGTTGAAACACATTTGAAACAAATTTTTCAATACAGAGCAATCCTAATGACTCTGTGAGCATACCTATCAGTTAGAATGGGCATTAGTATAATGAGTTTCAACCTCACATTTCAGGACAAGAAATCTGTAGAGTCAAAGTGACAGAGAGGGGCTGAGAAGGTATCCACGGTCCAGCTATTACAAAGGCAGCAACAACAGAAAGGAGAGCATTTCACTGTTTGTATCAGCAGGAGCAAGCATTAAGAGGCTTTTTGTTTCTATAAAAGGTTTGGTGAGAGTTAATATTGAAGTAGTTTTATGGTCATATAATAGACTATGTCATTTATAGTAGAGTATGGAGTTTATGGGGTCTGCAGACATCTAAAAAGAGCCACCAGCATTATAAGATACAAATGTTAGACGTAGGAAGACAAGCCAGATCTTGAAATTACTGATCTTTCATTCCTACAAATGGAAAATTCTCATTAATTGCATCCTTAACACTGGATTTATCTTCACCCAAAAACAGAGACCCTTTTTTTTCTGTGTTTGACCAGAGAAACTCTTTTGTACTATCTTGAGGGAAAACAGTGCAAGGACACCTTCATGCCGTCTTACAGACTACACTTTTAAAAACATATGTTTCATAGTTTCATGAAATAATTGCTGCTTGAACAGAGACAAGCATAGCATTACTTATAGCTATATATACAACTTAGCAACAAGGAAAAAAAAGGAAAAAAAGAAAAAAGAAAAAAAGAAAGAAGAAGAAAGAAGAAGAAGGAAGAAGAAAGAAGAAAAAGGAAGAAGGAAAAGGAAGAAGAAGAAGAAGAAGAAGAAGGAAGAAGAAGAAGGAAGAAGAAGGAAGAAGAAGAAGGAAGAAGAAGAAGAAGAGAGAAAAAAGAGAAAAAAGGAAAAAAAAGAGAAAAAAGGAAAAAATGGAGGAAGGAAAAAAAAGAAAAAATAAAATAAAATAAAATTTAAAAAAAAAAAAAAAAACGCGACTTGATTGTGTTTTACCAAGCTTGGCTGTGATAGCTTTATGGCTTTCAGCTGGTTGAGCTGTCCGGCTGACCTGGCCGCGCCTGCGGGGCAGCAGCGAGGTGGGGTCGCCGTACCCGCAGCCTTTGGTGCGGGGCTGGCCCGGCTGGGCGGGCAGAGCCGCGCTGGGCTCGTCCAGGAGGTGGTAGTGGTGCTGCGTGGCCAGCCGGGTTCCACTGGCTCCACGGGAAACAAGCCTGCTACAGGTCCGCAATCCCGCCTCGTTTTTACAGTCCGCTGCGTGGTTGTTTTATTTTTTTTTTTTTAATGGCTGGATAACGGGAACATACATAGGAAGTTGGTTTTGAGGGTAACTGGGACTATGCTGTCTTTCGAAACGTGGGTGCGTTTTGGTGGATCAGTGCGCTTAAATCTGCAACGTTCTGCGTTGCTATACGTTAAGTCCTGGAGCACTTAAGGATCAGAAATCTGAGTCCTGAGCAGTAGCCAATGCTGTGAAGATGTTATTATGTCAAAATGATTTAATGTCCTGTTTGTCAGCTTTGTATGGGTGTGCTGCTGTGCTCAGCACAGAGACCTAGCCACTAGCAAAAAAATGGGCTTCTCAAACAAACCGGTCTCTCCTCATGACAGAAACTGCAACCCAAGTCTAGGCCAGAATGGCGACATTGGATCTTTTCAGGTTTTTCTGGTAGGCTGCCTGTGTGGCAGGCATTGTCCCGACAGTGGGGCAGTATGTCAGTCTGGAAAGTTATTGGTATATTAATTTGGGTTAAGAAAATATTGTATTAATATTTCAAATTTTAGGATTGTTTTCCTAAAGGTGCAGGGGTGTTTTGCTCAGTTGTCCTGTGCCTCTAAGAAAAATTGGCTTTATTTTGGGGGAGGGGGTTACCATTTGTCATTATGAGCATAACTGTCAACTTTGTCCACAGATGCAATTATGCAGTATTTCCCATTATGAGGTATTTTGTTGTTGTTGCTTCTGCAAAAGTTATTTCTACAGCTTGATTTGTTTGGGTTTTTTTTCTGCACTGGCTGTTTGAGTCTGGCTGAGCTTAGCAGTTAAGCAGTTGGGCTCTTATAAAACTAAGTTATAGAAAGAAATGCTGCTTGCCCAGGTGCTTGATTGAAATACACACCCTGTTGAGAGGTTCAAGTGCCTCTTTGCTTTAAAGCATGGGCTCAACATTTCTCAGGGAAATTCTGTGTCTTTTAAGTCTCCATTTTTTTGCCATTTTAAAGTGAAATTTTAAATTCCTGAAATTGGACCCTAATTGTCAGATTTTTCAGTGCCCACTTACACAGAAGTTTGGGTGGAAGAGAAGTCAGGTAGTGTGTGCATTCCTGAAGGTAATTTGACTGTTTGCAGCCCAGGTAATCAGTACAAATTGTGGTGCTAAGCAAAGAAACTGAGAGTTCAAACGTGTTCTCATGTCCTCCAAATTACTGTAGAAATTATGTCCCACTGGTGAAAAAGGCACAGTGACTAAAACTGTGGGGGAAAAGTGAATCAGAACACGATGAAGAATAAGATCCAGGGTGGGGCAGCATGGGGATAAGGAGAAAATCTCAGAATTAGGAAGAATGAATTGAAAACTTGCATCCTTTATGATATCATCCACTTCAGGGGGATTTGAGGCTCTTGGATTTCCATTCCCTTGCAACTGACAGCTTGTGAGAATGCCAGCTTATGTGGGAAATGACAAGCTGCCAGTGGGATCCTTTACTGGCACAAGCAGCCGCTCTGTTTGCTGGGTCTTGATCAGGCCTACACAACACAGACTGTCAGGTGGGGTTTGCAGCTCCGTGTGAGCTCCAGCTGGGAGCAATGTTCCAAATCTTTGAGGCGCTCTGCCACCTGCATCAGGGAGTGTCAGCCCTGGAGGCCTGGGCACTGCAGGAGAAGGCAGCTGGACGTGCTGGTTCTTCTCCTTGGGGTGCCAGGAGTTGGGCTCCCGAGACGTCCAGAAGGTGTTTGAGTGGAAGGAATGCTGAGAAGATAAGGGAAGTTTGGAAAGTAGGGCGCAAGGGCCATTACAGAGGAGTAGAGGAGGATTAGGAGAGGAGCTGAAGCAGCAAGCCAGCAGTGTGGGAGGTTTGGGAAGCAGGAACTTGAGGTTAATATGGGAACAGCGTGGGGGCGGTTTTGGTTGTGTGTGGGGAGGGGACCTGGAAGTAAGGAACAAGACGGACTGCTGTGATGGATTGTGAGGCTGCTGTGGGGGAGAGGAGACCCAAGTCCTGCACAGCCAGACAAACAGGAGGGTGCTGTGTGCACGGCGAGAGGGCAGCTCGTAACGAGCACATGAAAGGAGAGGGAAGGGGATATGAGGCACAGCTGACAGCAGTGATGAGTGTGTGTGCTTTCCCCAAGACAGGGCTGCTACCAGCTGTGTGTGCCACGCACCGGCTGGGGTTTGTGGCAGCTGGGTTTGTCAGCAGCCGCCCACCACGAGCTGTGTGGCCTCTGGGTGCTGCTGAGCTGCTCTGCTGTGTCCCACAGCTGCAGCTCCCCGCCAGCCTTCGATCTTTGGTGGTCCACCCCCAGGGGAGCTGCACAGGCCTGGTGTTCAGAGCACAGGATTTACGGTAACCAAGAATGGGCAGTTTAAAGGAAGCAGTTGTTTGTGGGTCCTGTATTGCTGTTTGCTGAATTTTAAAGGAAGGTGAGCTGAAAGAAGAGAAAGAGAGCCTTGCAAGAGGGCTGCTGAATAGCCCTACAAAGAACTGGGTTTATTCTCCTTTGTAGGAGTATCTACATATTGTGAGTGATGTAGATCTGTGTATGGAATAAAAGCGCAGAGTGTAAATTTAGAGCTAATTGCCCCATGGGGCTTGTAGTTGAGAACTGACCACAAAAGCTCTGATTCATCTGGAGGTAACTTTGCTACCACAGGGGCATGGTTAGATTGCTTTTAGGAACTGTCATACATTCCTAGGTTTTGAAAGTTCATAGCATCTTGGCTTGGAAGAGCTACCACTCATATTACTTAAGCAATATGAGTAGTTTTGGGGTCAGTCATAAATAGGAAGAGATTTCAAACAGTGTTACTTATTTATAAAGAGGGTTTTGATTATTTTCTGCCTCTTCTGAAGTTAACAACGTCAAAATTTGAATTAGTCACATGGAGACCTTTGGACCTCAGTGCCTCTTGTTTCTTTGCTATCATTTTGAACAAGGGGTAATACTTTGTTAAGCCTCATCCTTAAGTTGTAGAAATGAGCACTTTAAAAATGCTACTACATAGTTCTGATGAATATCAAATGAAATCCAGTGAGAAAATGAAGAAATTCTCTTTCTAAAATAGAATTCAAGGAGTCCATGGCAAATAGCGAGATCTACTGATGCAGAAACAGATTGTGATTAACTGGCATCAGAGCAGTATCAAGGACTGTTGTTGTCTGACTTTGTCATGCCACATTGTTCTTCCACCCTGTGAACCTACAAGTTGCCAGCAGTTAGCATTTTTGTTTCTGAACTTTGATAAGTTTATTTTTGCTAACTGTAGCGCACACGAACCTTTAAAAAGGTTAACTATGCCATTAGTAGCTGCAGAATTCACATCATTGATGTGTTTCCTTTACCACTATAAACAACATGCACAATTTACATAAAATGCAAAATATGTACGCCCCTGTTCCCAGTTTGTCCATCCTTCACTCTACTGACAGACTTTCAGACACATTTTCCTAAAGTGAGAGAATTTCTGGAGTGTGCACGTAGCGGTGAGAGATGGCATTCACCCGTGCTGTTGCACGAATGAACTTGTTAAACATTCCTTCTCCATCATGTCAGTCACTACTTGAGCAGCGAGACTGCTTTCATGTGGTTTAGCATCCTGTTCCTGCTAATAAGAGTGTTTGGTAATCAGAGAGTGTTGTCTTACATGCTACAGCTGATCCAACACTTAGAGAAACTGGAAATCCTTCTAAAGATGTTTCCTCTGAAAATGAAACTGGAAGTGTCGTACATAAATTGTCTTGCATGTCATTACAGCTGCCTACGGACAAAATCGGATTGGATGCTTGGCCAGCAAATGGCACTTTGCAGAGGCTTCTAATAAAAGTAGAGTATATCAGATGGGCATTTAGAACTATTTTTATCAGTGTTCCTACTTATATGTCATTTGAAAGAAAAAATAGTGGAGCTACGGGTAGATATTTCTTTAAATGCTAAACTTAATAAAAACATATTTTAGTGTCCATCTTAATAGGAAACCAGGATAGCAGGTTGCCAAGGGTATAGTAAGATATAGGCAATTTAGAGATACAACAAGATTTGGATTGTCATTCACACAGAGATGGATCTGATTAGGTCCCCTGCAATTATGGGGATGTTCGTCCTCATCTCATCCTAGTCACATAATTTGGTGAGAGGATGCAGTATGATGGTCAGTGGAATTGAGCCTGTACTGTTACCAGCAGAGAGAGCTTCAATAAAAAAGCGACCAATGTCCATGGGAACAAGGTGACTTTTTTTTTTTCAGTGATTATTATAATGGAAATGACTTGATACTATTGCACTGTCTTTTGAATGAGGCAACGTGTCTGTAACAGGAATTATTGAGATGTGTGTGCTTTCCTCTGAGTTTCATGCACGGTCAGGAATATACTGAACTATTTCTACCACGTGTAGACAAATAACCTGTCCTTCCTGTGTTCAGAAGGAGAATTTGATCTGTAGTTTTTACTTGAGTCTGAAAAGTCACAGTCACATAAGGATGGATAGCTAACAAGCTAAAGTGTAACCGAGAGCTCAGCCTTCTGAGTTTAAAGGCTTGGTGGGTTTTCAAGTTGGGGTTTTTTTTAAGTATTGGTTTCAAAATTGCCAAGGGGTTTGCCAGTCAGGCATATAAACATGAAAACCTAAATATAAATCCAAACTGCTGAAAGGAGAGCTGATCCAGAAATTTTTATCTAGAGACAGATGACTTATGTATCTAACCTTTTTTCCCTTTTCTATCCTTCCTCCCACACCTGATGAAACTATTTAGATTTAAAATGTTGAAAGGCCACATACCTGAAGCAGCAGTGGGCTTGTTTAAACACCATTTTCCGGTATTAGTTTTATAGATCCAGAGATGACTAATAAGGAAGTTTCTTCATTCAGTATTTGTGGATGACCAACTTTTGCTAGCATGAGGAACAAAGCTGGTATGAGAAGGTCATGTTGCCCAGGGAGCAATTCAAATCTCTAGAGTGAGTCATGGTATCTTAAGATACAGAGGGGAAACATAGTGCAAATTTCAAACAGGGCTTTTTTCCTTCTGCCTTTTTCATTTTTTGAGGTATTTCCAATCAGACTTATTTCACTAACACTCCTGGTGTCAGTATTCCTAGATTTAGGAATCTGGGGTTTCTACCTCCCTAGAATGAAAATGGTAGCTGCCTGGTAAATCAGAATGGTGACCATAGGAAACACTACTGGCATATATCTGGATGAGTTTCCATGGTACATTTCTCCTTTAGTTATTTTGGTGATTTGAATATGCACTGCAGCAGTAGAGAAGGTAGAGGTGTTTCCTTTGGCAGGCACAACACAGCATAATTACCATATGAAATTATTGCACATCCTAGCATCATACTGATGATGTTAGTGGTCTAAAGGCAGTAAATGCACCCCTAGACGTGATGTACCTCAGCAGGTCCCTTCTGTGTCAGAGACTCCTCTACAGCAGAGTTGCTGGGTACATGGAGCACAGTTTGCTCCACTCTCTCCTCCCGGGATCACTTCTGAACTTGGAAGGGCAGGATATTTGCAGCTGGTAAAGCTTTTAGTGGCATCTTCAATTAAGTCAGTGGATCTTTCCTAATTCAATTTCCTGCTGCACTAAAAACTCCCTACCAGTAGATGATGATGCTTTTCAAACCATGAAACCATATTAAAAATTTAATTTGGATAATATGTAAAACCGATAACATAATCAAAGTTCAATAAGATCTAGGCATGGTTTCAGACTAATATAGAACAAGGCAAAATTAGGTTGTGATATAATTTTAAGGCTAACCTTCAGGGAGATCTTGTCAGGAACTGTGGTGAAAAGTGGTTGAAGTCTTAGATCACCTATCTTAATACCTTTTTTTTTTTTCCCAGTGAAACCACTTGGGAAATAATCTTCCTTTTCTTTGGGGCATCTGTATAGATCTGAGCAGGGAAACATTATTGATTTTGAAACTTTAAATCACTGTGGACTAGTCCTGTCATCAGTTGAATTAATAATACAAGTAAATTTAGCACAGAGTGTTTGGTAGATATTGATTCACTTACTGTTCAGAACTCATCAAGCTTTCAGACAATACATTTACATGTTATTAAAGAACTCTCTGTCCAGGCCCAAAGAAGCTTCTACAAAAATTGAATTGAGTTGATTTGAGAAATTTTTGAAAAGTTCCAATTTGTTTATTGGAGAAATTGTTGAAAGCAAGGAGGAAATTTTTTTCACAAGTAGATATCAGTATCCTTAGCACAGAAACAGAAAGAGAGGAAGGAGAATACAGAATAATAGAAGGAAGGAAACTAGGCATGGTTTAACCTACAGGTGAGAGTTAACAATTTTGTTCTGCTGCAGGAAGAAATACAAAATTGAGCCAATGTTTAGCACATACCCTATGGATAAACTAGATTAAATGTATATTCACTAAAATTAAAAAAGAAAAAGAATAGAACTGTCCAGTGGAGCTGTTTGTTTTCATTAGACTAATTAACCTCTATGTCTTCAAAGCTATAAACAATGTAAGCCAGCATGGAGAAGCTTCACTGTGGTTTGCTTTGTGTAAAAATGTATTGAACAGGGATTGTAAGTTTATTTAGGTGCTAATTCTGTAATAATATAGCCTTTAAATGCAGTTTTAATAAGTTTTACTTCACTATTTTTTTCCTTTTTTTTTTTTCATTCAGATAGACTTTCACTTGAAGAAACTTCAAGTGTGTCTGTAGTTCACTTGGCTGGGAACAAGTCTCTGAGATGCAGCAAGATGTAGACATTCCCTGGACAGAATGTGAACAGCCTGTTTGGAAAGCAGCGTCCCTCACAGTGGTGCAAGGGCTCTCCATGCCTGAATCCAACGTATGTGTAAAAGCTGGAGGTAAGCTGCAGAAACACAACTGTCTTAGGGTTCGAAGGATGCTTACGCTCTTTAACTATTCCACAATCCTGCACCTCTGGTTTCATACAGTTGCTCAAGTGGGCAGGTTTTGCTTCATGTGAGCCACTCGAAGCAGAGGAGGTGCAGCCAACTTGTGTGTGCACCCATGTTGAGACTCTGCTCAAACTTGAGAGGAAAGGTAATAGAGATGCCTTGTACTTGTTTGGTGATCCAGTGAAGGGAATTATTTAGAGCTCTCATGGAAGAGCCAAGCTTTCCTAGGTCAGATCTTTCAGGCAGAGGATTTTTAAGGATTACATGGAGAGGGTGACTTGGAACCTGGATGCCTGAGGTATTGGTAGGGGTTTTATCCTACCAGGGATTTGCAATTAAACCCCGGGCAAGGTCATTTACCGCTTGTCCTTGCTCCCCATGTGCAGAGTGGGAACACCGTGGGTAGAAGCTCACAGGCACAGAAGCACTGCTCAGGCTTCTCTGCTGGAGCACGTAATGAGAGGAGTGTGCTGGGTCGCTCAGCGAAGCCATTTAGTTTGCCCATTGTCGCCTGAAATAGCGCCCGGGGAGCGTGACGCACGCCGTGCTCCGTGAGGCCCACAGAGCATATGGCGGCGTGCGCCGGGAGCCCTCCGTTCCCCTTCCCCACACGGCCATCGCCTTCCCGGGCTGGCACTCCAGCCCTTGTCTTCGAGGCGTGGTGACGTGCAGGCGGTGACGGAGCCAAGCACACATCTTCAGAGAGCTGCTGCTCACAGGAGAAATTAATATACATCAGGTAAATCTGCGGCTGGAAATGAAACCTTGGGACACTTCCTCAGCCGTGACTAATCCTGTGCGCACTGTGACTCAGCTGGTGAAGCATTTATCAAGAGAGCTCCCAGAGCACTCGGCTATAAGCTTGTAAATAAAAATATCTTGTTTTCTTGTAGCAAACAGAATCACTGAGCCTAATTTCATCGCCCGTTCCTTACCCCTTCAAAAATAAGCCGCCCAAATGTTTATCGCCGTGCAAGAGAGGAAACATCATCAGTAGTAAACACACTGCCTTAAATTCACATGTGTTTGGCTCCTGGTTTCCAAGTTCAAAATCTTAAAGCTCTGGAACCTGATTGATTCGGAATTATGTTTTGAAAACGTGCTTTTGGTCTGCTTCGTGGTTTATGAGCTGCGTGGTGATGAAACCAGATGTAATTAATCAAGTTAATATTATTGGTAAGCTGTGTATGTTGGCTGAGCTTAGTTAGAAAAGACTGAAAATCACAGTTTGGGGGGGTTTTTTTGTTTGTTTGTTTTTGTTTTCTTTTAAATGGACTTAGAAACAGACCTTAAAATAAGTATATTATTCATAGTTTGGCTACCCCACAAAAAGTCCCCTGCAAAACTCTAGGCTGAATCCAAACATAACATCTGATTTATTCTAAAACAGGAGCAAGGTATGGAAGTCCTACCACAAATACCTGTGAAGCTGTTAGGCTTTTTATATTCTCCCATATTTCATTGTAGTTTTGTTGAGTTTTTGGCTAAGGCAGCCCCTCAAATCATGCGTGAAAATTTTCTTTCTAATTTTAGCTCAGTTGTAACATTTACTGCAAATTATTATTTAAACCTGCATCTTGCATTTTGGGGTTGTTTTGTTGTTTATAAATGGCACCTGCCCCAAGATCTTTGTGCACAGAATGTAGCAACCTCTGCTCCAGATAAGTGTACTGGGAGTACTGCTGGTGGTGCAGCAGCCCTGATCGTAGTAAGGATGATTTTCTTATAACTCTTTACACTCCAAAGTGGGACATTGACATCTCTCATGTCAACTGATACTGCCAAACAGGTTTTCTGTATGACTTTGTATTCTGCTGGAGTCCAGCATCATTTTTCCATACTCATTCTTTCATGACAAACTTTTCTTCTTTGAATACAATCAACGTCTTCAGGAACAGAGCATTTTCGATGTTTTAGAGGCAGATTTTGTTCGCTATCATATGGCTGGCTTTGAAGAGTCTGTTAAGGAGAACCTTTAAACCAAATATGTCTCAATTAACTCATTTTCTTGCTGCTTGAAATCAGGAATAGGGAAACATCAGCTGAGTACAAAGGTGGTGTTTGACTTCTGAGGGCTGCTATAAAAACAGTAATTCACATGTTCTGTATTTTTCTTGGTCTTTTAGTTATGGGTAGTGTGAGAGGATAGAAACGACTTCATTTTATATGGTGATAAAATTGCTTGCTGTGAAAATGTAATTACTTTAAAATATCTCTGTCATGCTTCTCAGTTGTGCTTCTCACTTTTGTTGGAGACACTGAATCAAGCTATTGGTCAGGGTGTGATTAGTTGATCATGAAAAACAAAACATCGCAGGGTGTCTGTTCATTATTTAGACTATTTGTCCTTAGGTCATCTGGATTATTCCAGCTGGAATATGCAGTAGGTAAAATTTTACAGTGGGAGCCTTTTGCTAAATGTGAAACAGATGGGAGAATCCCAGCCTGCATCTCATTGGGTAGAAATTTGCATGCAAAAACCGCATCAGTTTTGACAGACCACCTTACAGGCAACGAATAGTTCCAGGGCTAAAGCACTGGTACATTGAGTTATACCAAGGCTCTAATCCTTCAGTGTAATACACCTGTGTTTCCTTGTAACATCTTACCTGAAATCAGCCTAGTTCTGTCTAGCAAAACTACTTCATTTCTTAGCTGAGATGATGCAAATTTGTTCTTGCTGTAAATTTGTGTCATCAGGTAAGTACCCGCATGGTACTTGGCATGACAGTGTCCTTGCAAATTAGAAATACACCTGCAAATACATTTTAGCGACGCTGAAATGTCTCACTGCTTGAAGCTGACATGTATTCAATCAATTGAGCATGTTTCAAAGCCAAGAAAATGCAGGTTCTTTCTTCTCTTCACGGTGTTCCTGCCAAGGAACCCAGCTGGGTGAGTTTTGGAAGATGGCACTGTGACACCTCGGGGTCCTATCTGCAGTGTGCCAGTCCCACAGACACCTTGCTTGTCAGTTCTTCCCCCCCACCCCTCCACAGCAGTTGCAGTGTTCACAGCTCCCCACTTTTCCGCTATGGTGCATTACAGCATAGGTAAGCTGGCAGATTTAGCTCACAGTAAAATTCCTTTGGATGGTGAAAAGGTCAGCAGACACTTGAAAATGGACAGTTTTATTAGCATGAGAGGAATAAAATGCCCTGGTTTCCCACTTTAGAACACCATGTAATTCTTGCTGATTGCTTTTTGAATAGTGTGTCATACACTGATGGCACCTGCCAAACACCAAGCAGGCATTTGAATTATTGGTGTCGTCATTCTCAAATGGAATAAATGGAAGCGGCTTGGGTGAGAGCATGCAAGGCAGCCTTCATACAGCAGCCTGTCTCTTTGCAAAGCAGCTGTGAATTTAGTGGGAATATAAATGAGAAGTGGCTGATAATTAGGCTGCTGCATGTTTTTGCATTATTATTGTTAGTTTCTAAAAATCAACCAGATAATCCTGAGAGTTTTGGTGAGAAGCATATATTTTTGCTTTTTTAATATCCTAAGCAGGGTTTCAGCTGGGTGACGTGGTAAGTTACAGCTCCTGGTAGGAAGTGGGAATAAGAAGGCACTTACGGGTGGCTCAGAGATGGAAGGAAGAGGATTATGATGGACAAGATGAATTTTCTCTTTTCTCCCTCCACCCCTGAATCTAATCATGCAATCCTTACATGATTTATTAGTGATGTGATTTATATACTTTTTATAGTGGCTGTGAGAGTAGGTGTGAAAATTGATTTCTGTGGCGATCCAGTCTTACTTGCTCTTGGAGACAGGCTCTTGCATGGTGCTAGTTCCAGCCTTCCCCATTTACCCAGGCAGCCTCTGGTGTCTTTACCCAACTGCTCTCTAGACTGCAGAACGGCATTCCAGCTCATGCTTTGCTTCCCATAACCTCCATCCAAATCCCTTGGCCTTTTCTACAGCGTTCACATTTAAACGCTAACAATGAGTTGCCTGGGAAAGCAGTTGTGCGTTACAGCTGAATGCTGTGCCAGGTCAGCAAGTTTGTGCGTGGCTGCCTGTGCCTTCTTCCTGTGCCAACACAGCAGGCATTCTCTTTTCCTAGACTGTGAAACACAGAGGTGGCCAAGTGCACTTGCCAACCTGGGGTTTGATTAGCTAAGGCGGTTTGCTGCAGCAAAATTGAGATTGTTTAGAGGTAACAGGGGAAGGTTCTTTCTGCCCTTTGCAGTGTGCTTGGGAGGAGCAGTTCCTCATTACTCTTGGTTTACAGCTTGCTTTGCTGTTTGGGATGCAGCAATAGCATCTTGAAATGCTAGATCAGGGGCACTGTTTCTACAGCGTTGCTTGAGATGAAAATGTGTGAAAGCGGAGATTAATTCTTTGAGATTGATCCTGATTCAGCTAAGAATAGAGTCCATGTGCACAGGCATCTCTGTAATGATAGATCTGACTTGGCATGTGAATTTGGCACTGAGTGACAGCCCTATACCAAGTACTGCCCAGATGGTGAGCTCTTGTAAAGCTTTGCTCCTTTTCCTCTCAAATCTGGTTATTTGATCTTTTGTATCCTCACGTGATCAGGCATGAGAGCAGTGGCTGACTGACAGCAAGGTGAGGGCCAGAAGAAGTGGGATGGCTCCACAAATGGAGGCAAAAGAGGCTGATTCTTACTGTCTTTGCATTTATGTGCCAGTACTTGCTGTCAAAGGGAGGATGCTGGTGTAGTGGATCATGGTTTGTTGTGGCTGAAGCAGAGACACTGGCACAAAGAGAGGCATCATCATGAGTGGGAGAGGGGGAAAGAGTGGTGCAGTGGCTGAGTAGGCCCTGGTGAAAAGGGGGAGGAAAGAGAAGCAGGGAGAGTCATTAAAGGAGTAATAGAGAGAGTTAGGAGAAGAATGAAGGGACACCAAAGCAAAAGATGTGACAAATCTGTCTAAATCTTATTCTGTCAGCAGCCTGCTGTGGTAGGGTAGTAGCAGTACATCCATTTGGAGCTGAATATTCCCTCAGTCATTGTTTTCATAATCCTCTTTCTACTCTAATACTGCAAATTATGCAAATGTGCCAGGTGCATGCTGGGTGCGGGATGCTGCTCAGAATCCCTCATGAGCATGCAAGGCTAATAGGCAGCTTTTGTCCAAAGCACAGCTCTTCCGTGTGACTCACAGTACTGGCTGCTGTTGGAAAATCCAGCAGTCTGTTTTGTTTCTCCAATATGCCACCTCTTAGCTCAGGTCGTGTAATATGTTCTTGGCACTCTGGAACTGATATTGGAAATGGTTGCGAGTGAGTAACGAATCTTCTTGCAGATGACCAGATCTCATGCTGTCTGCTTTGATGGGGTGGGTAAGAATGCAGTGCTAGTGCTAGAGTACTGATCCAGGAGGAGAACAAACTGAGTTCTGTCATGGATTCTCTTCACCAAGTCATGGCAACTTGTTCAACTTGTTCTACATTGGGATCACCCTTTACTGTGGTGGTTCCCTTTCCATCGATGGTTAATTATTATCCCTAAGAGCACAACAAAACCGTAACACCTCAGATGTTGCTTGCTGGTAGTATGACAGATTCTGTTACTGCTGTGGTAATTGGCACAGTTGCCTACCACGTAAGGGTGGTGCTAGCTCACTAAAATTAGAAAGAACTGATGGCTCAGCCCAAAGTACAAGCATTGCTATTGTCTGACTTGCTTGTTTTTGACTTTTAGCTAACAGTTGTCCCATCAGAGTGAGGATAATGCATAGCAGATGAAGAGCAGTGATTTTAGTGAACTCTCCATGCAGGTGATTCATGTGTTGTTTTATTTGCTTTTTTTTCTTGTTTTAATTGACTAGCTGCTAACCCAAAACATATGCCAGGGAAAGAAACATAGAAGTGCAGAGGTACAGAAGTCTTCCTTTTAGATTGTTTCAAATTGTTTGCTTACAGACAGGAATTCCAGCTGCTTGGGTTTAAAGAGTTGTCTTTTCCCGCTACCTCCAAACTGATTCACTCTCACTTGTGATGAGAGCCATTTAGCATTCAGCTCCACCATTTTTCTGTTTCTATATTCTCAGTGAGTAACTCCAGTGTTTCTTTGGTTAATTAAAGTTTACTGCAGGAGGAGCAGGAGTGGGTTGAGAGCACTGATGAAGAGATGACTAACAAAGTAATCGGCATGTGATTAAAGTGTGGGCTGACAGGCACAGATTAGCCTTCCCTGGACTCTGCTTTTATCTTAGCTCCATGTTTGAAATAATTCTGTGTAATAATATATAGAATTTCTATCCCATCTAGCTTATCACATTAGAGGAAACCAGACAAAATGACTCAATTTCAAACAGCTCTGATTCAATTCAGGCTGTAGCCACGCATTGCAAATGTGAGGTAAGGTGACTGACTCCTCTTTTGTTTCTTTAAAATTCTTTCCCTGTATGAAGTATAGGGGGGAGAAGGTTGGTCAGAGTGGAAAGTTGAGGTGGCATTATAAAGCCTCCTATAATGCATCATGAGGTGCATCGGTGACAGTCATGTCACGAAACACTTTGTGAAAATTATGTCACACAATGCTTTGTGACCAGGCAGCAGCTGAAGGCTGGGGTGGATGTGGAGGTTTGAGTGGTGGATAAATCGCAAAAGAAAAAATATAACTTTTCCTAGAGGGAGAGTCACCACATACACTTGCAGTGAAAGTTGTTTGCTCTGTGTGGCGGCTCTAACAGATTTTATTTTTTTTTTAATTAAAGAAGCCCCATGATTTAATCTTTTTTCTTTTTAAATTATAAATCTTGTTGGGTTACTGACAGCTGCCTGATGCAAGATGACATAAAGACCTGCTTTAAACATGTCATATTAACACTTCCTCCAGCTGCTCATATCCTTTTCCACCTCTGTAATTCTGGTATCCGGTGAGTTTAATGCTGAGGCATTACCTGAGCTGCTGTGCAGGTAATAAAACAGTGATTTGGGAGAGGCACCGACATGCAGAGAGAGCAGTGATGTCTGTTCCCCCTCCCCACATTCCTCCATCTGCCACTATGGCCACAGTGAGGACTGTTTGCAAACTAAAAGGGCCAGGATCCAAGCTGAAGGTACCACCAGAGGACATGGCAGGGGAAGGAAAGAGAAATCCTGTGAGGTGGTGATGTCCATGGCACACCAGAGGCACAGAGGGCTCCTCAGTGGTGACTGCCCTGCAGTGCTCATCCCGTCAGAGAGTGCAAAGGGCATCATCTAAACTGCCTGAGCAGCTGCTGCTGGCAGCACTTCCCCTGAAATTCAGAAGCCACCACCAAGAAAGGGAACTGAAACCAATAAGTCATTCATGGATTATTTGTGGAATCTTAAAATAAGGAAACAGAAAGAAGAAGGGGGAAAAAGAAAAAAAAAAATCGGGAATCCCTGTGTTCCTGGAGAGTTCAGTAAAGTTTTATTATGTAATTTTTCTCTCAGCATAGCCCCCAGTAGCCCAGTACTGCCCCTGCTCAGGAGCTTTCTTTTGGAAGGTGCAAAATTGCCACTTTCAACTGCTGGGGATGTTGTGGAGCCAACAGGAGACTGTCAGTGCAGTGCCATCATAATCAGTGGAAGTAAAATAAGTTGCATAATTCTTATCAAG
>VWZN01003777.1:130379-152932 GCA_013396955.1 Regulus satrapa | reverse complement strand
TTTTTTCCCTCGAATTTATTGCAGAAAACTTTGTCCCAAGGAGACGCTCCAAAGCACTTTGCTATATTTTGTACATTTAGCTTCCCAGGATAGCTCAGGTGTTCTCTTCCCCGACTTGTGCGTGTGAAAGGCAGAAAGTGTGTTCCTGACCATTAAAATTGCTCCACAGTTAATTAACGCTGCTCCCGGGTTTAGTTTTATTAAGCACTTTTTTTTTTTTTTTTTTTTTTTTATTTCAACGTTGGNTTTTTTTTTTTTTTAATCGAAACGTATAGCGTGTTATTAAATTCTTCCAACCCTGCTGGCAGCCGGTTTGGGAAGGGCTAACGGGGCAGCCCCGCGGGAGGAACTGGCGGCGGCTCCCGGGGCGCGGAGGGACGGAACGACACGGTGACAACGCAACGGAATGGGCTCACAGCGAGCAAAGGTGTCCTCTCAAATGAAAGGCGGCCGGCAAAGAAAACCCCTTCAGTCTGCAAATAAGGTGTTGAAGTACAATCGCTGCCTGCTTCCCTACGTCCTATTGCAAGGAGCAGGCGGTCCGATTTTTAACTGCTCGGAGGAAGAAGTTTTAATACTCAGAACTGCAGGGTTTTCCCCTTTGCACTGCTGTCCCTTCTTAGCTCTTGACATTTTTAACCCCTTAGTCGCCTTCTCTCCTCTACTTTTCAGAGGGTTGGGATTTTTTTGTTTGTTCGTTCGTTTTGTTTTGTGGAGTTTTTTTGTTTGTTTGTCTATGGTTTTTGTTTTTAGGTATTTTCATGCTCATACTCGAAGATCAGACATGGATGCCTGGCAACAGGTATGAAGATTTTTGTCTCCATTAAAGCAATCAACCTGTTGTGAGGATGCTGCCTGTCCTTGCAAATCTTGCCTATTGCAAAAACATTACCACCACTCTTTGCTCAGAAGTGTGCCTTCTCGGAGCTGCCAAGTGAAACCTGTGAACCTCTCTTTCGTCAGGGTAAAGGAGCCAAGCCACAATTATTTGCCAGTAGTGATTTTTGGTTTCTCCAGATAAATAAATAACCTACAAAGTGGAATTGCTGAACAGTGAAAGGTACTACATTTGATGTGGAGTTTAGATGGGCAATGCAAACAGGCTGTCCCAAGGAGGAAATCCCTGCCTGGTAATAAGTTGGTACCTGAAACCTCAGTGAGAACAAGCATCACTGTCTGCTATGTGTGTTTGCTTTGCTTTGCATAGTCCAACCATTACCACACTAAGAATGGGATTTAATTTGCTTATCCATATACATATGAAAAGACAAAGCCAAATGGAGAAAACACTTGCCAAACACAGTTTTCAATTGTGCTGAAAGCAGTGGCACACTGCTAACTCTATACAGCCATTTTCTGCATTAGGACAAACACAGGTCTCCGTTTTTAGAGGGGTGCAGAGCAGGACTCCTTCCCTCCAGAGCGCTGGTGTCACTCACATGTACAGTGACACAGCCCTGGCTCAGGAGCCAGGGAGTTTATCAGTCTCATGCACCGGGCCAAAGATTTCCAGCAGACTTCTGTTTTAATGCCCACTTTGACACTGGATTACTTCTACTTTCAATTAAACTCAACAGCCTGTGGGAACAGCTGCAGACTAAATTTACGTCTCATTTTGCCAAGCACAGAATATTTAGAAGAATGAATGAATGAATGAATGAATGAATGAATGAATGAATGAATGAATGAATTGAAAACACATGCAAGCAGCATATCTTTATTAAGACCTTTCAAAGTTCTGTGAATTCTAAAATACTTGGATCCTGAAAAATTGCTCTCATCAAGGACATCCTTAACAATGTAAGTGCAATATATTTATTTTTAGTTCTACCTAGTCCATTTCCCTTCATGACACAGAAACCCAAAAATTCAGTCTGACCTGTTTCTGCTCATAAATGAGAAAAGCTTAATTGATGTCAAAGTCATGCTGTGGATCATGTTTCTGTTCTGGAGTGTTACTGAGTACCCAAATATGGGTTCAGTTACAAAACACAGTATGTAAGAGTTCATAATGTTTTATAGACATTAAATCACAACCTGGCTAGCATTCATGTCAGGCCCTGCTAATTTTTCCTTACTGTGGTCGACATTAAGTTTTTCTGACTGTATGAGTCAGGTAAGAAGGGTGATGGACTTCTAAGATGCTATGTTTCCACATCCATATCCTCTAGTCTATTGTAAGGTAAATATTCCAAGGTAGATTGCATTCACCATCATGGCAAATCAGAGAGGGAGTCTAAAAAAATCTATTACATATACATTCAAGTTGAAATATAGACAACAGATTTTCTTCCTCTTGATGCAGTGCTATTTAATCATACGGCAGACAATGATTTTCTTTTGTCAGTAATACTACATAAAATGATTGTGGACAATCAGAGAGGCCACCTTGCCTTCTAGAGTTAATACACATTTTACAGATTAGACTACTTACTTTCAATATCTTTCAATAAAAACTTAATAAAAGATGAAATCTAGAAAAAATCCTTAATGATTAATGCTCTTATTAAACAGATCTTTTTATCTGGTAGTATTTATCTATTTTGTTTTGATTTTGTCATTTGGAGGCAGAAAGACATGTTTCTGATGGCTGATGGCTGACTTGCCATCAAAATGCTCATGGGAGAATTAACAGAAGTTTAAAAGTGACCCAAAAACCTCAAGAAAATATGCACATCATCACTTTTCATGTAAAGGAGCACAAGAGAGTTTTAACAGCTAAATATGAAAGAAAAAAATATAGTCTTTTTAAAAATAGTTAGTGAATCATACTTACTGATTGTGGGCCAAACATACATTTCATCTGCTGCAATAAATTTAAAATTACATGTGTGGATTTTGCCATTTGATAGAAGAGGAAAATGCACTTCTGAAGTCAGGCTTAATTCAAGAAAGTTCTGTTAAAAATACTTTCATGTAATTTATTGTGTTTCTTCAGGCACAGAAGAGATCAGAAGGAAAAGGCTGCATCAACTAGATACAGTTTTGGCACATAACTTAGCCCCACCTACCCTGTTTATAGTAGTCATCCTGATCTCACTAAACCTGCTATCCTTCCCTTTTTTTTTTTTTTTTTTTTTCTTCCTGTAGCTGTCATTTCTAGCCCAGCTGCAATAACTTCTCTGATAAAATCTCTGTTTAGTCTGTGTTGGACAAATTTTCATTCTCATGAAAAACTGTTTTTACTGGGGCTTTTCCTGGGTAAAGACTGAGCTGAAGAGTCAATAACACCTCAGGCTGTGCCTTCATGATAATGTACTTTAGGACACAAGCACATGGGAGAAAGAAGGATCTTGGTTATGGGTGGGTTTCAAAGCTGATCTTACTGCTGTGGTCTTTCCCTGATAGCATGGGTTTCTCCAGGTTTTTATTTCTGTTTTCTGAGGCATAATCTACATTTCCAGAGAATATAGTACCAGCAGAGAAAGTAGGCAAAGTTTTTCCCTTTCTGGGGAAAAAAAAAAAAAAAAAAGAAAAAAAAAGTGGCAAGATGATCCCTGGTGAAGAGAACAAGAGCAGGAGATAAAACATGGGCACTTGGCTGCTGCCAAACTCAGCAAGCACCTTGCTGTACAGGTCTCTGCATGCCTAGGTATGGATAGAGAGCTCTCAGGCTCTCTATGGCCACTTTGGTGTCTTATCCTGCTCCTCCTTTATCAGCTTGACCCTGTTTGCACACTTTGAAGATTCCCTCTCTACGCTACCAGGATTTAGCTCCCCCCACAATGCACGGGAAACTGCTTTTAATGAAAGATGAGAGGAAGGACACAGCAGTGTGCCTCCTTTTCCTGTGACTCACCACTGGCCTGGGCCCCAGCAAGGCAGGACTTCCAAGTAGTCAGAGCAGAGGTGCCCAAGCTGAGAAGTGAGCAGAATTTCAGTCATTTGTCCCCGGGCACTATCTAACTGCTAAATGCAGCTGGCAAAACTAAGCATTTGCTCCAGAGATCAAATGATGTGTGGTTTCTCTTGTATTCATGCCAAAGAAGAAAGAGATCTGTATCTCAACAGAGATGTAAATGCTGATGAAAGCTTCTTCTGAAATGGGAGCAGTGACAAAAGCTGCCAGGCTGGAGAGATACTTTAACTTATAACAAGGCATGAGGCTGGCCTTCTCTTTAACTGGGATACAGGAATAGACTCCACTACTTAGCTGCTCATTTTCCTCGTTTTTAGTAAGCTAACTGCACCTCAAACCAACCAACAGATACAGGAGTTCCTGTGAGGAGAGGTAAAGATGTAGACTAGTGGTTTGATTATATGAGAATTTTTTCCATAAAAACCCACTTCAAACTACAGACAAATTTATTTCCACATGTGCACACTGGAAAAATGGATTTAATGAACTCAGAATAATCTTTAAATTTTTTGACTAATACAAGAATATGCCCCTAGTATGACTAGAGGCTGCCTGTTTCCTTGAGGCTGCATTTATATTTGACAAATACCTTTCTCATTATGTAAAGCTGATCTGTGTAACTGAAGCTGTGGGATGGATTGTTCTAATAAGGGAAATTCAGAAGGGAATTGTAGCACACTTAATTCAGTCTTATAAATGAATTAATTAACAAAAGACCATTCAATTCAGAATCTGGTACAAATAGGCTTACAAACTAAAGTCACTGAGTTGCAGATTACTTTTCTTAAGAGATACTGCTTTACAGCTTGGTTTTCCATGTGAAAAAATTCTAAAATACTTTTTGTTTGATAAAGTTAAGTCAGTGATTTTCCTTGAGTATAAGTACCTTAGATTTAACTTTTATCTGATGGGAAGGCACCTCACATACTGCAAGTTCTGCCACCAGGACCAGTTTCATTCCTCCCTGTGGGAAGCTGGGGATATAAAACCTCTATTGTGATGACATTCTGTATCACAGGACTAGAGCTGTTGTGGAAAGCTGTAAATTTAGGATGGATTTAGGACTGTTGAAAAGAAACTCTTTCCCACTGTGTAAGCAGCAGCTCTGATCCTTCTTCTAAGACTGGAAGACAATGCGGCACCATGAAGTACACATTTATGTGGAAAAGGAGATGTGCATAAATTATACATAAATTATATATAGTTCAAATTAACTAATGGAATAGCCAGGGTACTTTAAATATTCAACTGGAAAGTTATATATCTAAACATATAAAATCTCCTCTCTATGGAACTCTACCTTCACAGGGAGTTAGGACCTTCAGACAGACTCTGAACAGTCAGAGAGGCTTGGTGAAACCAGCAGGAGGAAGGGGGGCTGGTGGATGACCATGCCTGCCCTCATGAGGGTGGTGCTGCTGGGCACAGAAACAGGCACTGCAGTTGTGCCTCCAGGCATAAAGTGGCTCTTCTTAGCCAAATATGTGACATGCTGAGGGAGGCAGAGAAGTCTCAGTCAACCGTGTGTTGCATAATCATCAAATATACCTGTAATACAATTCTGGCAGAGACAATTTTCACTTCCACATGGTTGCCTTGGGAAGCCTTCCTTTCCTAGACTGAATTGCAACTATCAAACCTCAGCTGATTTAGCTGAAAAAATATAATGGAAAGATGTATTTTGACTGAAATGGTTTGTTTCACATTGTGTTGCAATGAAAATAAAACCTAAATCAGGCAACTTCTGTCTTCACCAAGTTAGGAACCTGGTAATTTTTAGGAGAAGACAGGTTTACTTTGCTTGATTTGCAAAACCATTTTTGAGAAGACTTTCACATTTTTACACTGCTTTCCACAAAAAAAAGTGTCAAATTTTTCTTCCTGAAAATAAAACTAAAAAACAGATGCTGAAGTGACTAGCTAAAAATCACAAGTGAAGTCCCTATATTTTTGACGCACAAAAAAGGGTCTTTTTACTAATTCTTAATTAGATTTATCATTAGCATGAAGACTTCAGTGAACATTGCAGGTCTGGTGCTGTGTGCTCAGGTCAATACTTGTCCTGTCTACTGAAAGACATATAGTATGCTTTCATAGGATGATAGGTTAGACTCTCTGGCAAAGCTCACGTGGAAGTCACACAAGGCAGCGAGTGTCTGCTTGAGGATTTGCAAAAACAACCCAAACACCTTCCCTATAGGCATATTCACAATTTGTTTCCTAAAGCACCCGAAACAAGTAGAAACAAGTGAGCAGGACAAGAGGGTGGAGGGCCCAGGTGAACAGCAGTATCTTTGTGCAGGGTACATAAGTGGCTGTCCCAGCTGAAGGTTCACAGCTGTTACATGATTTTAAATTTTCCAGATTTCAAACTGCAAATCAGATATTTCTAGCTGGACCAATAAATTACTAAACTGTGTCACAAAAGGAAAATATTCAGCCTTATGCAAACAAGCAACAAAACCCTTCTGACATTGTCAGTCTGCACCTGTAGAAGAAGAACACTTTCCATAGCAAAATGATGGATGAACAGAAGACCTGACACATAAGGCACTCTGAAGAGGACAGTCAAGGTAATTGAAATTCAGAGAAATATATAAAAAGAAGAGTTCTCTTACAGTCAAAAAAAATACAGCAAGATGAAATATTTTAAGTTTTGATGTTAAAAATACAAAGGGGAAATATTATAAGCTTATCTTTAACAAATATAATATGTATATTTGAAGACCTGACTCTAGCCTGTCTCTCAATAGTCCTCCTTTTCCTCTATTCCATCCTCTCTCCCATTTCCCTGTTGAAAGAGAAGGCCAGTTTGCAGTTTGTTTGTTTTGTCACACCAACATTTTATAGGACAGTCTCCTGCCCAGAGTATCTGGTGGGCTGCCCTGTGCTCATCAGTGACTGCTCTCTTGCTGCTACCCTGGTTTGAGGAAGTTCACACAAATAGAAAGCAACAGGTCTTCATCATTAAATGCAGAGAGCAGTGTACACATAGAGGGCAGTGAGGAAAGTTAGGTACAGAAATACATGCCAGGAAAGAAAAGAGCAGCTGAAAGAATCTGTAAAGATAGTTCAAACAGTAGGAGATAAGTACTGGGAAACTGTGGTGATGCCTACCTCCAGTGAGTAAGGGGAGAGGACGTGAATTTGAATATTGCAAACATCCAGTGTTAATTCACTGAACCATAGAATGGTTTGTGTTGCAAGGGATATTAAATATCATCTAGTTCCAGCACCCTGTCATCAGCAAGGACACATCTCACTAGACTGGGTGGCTCAAAGACACTTCCAACCTAGCCTTGGATACCTTGAGGAATGGGGGACCCAAAACATGTCTGGGCAAACTGTTCCAGAGTCTCACTGCCTTTGTCTGAAATGAAGCTATTTCTAAAAATCCTGTCTTGTTCAAGATACACAGCTTGTGTGATTGTCTTAGCTTGTAATTTAGTGATAGCACTTAAATCTGGTGAAAAATTTCTGGTGAAATCAGATCAAAGGATGATGTAGGGAAATATAAGGAGTATTTATTGAAGATCCACAACTGGGAGCTGGATAACAAAGACTCTAAGGACACTTCTATCTGGTGAAAGAGGATAATTTGGGGTTACACCCAAAGTAACTGCATGGAAAACAGAAATATAAAAGGGAAAGGCTCTTGTGATCCTTCAAGTGTCATTGTATGTGAACTCAGATGAAATGAGCTGAGTTTAGGCTCCAGGCTGCAAAATTTTAACTACAATGATAATTAGTCATTGAAATTAAAATAATGATTTTCTGTAGTCATCAAAAAGACTACAGTAAAATTCTTGCTACTGTGAACTCCTTAACCACTTTCATTTTTTAAAGGAAATAAAATGTAGTCTAGGCAGAAATTAGTTTAAGGGACTCTGGTACATAATTTGTGGGTAATCACAGCAGTCCTCTACAATGAGTTTACTGTCTCTAAATCTATGCAGCTAAGCCATCAGCTACAAACTGCTGAATTATTTGACTGCCAGAGGCTGTAGGAAATTCTAATCTTTATTTAACATTCAAAACTCTGTAAGAGGCAGAAGTGGCTGACTCTGAACTCAGATCTGTTCCAGTGAGGCCCACCACCAGCTCATGCTGAGATATTTTTTTAATAATTAGGTTTGAGTAAGTCATTCATTTATCTTATATATTTGCATGATAAATTTGAAATGTGTTTCATTTACTCCTTGATCATTTGGTAAAAATAAAAAGTTTGAGAAAAATAAATTTTGACCAGTTTTGCTGACTCATTAATTTAATTAATCAAAATATTTTTTAAAAAATCAAATGCTGACTTCTGCAAAAATTTATTTTACTGTCAGTGAAGGATCATGTTTAGCCTTTTTTCAACTCTGATTCATGGCCCGCTGAAATTTATAGGAGCCATTCATTAGCTATAATGAGCTTTGAAATGGGTCCCCTGTGAAACAGACTGCTCAGATGAGAACAGATGTAATCATATTTGGATTTTTAAACCATACAGCTTGAATCTGAATTGTTTGCATTCAAGTCAAAGTGTGCTGACTTAGAAGAAGAGATAATTGTAACAGTTAGATGCATCTGCTACTTACTTTTACTGATTGCTCTGTCATGGATTCCTCATGCTAAGAGATGCATAAAGAGAATTCTGCAAGAGTTTGCCCTGGCTATGTTATATTCAATATTTTCATTAATGGGAGGAAGAGCATGCTTATTAAATTTCCAGAAAATGTCAAGCTGAGAAAGACTGGATGCCGGAGGACAGGATTAGAATTCAAAATTACCTTGACTAACTGGATAAATTTTCTGAAAAAAATTAGGGTGATATTCAATAAGAACAAGTTCTAGGAACTAAACTCAGCAGGGAGTCACCAGTTGCAATAATGTCATGCTATTGCAAAACACCCTCCTAATGTACACTAGGCAGGAATACAGATTACAAAGCGTGGCAAATAATCCTGCTCTGCTCAGCACTGCAAATGCCTCAGCTAGCATATGCAACCTGGCTTTGGCCAAAAGAGTTCAGGAAGGGTGTTTGCCAGCTGGAAAATATCCAGCAAAAAACAATGACGAACAGCAAAGATGATTTAGATTAGTTATCAGGGCAAAGCGGTCCTTTCAACAAGGAGTGAAGTAAGCTTGCTGATGGTTAGGAATTGTCAGCACTGGATATCTATTTGTATCTGAGAAAGTTGAAGGTCTGCTTTAGACATTTCACCTGCAAGTCTAATAAATCCTTTAAGTGAGATTGAGCTGTGTTTATTCTAGGCTTTGTACAACACAGTGTGAATTAGATATGGTTCAGTAAATGCTTTTAGAATATAAGTCTATCCTATACTTAGAAGTGGGCCATGTCTGGCATAGGACATTTAAAAGTGCCTCAGGTAACAGTACGTATGTACTTCAGCTAAGATTATTCTACATTAAAAAGATGCACACATTATTTAGCCACAATTAAAAAAAAAATCTTTAGTAGTTAACAAATCTGAAAATGCACTTCTTATTTCTTAACCCATTACTGAATCGTAATAGGACCGATTAATAATAAAGCATTTACCACTTCCATTTCCTTCTCCATGTTACTTCAATAATTCTGTAGGTCACACAATAAATGCAAACCAAAACCCCTACCATTTCCCAAATAGTTGTAGTAATGATCTTTATTGAACTGGGTGCATGGAAGGATCCAACATCATAAGAGATTGAAACTCAGGCACTTATACAGTCTATTTTTCAGATGATTTGTCCAGTTTATCAAGGACACCTGTTTTATCAACACCTCTTGATATTTTGGTATATGCTTGGCATCTGTGGAATTGTGTACATCTCTAAGAAAGTAAGCAGTCCTCTATGGTGGGTTGAAATTTCCTATTCTGGGTATTTAGCTCTGCAGGATACTTCATCAGAATCAGTGAACAGATATTTCTCCCAGGAAATAAGCAGAAGGAAACTCATAAGGAAGCAGTGCAACTTTAATGTTATATGCTGAAAATTGAGTGATTTTCAGTCAAAATCAGTAAAAAGTTATTTTCCTTTCCAATTATCCCTTAAAGAAGATCAATGTAGCCTTGAGGTTGTGCACCTACATTTACTTCATATTACCATGATGTGTGCTAACCACACTGTCAATTAACTTACAGTTTACCTACAAATGTATAAAAGAAAATACAGATTAAGAAAAAAGAGATTGTGATGAATTAAAATTTGTCACAATCTTCAAGCTTCTCTGTAAAATGTCGCTATCAGAACAAAATTTTTTAAATCATATTTGCTCCTTATTAGGATTTCTCTATCCCATGTTCTTATGGTACTTTTAAGTTTGAAGTAGTTAGCAATGATACAGATTTACACTAAGAGAAATTGAAGCATGGAGTGCAAACATTTGGGGTATTCAGGGATAGAACACAAATCTCTAAGACCCACCTGTAGCAATTTAAATTTGGAATGAAAATGGTTAAAACATGAAATAATAAGTTAAATTTGAACTGCACTAAAATGCAGCCTTAAACCAGAAAAAAAAAATTTACAGATTTTAATTTGTTTGATTTGTGCTTCCAAACACAGGAACATCAGGTACATCACTACAGTTCTTAGCACCAAGAGTTCAGTTTAATGATTTAAATCTACTCTTACAAAATTAACATAAAACCTAGAACAACAATTTAAGATTATGGAGCTAATTAATTATATCTGTCACTGTTAGTTCCAAGGGAGTCTGCTCAGTTGCATATTTTATGGAGGAGGAAAAGAGCGAGTGAAAAGGTGAAAAATTGTCTGCAACCACATTCATATTCAGCTCAATGTAAAAAATTGGTTATTTATTCTCTGAAGGAAAGAATACTATCAGGTTGAAAGACTCCCAGTCCTAAATAGGACCTATGTACTATGGAATAAAAACCTGTAAATCCAGCAGATCAGACAACACCCTTTTGATACTAACTGCTTTTTTTTTTTTTTTTTTGCCCCTTCTGACAGCTCATTTCTAAAGAAGACCTAAAGCTACTGATGTTTTATGGCAATGTTTGTGCATTTGCTAAATTAAAATATGCTTCATGTCTTGCCATTACTGCTGCTGAATTCTTTTTATTTTTTCATTGGTAACAACTGGAAGAGTAGCTGTTGGTGCTGGTGCTGGTTGGTAAGTGGTCACAGGGCAGGTCCTTCGGTTCTTGGCACAGGCAGGAGAGTGTTCCACCATCTGAGGAAAAATAAGAGAAGTTATAATATAGAATATGTACTTCTATATAATATAGAAGTTATATATAACATAGTCTGGCAGAAAGAGAAATGGGTTTGGAACCCCCCAAAGGCAGGTCTGGTTATGCAAATTCATGCAAGGCAAGGTGGATAGGATCTATTTCTATGAGTCTGCAAAACATCTTTGTGCAATGTCAGTCACTGACTAGCTAAGGAAAAAGCATGCTTTTGTAGGTCTGGACAGGTTGCACACATTTAGGAGCACGATATAATTCCTCTCACACTTGATAACCCTCTGCTGGCAGAACGTGTTACTTTATTGGCCCTTCCACCACAGGCTACTTCATGGAGTTGAGTCTAATGACCCAAAACAGTTGGGTTTGATTCAAATAGTCAGGGTCTAATCCAAGTAAAATGGAGATCTACAGAGCATTGAGAGGGCACAAAACAACACCAAATTAGATGATGATAGCATTTTAGTTGAGGGGATATATTGTCAAGTAACAAACAGGCCTCCTTGATTTTTTTCCCTAAGGTTAAGCAGCTGTGTTGTCTCTGTGTTGCAACTTCATCAATTATGTCTTATGAATATCAGGTCTGAATCTTCAAGTTATGGAGAAAATCTGAAGGGTTTGTCTACCCAGAGAAATTTACTGCCAGAAATACAACTGTCTTCATAGACACACTTATTCCTTCCATCCCCATAGGGAATTACAGCAGTATAGTCAAGTTGGTAAATTTTTCTATTTAGACAGGCCCAGACATCTCAAGAAACACTGCTAAATTAAATATTTCTCCTGGAGTAGCAGCAGATACATGCATACTTTCATTGGATTTTGGTTATACACACACAACAAAGAAGTTTAAGAGACAAATACTTGCACTTGTGTTATAAGGATGTTTTTTCATGCCATTTTCTGTCAAGATTCAATCATCCTGCAAACCTCAACCCAGCTTTGAGCAGAATTTCTCTGTGACCCTGGTCCAAAATTTGTGAAGCAAAAATCTCTTAGAGGAATATCTGCAAATCTTTTTCCTCCCAGAAAACCCAAGTCTAAACTCTTCAGTAAAGTTGTCAGAAGTGCAAGTTAAAGAATGAGTAGATATCTGCTGAGAGTTATTCTACCTTTTCTGCCGAAGTAGGACTAGAATCTGGTGGTAATCCCATTCTCCTGTTTTTCAGCTTACATGAATGTTGAAGAAATAGTTGTGTTTTTTAATGCTACATATGTACTGACAGAATAACTTTCAACCAATGTCAGAAGATGCATTAAAATTACTTTTTGTATCCCATTTACTTCTAAATATATTCTGAGGGGTAACAACTGATCTCATTGAAAGCCACAGGAATTTTTTTTTTCATTTAGACTTTCATGTAAAATATGAAGTATAAGAAGAGCACATAGGCACACAGGTCATCAGAAACTATGAATAAAGTGCTTGTCTGTGTGAATTTAGGGCTTAAGTATCTTAACTAGAACAGGGCTATGCACCCAAGAAAATCTTTCTAGTGTTAGAGTTGGGCCAGACACACATGCATGAACTCCTTGGTCTCTGTCATCTGCTCATACAAAGATCAAAAATTCTTGAGCCAGAGATCTGTCTCTCAAGGCATTAACTAGTAAAATCACTTCTAGAGCTTCTTGATGCTAAACACACTGATGACTACCTGTCTTTTACTGGATTTTAAAGGCTTTTGAAATGTATCAGTTAAACCATATTTTTAAGATTTAAATACCTGTCTTACTTCAAACAAAAAACACAAAATACTAAAAAATCCTCCCCTGCGTATTCTGAAAGAAAAAAAAAAGGTGTTTTTAAAATATGGTTTGTACTCATGACTCATTTTAACTATTGGAATGTTGCTGGAGAGTGGATGTGTCCAGATAAACTCTAAAAAAATACTGCTGTGAAAGAAGGCAGTGAAGTATATCTACTTGTATGAAAATGACTATTGACAGGCTTCAACAAGGTCTATGGTGGTTTTAAAAAATTCCTGAGCACTTAGTTTCAGCAGTTCACAACACCATCCGGGGATTTACTTTTCTTTTATGAGGATGTCTGTAATTTCTCTCCATTAAAGGACATCACTAAAGGGGAGAAAAAGCAGCAAAGAATTACCAATTTGGGAAACACTGCCTGGTTGTGAAAGAAAAATTAGACATGTGACAACCTTAAACACACAAAATTACAATAAAGTAGAAACTATACTGTATTTATGTATTTTGAAGCATAAGCATTTAAAAACCAGAAGGGAAGAACCAACAAACTCAGAAAATTATTTTCAACAGTAATAAGCATGTAACTTGCACCAAGACCCTGCATTTGGCCTGCAGAGTATTAGCTGAACACGTCTGAACAAGGAGACAAAGTAATAACCAGACACAGCTGTGGGGTGACATGAGAAACTTGAGGACCAGTTGGTACCCATTCTGTACTTCCACTGTGGCAAGGAGCAGAAATTAATGTTTTATTCTTTAGAACGCACACTGGTTCAAATTAATCTTTTTGTCTTTGTCTTCTTCATTTTCTCATGCATTGCTAAGGAACTCTGTACATTTTTATACAAGACCTCAGGATTTATGTTTTTTGAGGGCTTTCTTGGGGAAAATCACAGGGTGTTTTGCATTCCCTTGGAGAAGGCAGGGAAGGGTAAATTTGAAAACCAGCTGTCTATGTGCCTGCCAAGGAAATCTGGCATGATAACCTGATTTTCTGTATTAGATATCAGCAGTAGGAAGTGCAAGAACAGTCCTTGTGAAGTGGAACACTTCGAAGGACAGGAGGGTTCACAGGATGATAGGATGTAAATACAAGAGGGCCAAAGAAGTCTACAAAATCCAAAGCCATGGCAGCTGCTGAAGTTGAACCACCTTTTTATTAAATCTTCATCATCCTCCCTGGCACAGAGCATGAAAGCACCATTTGATTTCCCTTTATACCAACTGGAATTATTCCTCCGTAAAATTGGACCCACACTGACATGGTGGCATTTTATCTTTCTTAGGTGATGCAAACAGGGATAGCTTAATCAGCATCTATGGAGTCACGGTGAAGCAGAATGAAATAACAGCTTTCCTCCTCTTAATCTGCAACTTGCTGATAGTAATTTTTAGGATGGATAAGGAAAAATAAAATTTGTTTTCTTACAGATTGCAATATTAAACATCACAATGTTAGTAATAGATAACAGTAATAATCACTCTCCCTGTAAAGCCCTTGAGATTGTAGTTCTCCTTGCACAGCTGGGGCACTAGTTAGATAAATCAGTAAAATCATCAGTACAGCAAGTTGCAGACTTCTACAGTGCAAGAGAAAAGAAGTGCTTTTCCCTTATCCACAGGTGACAACAGATGATAGTATGCCCAATTTCAACTTGGAGGAGCAAGCCTTCTAGCATAAGGATATCTGAGTGAGATAGATACACAAAAGAAATGTCACAGAGATCTAAACTTCCGACAAATGTGCCCTTCAAGATGTGTTCAACAATGCTTATGCGCTATTTATGTTCAGAAAACTAATAATTTCATGTAGTCATTTGTCTTAAAATGGTCATGTTGGATTAAGAATCTATTGTAGACATATATTTTTAGGTAGCTCCATCATACTCAGATGCCCTGAAGTATTACATTCACTGCAATATCCCTGAAATGATGATGTGGGTGTAATGGTGACTAACTATTCTGAATAACCCTTATTAGCTGTTCTTCAATTTCATTCTACCATAATCAGTCTTTAATTTTAGGTCTGAAGCTGTATTCTTAACATTTACAGGAAAAGAATTTGTTCAGAGTTTTCATGGAAAATAATGGCAAACTTCACCTTATATGTTGGCTTGTAGGGGAATATGTGATGTCTTTCCCAAACTGAACAATTTGAAAATACTCACATAGGATGCAATAATAAAACTACACCAGCCTCTGGGCCTTGAAACTCCTAATATTTAAATACCACACAACTAATTTGTGGTCTGAGTGCCTGTTGTTTATGATTCCTTGAAAATTGATCCAGGACATGGCAACTCTGGTATCTTTTAATATAATGCAATCTTATCAGATGTTCTTGTCACCAGTAAAACTGCAGCACGAATAATGGTTGTATGCTGTATTGGATTTTACACTATTGTAAGTGTAATCAAATCATCTACTTTAGTTAAGTCAGATTTGACCTGAACTTAATTTTTAGATTATAAACCAGCTGTGAAAAAGGTCACATTTTCTGGTTATTGAAGACAACAGTGACACACAGATATTTTTCATTAGGCTGTTTCTCCTTTATGTTGATTTCTGTGACATAAAGAAATTTTTACATCACACACAAAAAAATCTTGAATATTACCATTTTCATCACCAGATTCTTAATAGCAAAGTTCATGACATGTCTAGCAAACTGTCTGTTTTTATCTTGCCTGATAGCAGGTCTTGGAGCACACTTTATTTAATGTGATTCACTATAGTAAAAGAATTGATGGGAAAAACAGATGTTTTCAGGAATGGGTGAGAAAAACAGTATCATTTTGAAAGGATTACCAGTTGTAATGCAGCTACTTTGAGGAATTAGATAGAAAGGGAAGTAGAGAAGTAAAAAGGGTATCTCACAGTAATGGAAAAATAATAAATAAAAGGAGCTCTCCTACATGGTTTATGACTGTGCATCAAGTATTTTTTTCTCTCTCAGACAACTTCTCTGTAGATTCTGCCTCTTGGAAGCAAGAGAGACCACCTGTTATTGCATTAAAACCACATGAAGGAACAAGGTATCAAGGCGTTGCCCCTGAGCCACTGAGCTCTAAAGCAGACCAGAAGAACAACATTGTTTTGGGTTAGTGACCAAAAAGTTTCAGAACAAATTGAACTTTTAGACTGCATGCAGAACAAAATCAAGCCTTTTTGCCAAAAATATAACTGAGCAGATAAGACTAGAAATAAACAACACCTCTTGATACTTAGTTTTACTCTCTAAATCCTTCAAACGAGGCAAAGAAGGAGAATGAATCGTTGATACTCCAAGAAATTACCTTATTTTCCAGGTAAAGTGCCACTTATTTCACTTATTTATTTTGTATCTGGTAATTTAATGAAAATGAATACATTTTGACATAATAATATATTTTTGTGAAAAACACATCTATATTTTTAAAAGAGAAGCAAGAAATTACATTGCTAAAATGAGCCTTCAAAGGGAATTCAGAAAACAGAAATTTTCAAAATGTCTTTGGTTATTGTTTTGCTTCCGTTTTCAAAGGTGTAGGAGGCAAAGGGATTATTTTGCTTTTTTGAACAACATACAGAAAGGTAAATTCATCAAAGAGCTAGGTCTGCCTCTGATATGTATGGAAGTTGGCAGTGTGTAGGCTTAAATGGCTTAAAGATATCAGAGATATTATATATGCCACTCTTCTCCTACAGAAGGAAGCAATATTACACTGTAGTCCTACTCCATATAGGCCTTGTGTTATGTGAAGCTCATACAAAATGTCTGCCAAATCAACCTGCTCCCTGAACTCTGCTTCCCAGCAACCACAGGATGCTGTGCTGTTTGTGACCTCTATGTGTAGTGCTATTGGAACGTCTGACTTAGAAGCCACTCTACAGTGGTCAGATTTATGTTTCCGATTGCTGTTTTTGCATATTTTCTGGTTTTTCTGGAACACAATCTAACATATAACACAAATGTGTTCTGGTGCCCCCAACACAAAAAGGACATGGAGCTGTTGAAGCAAGTCCAGAGGAGGGCCATGGTGTTGGTAAGAGGACAGGAGCACTTCCCCTACAGAAACAGACTGAGAAAATTTGGGCTGTTCAGACTGGATATGAGAAGGTTTTTTGGAGGTCAGAGCAACTTTTCAGTGTCTGAAGGGTCCTACAAGGAAGCTGAAGAGAGGCTCTTGGTTAGGAACTGCAGTGATAGGATGTGGGGTAATGGCTTCAAACATGGTTAGGCTTCAAACAGGTTTAGGTTAGATGGTAGGAAGAAATAATTTGGTGAGGCAGTGGTGAGGCACTGGAACAGTTGCCCATAGAAGTTATGAATGCCCCACTTCTGGCAGTCCTCAAGGTCAGGCTGGATTAGACTCTGAGCAAGCTGGTCTAATGAAAGACATCCCTGTCCATAGCAGGGCAGTTGAAACTAGATTATTTTTAATGTTCCTTCCATCCCAAACCCTTCTATAATTTTATGATTCTATTATTATGTTAAACTATTCATGAACACCCCAAAACTGAACATTGCACTCCAGCAGTGACCTTACAAGTGCTGTATTGCTTTTCTTCAGCTGGTGAAGTATTGTAAATGATGCCCAGAATGAGGTTAGTCTTCATCACCAGATGGTCATACCACCCAATTTACCAGCCACCAGGATCTCTCGGGTCCTTCTCTGCAAAGCTGACCCCCCGCCTATCAACTCCCAAACTCTCCTGCTACATTATGGTATCCTCATGAGGTTTTTCAGTCCATTTCTTCAACCTATCTAGATCCCTCTGAATGACAGCCCTATTTTTTGATATACTGATCCTTCACACAGTTTTATACCATTTGAAAACCTAAATTGCTATGAGGACATTTTAAAGCTGGATATGTAAAGCGGAAAGATAGTAAAAGACATTGGCAAAGTGTAAACAGATTCAAGTGATATATAAAACATTTTCCAAAATGGAAATTTTGTTCCAAAAGTGGAATTTTTGTTTCCAAAGAATAGTCCAGATTAAAATATTTTTGTCACTGGATTGACTTGGTCAGTGCTGATGAGAGGTCTTCCATGATACTGGCCCAATGCGGCAGATGGCTGGAGTGGCTGAGGGTCAGGGCCATGGTGCTGGCACAGGGTGCGGAAAGGCTGCCTCCTCCTTTGTCTAAAAGGAGGAATGAAATTATTGCTCAGCCTAATTCTCCTTTTAAAACAACGCTGCCAACACCAGAGGAAAAATGAGGGCAAAAAGTGGATATAATAAGCTTTAATTTTAATTATCAGCTACTAAAAACACATTCCTGCACACCAGTGGCCTCTCTCTTGCATTGTGCTGTGCACTGTCCAATTCTCTTCCCTGACTCTGGGTGGTCATATTATGCCAATATGCAAATCTGTCTGGAACAAGATATCTTTGTGTTTAGCACTTAATCACTTTTATATGAGAAACTTCTTTTCCAGACACTGACTTTCTTGAGGAGCTATTTCAAAGTTTTTTGATCATCTGCCCTTCAGATGTCTCACCTATGTTGCCAATATCTTCCCAGATATTACTAGCATATATGATTAGGCACAACAAGAGTAAATACATTTTACTGCCAGCAGTTTGACACCAGAATCAGACAGGATCCAAAAATGTGTCATCCACTGAAAGGCTTTGGATTAAAATGCAGGGAATGCCTAGACTTTTAATTTTTCAGTTTAAAATAAATATCTTTCTACATAGTTTACTAATTATTACAAAATGCAAAGTGGTAAGGGGACAGAAGGGATGCCTGAACAGGGATAAACAAACATTGACAAGCTGAGAAACTTATTTTAGATGGTTTCAATTTAATTTTAAAATTCTTTGCAATACATGTGTCATATTTTCCCCCAAAAAAATTCAAATCCTTTTCTACAGGCTCAATTTACTTGTGTGCTTGACACACTATGTGGTGTTAGAGTAATTCCAGGTATGTCTTGCCTTTTGGATGTACAAATATACTGGGACCATGGTTGTGGTGAATTAAAAAATTGTACCATCACATCCGATCAACAAGGCCTCCTTCGGATTAAACAACATCAGCTTTCAGTCACTCATTGTATGACTTGTGCTCCAGACCCTTCCCCAGCTCCACTGCCCTTCTCTGGACACTCTCCAGCACCTCAATGTCTTTCTTGTGGTGAAAGGCCCAAAACTGAACTCAGGATTCAAGGTGTGGCCTCACCAGTGCTGAGTACAGGGCAACAATCACTGCCCTGGTCCTGCTGGCCACAATATTGCTAATACAAGCCAGAATACCATTGGCCTTCTTGGCCACCTGGACACACTGTTGGCTTATATCCTACCAGTTCTCAGCCAGCACCTTGAAGCTGTTTCCTGTTGAGTGGCTCTCAAGCCACTCTTCCCCCAGTCTGTAGTGCCACCTGGGGGTGGTTGTGATCTGACTGCAGAACCCTGGACTTACTGAGTGTCATGCAGCTGTTTTCATGCAGCCCATCAATCTAGCCCACAGAAGATCTCCCTGCAGAGCTTTCCTATCCTCCAGTAGATTAACGTTCTCAGCTAACTTGGTGTCGTCTGCGAACTGACTGAGGGTGAGCTCAATCCCCTCAGCCAAATCATCCGTACAGATATTGAACAGGACTGATCCCACCACAGCCCTGGGGAGTCCCAGGAGTGGCTGGCTGCCAGCTGTGTTTGGTTCCATTCACCACCGCTCTGTGTGTGGCCAGCCAGCTTTCCCCTAGCAAAGACTATGCCCACCCAAGCCACGAGTAGCCGATTTCTCCAGAAGAATGCTGTGGTGTCAAATACTTTGCCAAAGTCTAGATAGGCAACATCCACAGTCTTTCCCTCATCTGCTGAGTGGGTCACCCTATCATAGAAGGAGATCAGGTTGGTGAACAGGCCCTGCCTTTTGTAAACCAGTGCTGACTGGGCCTGGTTGTCCTGCATGTGCTGTGTGATGGCACTCAGGATGGTCTCCTCCATGACCTTCCTTGATACCAAGGCTAGGCTGACAGGCCTGTAGTTCCCTGGATCATCCTTCTAAATCCTTTAACAGAAAAACACTACATTTGCTAATTTCCAGTCTGCTGGCACTTCTGTTAACCAGGACTGTTGGTAAATGATTGAAAACAGCATGGCGAGCTTTTTTGCCATCTCTCTCATTGCTCTCGCATCCCATCAGGACCCATACACTTGTGGGTGTCTAATTGGCATAACAGGCATAAGCCTTTGTTCCTGGATTATATTGGTTTTATTCCCCATCACTAACTTACAGCTCTGGGAGCTGGGTAACCTGAGAACAACTGGTTTTGGTATTAAAGACTGAGGCAAAGAAGTAATTAAGTACCTCAATCTTTTTCTTATCCCTGGATGCTATTTTACTCTCTGCATCCAGCAAAGGATTGAGATGCTCCTTAGCCCTCCTTTTGTTACCAATGTATTTATAGAATTTTTTTGTTTGTTTGTTTCTTTAACCACAGTGGCTAAATCAAGTTCCAATTTTATCCAAAAGGCTGTTGCTGAAATAGGACCTGAAATGTTTTGAGAAACTCTCTAGTGTTTTAAAGAATACAGATGTAAACTAGAATTTATTTCCTTTTACTCAGATGGCAATTTATTTTTGTGACAGTGAAATATTTTCCAAGATGTGAAGGGAGGTGTAAATCTGCACATTCTTAATAAATAAATTTATGTTTATTAATTTATATGGCTTGCCTGAAAACACCCTTCACAGTCAGTCTCACATGAATAATTAGATACACCCTCAACCCGAGTCCTTCAGTGTAGGGGAAATACAGAAAATCAAGACTGAATCCTTAACAGGACCCACCTATCTTGACTCTATTTTAAGTATTTATGAAATATTCACTATTTAGAAGCATAAATCACTTGAGAAAACTCAACATTGTCTTCATTTGAAGAGTCAGGGAGTTCCATAAATGAGACAGCTTCACTAGTACACATGGTTCATATATGCAGGAGGACCCTGTGCACACCAAGATGCACCACACACAGACTGCATGCACAAGTGGAAATGCAGATAAAATTGCCTAATCTCTTCTATTGCTTTCACCAGGGAACCCATGTTAGATGTGATGAATTCAGATGTAGATGACTGCTTGGTGAAAATCTGAAAATACATTTTTTAATACAGGGCACCCATAAGTAGAGATCCACTCTTGTGAAACTCCAGCTGGAGTACTGCTTCCAACTCCAGAGTCCTCAGACATGAAAGACATGGACACATTAGAGAAGATCCAGAGGAGGGTCACAAAAACAATCACAAAACTAGAGTATGTTTCCTATAAGGACAGGCTGGAGAGTATGGGCCTTTCAGCCTGAAGAGAAAGCTCTGGGGAGACCTTAGAACAACCTTTTAATACTTAAAAGGACCTTACAAGAAAGATGAGGACCATGTTTTAAGTAGGATCTGTAGCAATATGACAAGACATAATGATTTTAAACTAAAAGAGGGTAGATTAGGATTAGATACAAGGAATAGGTTTCTTACACTGAGGGTGGTAAAACACTGAAACAGGTTGCTTAGAAAATAGGTGGATGCCCCTTCCCTGGAGACTATCAAGGTCAGGTTTAAAGGCACTCTGAATAACTACATCTAGTTGAAGATGTCCCTGCTCATTGCAGGATTTAGATGACCCTTAAAGGTCCCTTCCAACACAAACTATTGTTTGATTCTATAATTCTATAATCCCCTGATTCTGTCCAGACCTCATATCACCAAAGCCACTTGAAGAAAGAGGAAAAAAGCTTTCTGGGATCTTTAAAATATATAAAAAATGAAGTGGATGTCCACTCCAACTGATTGAAAATATTATCAAGTTTGTATAAAATAAAATGTATAATGCATATGTTTGTATAATGTAAAATATTATAGTTATTGGGCCACTTGTGGTACTGTGCTGTCATCACAGTCATAGCTAAAAGAGCTTCATTTATAGGATGTCACTGTGACAAGTATTGCACAGAAAAAGACGAAGAAAGCTGTATCGAAAACACATCCTAACAAGGCCACATCACAGGCACAGAGCCTTTAAATCCTGAAGATTTGGAGTGGTATTGACTTGCTTTCCCTAACGTCTGCAAGTCCCTTTTCATCCTGGTTGTCCATGGAACTTACATCATCTATGCCCTTAAAGCCTTCCTGTGACAGGAAGCACAGGTGCCGTGGAAAAGATCAGCAGTTATACATATATAAAAGAGAAAATGACAGAAATGCCAAAGATAGAGATGTTTTATATTGCAGATCCAAGTCTTGTGCCAGCAAGCCATAATCGGGTAATTAAAGAAAAAATAGTTTGCCACTAAGTGTTAAATATTAATTCAAAATCTCATCCTCTAGATCACAACAAGAACTATAAAAGAGTTGTGAAATGAAGAGGAGAAAAATAAGAGGCCATGAACATGTTATGGAAGTCATTCTCCATGGCCTCATCTCCCCTGACAGAAATGTGTATTGCAATCTGTCAACCAGGCAGTGACCATTTTTTAAAACACCCTCCCAGGCTGCATGCATCTGTAGTCTGTGTGCACAGAACTGCTGGTCACACAGAGCTGGAAGTGATGGGTTTGGAGGACAGAATCACTCTGCCTTTATTAGGACATTTTGATATTATACAATTTCTCTTCTCCCATTCCAGCTTGCATTTTAACACCAGCCTTTGAAAAGTAACCTATTCCAGGATTTTATATTAACTGGCTTCTGTTCAGACTGGAATACAGAATTAAAGACATTGAAAACAATTTCAATTTTTAGTCTGGAAGCTAAACCATAAAATAAGGAAATTACATACAGCTCAAAATCAGTC
>VWZN01003777.1:108565-130006 GCA_013396955.1 Regulus satrapa | reverse complement strand
TTTTTTTGTTTTTTTAAAAAATCTGTTACCTGTCTTGGATTGGTTCCAGTAACAGTTCAGTTGAAACATATTAATTCATGCATTCTGTCTCTTTCCTTCTCACTGATTACTTGTTCTTTTTGGAACTGAGCTAGTCTGAATTCTTGTGTCCAGGTACCCTTACACTTTGGAGAACCTTGAAGTTCGGCAACTCTCACTGCTGCCTGACCTCTTAATCCAAGATCTGAGACTAGCTTTTGGAAAGTTGTAGTGCAAACTTCTTAACTTCACAGCTTGATGAGTATTACCTCTTCATCCTTTGAGCTTAATTAGAGTTTGATCGAAACACATGTGCTTTACATTCATTTCTTGCAAGTACACTTTGGTTTCACTCTGATTACTTTCCCTCCTGTATAAAACCTGCCTCCTTTTCTCTCCCTAGTGTGACTCATTGCTTGCTTTGCAGTGCTTCACCATGGAAATATGCACTCTGTAGTAACTTTGATGTGATTAATATCTTCCAAGACTGACCCATATTTAATGCCAATGTAAAACTGACACAGAAATGTCATAAACAGACACAGGGTAAGACTTTTTTATCTTTCTCTGGCTAACTTGTCCCCAAAGGTCCAGTATTTTTTTTTAAATAAAGTGGGGGTTTTCATATAAGAGCACACTTAAGGAGCAAAGGCAGAGAAGGAAGAAAAGAGGTTATTCAGTGTGTAAGAGGCCTCTTCTCTCCTTCCCACATTGTTACGATTAACAAAGTCATCAGTGTCTGCAAATGCATCTGTTTGCACATGAAAAAACCATGACAAGCATTAGTTCAATAGTGCTCTTGCTAATTAGTATGAACACTTACACATGCAAATCAAAATAACTATCAGTTTGTGCATGCAATTACTTGATTTCTGCATGCAAATGTCCAGCTGAGGCCAGATCTTAACCTGTTGTAAACTGGAATAACTCCACAGGCTTCAGTCAAACTATGGTGGTTCATATTCACTACAGAATTATTCCAATTTTTTTCAGGCAATTTTCATTCTTGTGGATTTATAGACACTGTATAGACTTGCTTAAAAAAGTTGATTTTTTTCATCCTAGTAAAGACAATGTCTTACTCTAATGATGGCTTGGATTTTGCATTGTTGACAAGTTCTATATGTTGAAGCTCCTCTTTTTCCCTATGAGCTCAGACTATACCTTATAACCTGCAGCCTTATTCCAAAGCTGGAATGAAGGTAATTGCAAAATGAAGATCTGGAAAAGGCTTAATTTTTCAAATATTTGTACATCTTAAACTCCACTCCAACAGAGAACATTTTGATGCATCATATTTTGATGTAGATGCTCATTCCAACTGAGACTATTTCCATTGTGTCACTATGGGCCATGTTGCATTTGGTTAGGAAATGTTGCGGTCCAAATGACATCAATGGGGTCTGAAAAATATGTTTTTGAGGTTTTCTAGGCTTTTAGCCCTCTAGAGGCTTAAGGAAGGAGTTTCAAAATCATTACTAAAAGCTTTGCTGTGGATGCATTGCAGAGCTCATAAAATATAAAATGTCATTTTTCTTGACATGAGAAGAAGATTAGTCTGACCCTAAGTAATACAAAGATAGTACATTGACTCTACTGGGTGGAGAAAATGGCCTTTTAAACAAAAGTCAGTTGTAAGCCAACCAGAATATGATATAAGTTCTTATCCGAGGGTCAGCTGTTGCAGATAATTTGGTTATGGCAGATACTGCTGGGCAATAGATACACAGGAATTCTTCTCCATCTCCAGCCATTCACTATTCTGAGTGTGCACCCTACACTGCTGGCCTGGTCACATTTGTAAGCACAGCCATTTCCACTGGTGCATGGACAACTTGGTGTGCCATAGGCACCTTGGAAATGTTTTTCTGTAAAGTGACCCTGAAATAACCTGCTGAACCTGGCACTGAGATGGCCAGAAATGAGCTCCCAGAGTAATAATGAGTACTAGGATACAAGATAAGGAGATATATAGCTAATTCTGGACAATAAGGATTACTTTCAGCCAGATTTGCTTGTTTGATCTTAGCTAATAGATTTTGCAGAAGTAAGGATGCGAGGAGTAGCATGGAAAATAGGCAATGACAACAGCCTCAGAGAGACATGAGGAACAAAGTCCAAGACACACAGCCAGAAATATGTAGAAACATCTCCTGTTTTCTCAAGGAGGGTCCGGATTCAAAGAGACTTGTGGTTGTGATACTCAGAAACCCTGAAAAAATTTGGAATCTATGGATGTTGCTTTTGTGAGATTTTTTTCAGTAGCAACATGCATACAAGAGCTGAGGAATAATCAACTTGACCTTCTAAAAGATCTGATGGGGAGGCAATGTTAACATCCAGAGGTAACTAAATATATCTTTCTGCTCCCTGGCAAATGAAACAGCTATTTTGTCCATGAGCTCTGCTTCTTAAAATTACTACTTGATTTACAGCTGTTAAGTCATTTTAAGGACCTGATTAATCATTTGCCCTTGGCAGGCAGAGTTACGGCTGCTAAAAATAAGAAACACTGTCTTGTGTCTTAATCAGCAAAATGGGGATTGTGGCCAAATAGTGGAGATTCTTGCAAACTTTCTGGGCACGTATATGTATGATGTATGTTAGGGATAAACATACAAACACTTACTGCAACGTATTTGGTTGGTTGAGCCAGTTATTAAAAAGGAAGCTGAACTCCATTCCCACTGCATTTTAGTGCCATGACTGGTCAGGAAAATCATGAGAAGACAATGTTCAGTTGTGGCAGTACCTAGCAAAGGTCTCCTCTGGGACTGACAGGTACAGGTAGGTAGTTTGCAAATGCTTCAAGTATATATATATATATATATTTACCATAGAAATTGATACAATAAAATTAAGTTGGACAAGAGTATAATATAAATAGAAGTATTTACTAATAGAGTTTTTTTTGTTTTGATTACTGTGCTGGACAACAACCCACTAAAGTAAGACTTTAAATTCTACACACTGAAGTAATGGTCATAGAATTTCTCCCACTTTCCTATTACAAAATCCTTGCATGAAAACAACTATGTGCATGCTGCATTTCCCTTTTGCACTTATTAGGCACTCTGCCATTTTTACATACTCAATATAGGTTATTGTAGTAGCCTTTAAGAATAGAATATTACAGACAAATTCTAAAGGGACTGGATAAATACACTTGTGTAGTCAAACTCTTCCTCACCTCTTACAATGTCATGATCCCCCATCTGTGAAAACTGAATCTATCCCAATTGAAACAAGACTAGAAACTGCTTATTCTAGACCTTATTCTATTAAACTGAAGAATTATCTGCAAGACTTCAGTGATTAGCAAAGAATTACTAATGTAGTTGAAAGGGAATTTGGTTCCTTGTGAGTTCTCTAATTATCATTCATTATGTATGTACAAAAATTTAAAAGAGAAGCAAAAAAATAACTCTGATTAAATAACGCACTGAAGAGTGCTGTAGCTCATGAATTTTATACAATTCTCAGTCACAGTCTTGACAGTGGAATAGAAAAGAGAAGAAAATGCTATATGAGTGATAATTTCCAGACTGAGAATGAACACTCAGATTAAAATTTTTCAAAGCAATTACGTTGCAAACTCTGTAAAAGACTTTGGGTTCTAATGTGCATTTTAAAAGAATACCATCAGTGTGTCAATATAGACTTCATTAGCTCTAACTTCAACTGCAGAAATAAATTTGTCTTGAAGACACAGTTGAACCTCTCTATAACAAATCACTACTGAGCTCAGATAAATATTTATGATTTCAAACTGTTCAGGGTAATAGGGTTTGGCTGTTTGCTGCATTAGAAAAAATGGAGAAACTTGCAATTTGAATTCAAGATTTATATATACTTTTATGGAAATTGTTTCCCACACTTCAATATTTAGATGACTTCTTAAAAAGGGTGACCAAAATAAATGACAATGGAAATAAAAAGGACATTTCTAGATCACATGCAACACATATTGGGGAAAATTTTTGTAGGTTTATTTTAAGATTAATTTTGCTTTTTTTTTTTTTTTTTTCTTACAGATTGGTCAATAAAATTAGTTCACTCTTACTGATAGGAGAATTAAAACAGAATATTCTGGTGAAAGTTAGGATACTGGTTCAGGAAACAGATTATGTTTGCACAGAGTAATGTTTATGTTGTGTATGTTTAAACAGCCATTGGAAGTTGGAGCCTCCAAAAATTCACTTTTAGAGGTAAATAAAATAAGCAAAAGCCTCATATGTTCACACATTCATATGCCCCTGAGATATAGCAAAGAGTATTTCTTGGAAAATAAGGAGTCTCAAATATATTGTAAAAGCTTAGTCATTAATTCTTTATGCTTTGTAAATGGGAAATGTGCCATATATGAGCTAGGAGTCAACATAACATTAAAAATACTATGTCAAGAACAACTATTTTGAGTAGTACAATCCATTCATTCTTTCCCTGAATAAAGCAGGAACACATTCAGGACCATTTTGGAGATCAGTCATATCCTTTTTAAGCTGGGGGATTAAAGACTAGAGAAGTGATTGCAATAATGTTTAATAATCAGTCTAAGAAACATCTCTAACTGGTATTTCCCTGTGTTATGGATAATCAAAGACTGTTAAAGGTACTTGCCATGCCACTTTACTGAATTTAGTTTTTGAATTAAATTATGGTAATAAAAGTAATTTCTTTACATCTTTAGCAAGTGTCATGCCAGATTTCAAACTGTGGCTAGTGCTCACAGACCAGTAACTGATCGATTAATTTTGCTTTTAATTAAATTTAATTTTAATTTTAATTTAATCTTCAGAAATAAGAAATCAAAAAATACTTTGAAATTACAGTTATTTCTACACTTTTAGGACAAACTGCTCTTAACATTGTCTTCAGCTGCTGGAGGAATCAAACAGAATACTAAGGCAGCAGAGAACAAGGGTGAGGATACAGGTCTGAATCATTCTTTAATGGTGTCTCAGGACCACAAATAACAACAGAATCCAACCTTAATAACTGTGCTGTATAGTGACACTAATTTTAGAAGGAGGAAACAGTCCTCCTGATCACTACAGAAATAGTTGTTGTCGTGTTCTGAAGAAGTGATGTCAGTGTGAAAGGGGAAGTGGTGGGCAGGAGCTCTCACTAGCTGTCATAAGTTCACAGACCCTTGTTGGTCAGAAGGAACCTCCAGAGATCATCCAGAACACCCTGTGCTCAGAGCTGGCTGCCTGGGGCCTCACTGCTTGAGTCTTCACCAGCTCCAAGAACGGAGAGCTAACAGTTATACTGCTTGACAAATATTTATCCTTTTCACATTACTTGTTTTAGCATTCAGTGAGATCCCTGGACCTTTTAGCCTGTTGTTCATTACTTTTTGAGGGGTTTCAAGTTGTTGATGCTTGATCTACCCTTAGGATTTTCTGTGGTCACTAGTTCCTCTAGTAACATTCATTCAAACTAATTAAAGGAGGATAAGACATGAAAAAAATTAAATCAGTCAGAAATATATTGTGTTGGTCACTGTAGTCCTGCAAAGTGCACTATTCTCTTTGTAGTTTCACATAAGTACTCTGGTTTAGATTTAGACCAGTTTTAGATTTATTCATCTTACCAAATCAGCCTAATTTCAAAAACTATTTCTTATGGGACTTGCTGATCTTAGATGTCTTTTCCAGCCTTAACGATTCTATGATTCTATGATTCTATGTAACATTATAAAAAATTCTCTTAGTCATTAGGAATCTACATACAAGTCTACAGTATAGAAAAAAAAAAGGGTAAATATGTTTTTTAAAGCCCTAGGAAAACAGTACATGTGTTTCCTCAGTGGAATTAATTCCATGTGATTTTGAAATGTTCCTGCAAATATGCATTAATTACAGTGTTGTAATAACTACTTAGGACCTCTTCAAATTAGCAAGTTTGGAAGAAAACAGTAGATTATTATAGCCATTGAAAACTTTTAATTCCATTGTCTGGAATTTTATAAATTCTTGGTGAAATGCTTTTGGTGGCTGCTGCAATTTTGAAGTGTATTTTTGTCAGTGTCTACAGCTTACCAAAAGCTAACATTAAGTCAACTACTACCAGACTTCACCCTTAAAATTTTGCAGTAATTTTCTTTGTGAGTCCTTCTAGTTTTAGCCACCTTTCCCCCCACAGTTTAAATTCTAGGCAGTATGCCTGGCCACAGCGCTCTGACAGCAATGGCAGTACCACACCTATCATATGGCTTACACGGCATTCCTGGGCAGGCCCAGGTAAGTACATGTTTTAAAGTAATTTTCCAGAACACAACATTTAAACTGTGCTTTAGTAACTTCTGGAAATCCAGTCCCACTGCTTTTACTGTCCATTTTAACTTGGTTTAATTTGGTGTTAAGTAGAAGTGTCTCATGTTATGCTCCTACAGATATTATGTGAACTGACAATGTGCTAGGTTAAGATTGTGTCTCTCTCTTCCCTGTCCATGTCAAAACTTTTCTGCCTGTCAGAATTGACAATTACTCAAACTTCATCAGATGGAGTGGTGGAGAGCCTGCCCATACATGCTTCATTAACTCTTTCCAATACTTTCATTGTGCTGTTGGAGGTAGATCAGTATGGAATAAAAGCTCCAAACTGTTAATATTTCTGCATAAAAACAAAGATGGAATGTTTCCTGTGTCCTCTTGATTTTGTTTTCAGGTTGGTTTTTTTTTTTCCAGTTTGTTTTCAGTTTCAGCTCCTACATACATATAGGGCTCAGAGTTACAGCCTCAGCTACTGTTCTTGTCTTTACAGCCCACTCTTAACTATGAAAACTATCACCCACATTTCTAACTGAGACTACAGGCAATATTGTTGCCAGGAGATTGCAGAGGAGTGATATAAAGAGGTGCAATCTTATTTGGAGGGGACTTGATTTTGGAGTCTTAGTTCCAGGCAGCACTGACAGCAGAGCACCAAAGGGGTTCTCCTGATGATGGCCATGATGTAGCTGTTAGGTCTGTGCATGTCACTTTAAAGCACATGCCAAATTCAGCCTGAATCATGGGTCATTTTGTATTTAAAAGGTCATCTGAGCCATTCAGAAATAAACAAACTCACAGTGCTGCATACAAGAAACCAGCATTTGTAAAATTGCTGAGTGACGAATGTAACTGTGCTTAATCATATTTCCAGCTCTCATTTCTAAAATACTGCTCAGTAGGGATTTGATCCATGATATATTCAGCCTGCATACTATGTATACACAGCAGTGAAAATCTGCGTACCTGTGAGGTTGCAGGTGAATAATATGGCTCCTTTTTCTCCATCAGCTCTGTGTGTGTTCCCATTTTGACTGCTGTGCCATCCACAATGCCCACTGTTACATCTACAGTCTGAGCAGGGGAGAGCCAATGAGCAATAATGAGAGTAGTTTGACATTGTGTGGCCTGTAAACAAAACACCAAACTCTAATTCTTGTCCCCTGTTGCTTGGTGGTTTGGAGTAATTCCTCTAATTTGTCATATTGATACTGCTGTTATATCCCATTGATCCCATCTGCTGAATATCCATATAATCCACGATTTTCTCTCAACTGACTTAGCTAACAACCTATTCCTTTCCCTGGCAGACTGAAGTCATCACCTGTTCTCTCTTTTGGCTTATTGTCTGCTCCTGCTTTTCCTGAAGTATGCATTGTAAAAATGCTGTTGAAAAGTCCAGACAAGATATACAAAGTTGGGAGCATTTCAATAGAGAATGGCTCACTGTTGGAGAACACGTCTGCTCCCAGTGTCTCACAGATTCTAACAGCATGACACCAGGTTTTTTTTTGTCACTGGTAAGTGTTGCTCATCATTATCTGTCTAAAGACAATGTGTTTGCCTTAAATAGGCAGCTTTGGGATTCCTTTGCCATGCACAAAATATAGATGTTATAATTTGGTAATTTATGAAGGAAAGCACTCACTTCACATAATCACAAATGCCGAATTTCCAGGAATAAGCAAACACACAGTTTAGTACCAGCAGACTGCCTATGCAACCAAGGAAGAGAGACAAAGATTTTTGCCAAAATGCATCTTGCTCAGTTTTCTTCCTAATGAACTGCTGAGAGTTAAACACTCATTGTGGGTACACTGTCTGGGCTGTTGCAGGGAGGGTACCTCCTCTCTTAAGGCCATGGTGTTAGGCCAGCCCCCAGCTAGATGAGGCAGGTGGAAATCATTGTTGCAGCCGTGGTGAGGTGGAAGAGATGAGAATATTGTCATAGACGAACAGTAGGCAGCTTTTTGCTCTGAATGGGAAATAATCATTGTCCTTGTTACAAAACTGCCAGGGAAAATGTCACTTGTGTCTTCTCTCTGAATTTAAATTAAAGTCATGATTGGAGAAAGGAGAAATGAGAGATATATCAATGACAAAGCACCTACTTTTTCAAGTCCAACGTGAGCTAGCAATGTCTCCCCTATGTCTAGAGAATATACAGTGTTATCTAGTAAGAGAATTTTGGGTTTTCACACTAAAGCTCAATCAATTACCATTTCTGGCTTCTGACCCCTGATTTCTGCAGATTTCTTCTTTCAACCAAAATGCCAACATTTTGAGAAGAAGGGTATGAGACCTATCACTTTTTTACACCGTGAAGAAATAACGTCTAATAGGATCTAACTGAACATAAAGGTAAATGGAAAGATCCCCTTTGATTCTGTAAAGTGCAAGCTGCAAAAGAATGGGATCTAAAAGTAATATTTTTGTGCTAGGTGGCATTTTCTCCTAGAAACTGAGTATCCGTTTCCACCCTAATTCAGGGTGTTGTCTTACTGAAAAAACTCCTCATGTGTGAGCAGGTCTCCTGGCAACATTTATGAGTTTTAAGTCCCTTGGTTGTAATGCCTTGCTGAAGCAGGGCACTGGGCTTTCAAAAGCAGATTTTGAGAGATGCATTTTCCATTTTCGACACAAGGTGGCTGCCGAAAATCAGTTTGTGATTTAAATTCATATACACGCGCACACACAGACCCCACCCCCTGTATTTTACTGGATTTGCAGGGAAGCAGATGTGACCCACTTGGGGACGGCATATAACCCTCTTTTCCCCTCTGATGTCTCTCCAAGATTTCTACTGCATTTACATTCACTCAGCCACTCTGTAGCTTTGTACTTTGTTCTTATTACCTGTCTGATCTTAATTTAACTATTCCCAGTGTGCATGTAAACCCCTTAATTTTCATTGCATTGAGTTTAGAGAAAAGTTAATTTTAGAGATAAACTTGTTTATAAATGTACACTAAAAACTCTACTACACAACTGAAAAAACCCCACCTCCTATTCAGTATTGAAATCTGTGCCAATTCGTTTTCAAGGAAGAAAGAAATTTGACTATCATAACAGAAGATCCTTTAGGTTAACATAAACACATTCTCCTCTTGTTTTGATTACAACTTGTTCATATATTGCATTTTCTCTGCCATTTTTTACACTTGCCTTATTAATCATCCAAAAATGATGTCTGCTCATCTGACCGTGCCTATGAGTTCTCAAAAACCTCTTATGCAAAATAATTTTTAGGGTTTGCTCCTCCAGGATGATCTACAGAAAACATCACACTATCAAAGTACAAGATTCCATTTTTATGGCCTTTCACCTCTGGATCAGACTGATATATATGATAGAGCAATCTGATATCAGATTAACAAGACATCAAGTAATGTCTCCTTTAGTGGGTGTTCAAATATGCCTGCAGGTAGCTAGACATCAAACTTCTGGATGGATGGCTAAAACCAGGCAAAATAATGCCCACATGAATTGTAAAAGTGATTAAGTTTAAACTAAGAATGCTTTATAAGGTCGCAATGTTAGAGACTGTCAAATAGATTGCTTTCAGGATTACTCATCTCTTGTGGAGAAAAACTGATTAGCACAAAAAGGCAACAAAAAGGTAATTCTTAAATATTTATCAACTTAACAGAAGTAGTTATTATTACAGCACATTTTTTATTTGCTATACTGTAAATATCACAATTTCATCTACAATCTTGCATCAACTAGCAAATCAAGCTTCACTAATGTTTGTGAACATATCTGTTTCCAAAAATTGTTTTAAGCTTGTATAGTACTTTACATTTTACTGGACCATCCGTGTATTTTTGTGTAATTTTCCCTCAGTTTATCTATTTATAACATCCAGGAGAGAAGAGTTTACAAGCCTGAATGGAAGTTCCCAGTTTTGGCATGCACTTCCTTTATTCTTCACTCAAAGGGGAAATGCTATGAATGAATCATCTCATACAACAGACACTTTCTACACCCCTTGTATAAAGACACATTTCTTCTGCACCAAAGGGCTACAAGCATGAGGAGTCACACCATATATAGGCAGCAAAGCATGAAGTTTGAGAGGGTTTTCCAAAGGCATCCAGAATGGCCCAGGGATGAGCAAAAGCTGTGTAGCAAATAGCAGCTACAGATAATTTCAAGAGAAATATTTGTTCAACTGCAGCCAATTTCCTGCCCTTTGCCTTGGGCACTATTTTGCATGAGTCTATTTTTAACTTGGGTTATTTCTTTACTATGTTGTAGTAGCTGTAGGCGTACTGCCTTCAGTTTACCAAAGCAAGTGTTAACTTGGACAAATGGACTTATTCAGACTGTAAATAAAGAGAGAAATAATATTTTTGCCTTTTATTTTACAAACAAATATCCTAGCAAAAGGCGTATTGGAAGAACTGGTGCAAAATATTATGAAAGTAAAGTCTTAGGGAATGATGAGAAAAACATAGACAAAGACTAGCTTCTCCGGCAGATATAGCCTGTTGTGCCATCGATGCCAGGAAAACCCAATTTAAATCAAAGTCCACCAGCCAAGTTGCTGGCTTTGCATGTGGTGGACAAGGGGCCACTCACAAAGATTCTTTGTCCCCTTAAGCCTTTCTGCTGATAGTTGAGGATCCCTAAGAACTCCTGAGGATGTCCTGTGACAATTTATATTTGAGGGGTGAAGGATTCCTCAGAATCACTCTCTTGAGACCTTTTGTACCTCCAGATCTGCATTTCCTTACCTCTGTGTTTTACCTCTAGCATGAAATGAAGCCACAACACCACTCTACAGCATTGTTTAATGGAGGATTTTTATCCAATCTGTGCTAGGAGGCCAGGTAATTCCACCAGGTGACACACCTGTGAGCTGAAAAGAACTGTCAAAGGTATAAGGGTAAGTGTGTCAGTATAAAAAATGACAAGCACTGCAGAGTACGAAAAACTGGTACATCTCTTTGCTTTCAATTCTACTGCAGGAAAATGGGATGAAATCTCCAAGACAGAGGATAAAAAGTGGTTGAATAGGCTTTAAAAATATATTGCTATGCCTAATCCATGAATTTCACCATTTAAGTACTGCAGATCTATAATAAAACTGAAAAAAACTACAGTCTCGAAAGAGTTTGCTTGAATTAATTTTAGGATGATTGGCAACAGAACGTTAGCAATAGATGGGATATGTTTTTAAAATTCAAAGACAGATGGAATACTTTTCCAACCATCCTATACTATTCCTCCATTGAGTTCACCCATCATTAGAATCATAAATATGCTAACTGAAACAGTTTATTTTGTATTCAGGTGGATTGAATATCCAGTGGAGTCAATTGGGCTATCGAGCTCAGGGACTGAATTTGAAAGGTTGTGTTATTTAGAAGAAGCAAACACTACCAAGAATTAAATGGCCAATGGCCAAATACTCATCTCAAAAAAAGACTACAAGCAAACAAAGAACCTGGAGAAAGGGAAAATATATTTATCACCAAATGTGATCTATTTTAGATGTCAGGATCATAAAAATGAAGCTAGAATAATGTCAAATCAAGCAGACTGGGATGCTGCAAAAAAGTAAAACAAATATCAAGTAGTTCTCAAGACACGGGAAGAGAAAATGAAAGAAGCAGCAAGGCTGTTGTGTATAATCGCCTCCACCATGACTGCAAAATGCAGGCATGAGGTAACTACAAAGTTTTTACCTTGTCTCAGCTTCCCAGGAAGTGAATGATGTCATGTATGTGGGAAAGGCAGAATCACAAAGGGGTCAGACAGCATGGAAATGGGAATGACCACGGTCAGGGAGCTCGTGGGCTTAGCTTGGATAATCTCTGTTCCGGAAAGGAAATGACATCTGTGATTCTGCCCAGAGGCAGCCAGTTCAGGACATTCTGGGTACATCAGAGGTACGTTGCATGCTTTACTTGGCAGAAAACAGATATCACAACTTTTTTTTGGATGTGAAGAAACTGATTAGAAATGACTGAGTCATATTCTAGGCTTGTGTGGATAGCTCAGGCAAGTCTAAATTTATTTTACTGAATAAAGAGTATGTGTAAGACAAATCAAGGGAAAGTTTAATTTGTATTCAAATTGATGACCAGTAATTTAATTTAATGAACTCTTCCCACATTAGAAAAAAATTGAATTTTTAATCACCAGGTTAAATAAAAAGGATGTTCCAATATGTAGGAGGATTTGTTGCGCAAATTTTTGGTGTTAGGCCAATGATGAGTATGATCTGTAAATCCAGAAAAAAATCTTTTTAGTGGCGTAAAGTAAAGACTGGCCTCTGCCATCAGCAGATCCCAGTCATAAGACAAGACAAAATGAAATCTGTAACTCCTTTAAATTCAGATCATGTATTATAGTATATGAAGTTCCTGTTTAAGGCTAGTGATTCATATCACTGCTCTTAGATATAAAACAGATGCTCAAACCCAAAATTATTATTTAATCACTACCTTTATCTGGTATTAGAGCACCTCTAGGAACTGCTAATTTGTAAATTACATGTATAAAAGTATAACATCATAAATGACGCAACTCACATGTGGTGTAGAAAACACAACCTGATTTACAAATAACTATAGTTATAAATACACTCCTCTGAAAAATGTTTCTGTTTGAAGTAGTGTAGTCACCATCCTGAAGTGCTCAAAAACATTTGGATATAGCATTTGAGGACATTGGTGAACATGTAGTGACACTAGATTGACAGTTAGACCTGATTATCTTAAAAGTATTTTCCAACCTTAATGATCCTATGATTCTATGAAAATTCTGTAAATTACTTTAATTTTTTCTTAAATTTGAACCTAATTACATACTTGTATGTATTTGCAATTGAATAAATGCTACCACATATTTATGATATACTTTTATGACATGTAATATATTAAATGTACTAAATCATCATTTGATATGATACATATTTATACATCATGTATGATACAAAATTAGTATTTTCTTCTCTCTGGTGATATGTATACACGTGTTCCTCCAGAAAGAGGACAGAAATTTGGGTCAGTATATCATGTTTTCTTCATGAATAAATTAAATCCTTGATTTTAGAGTATAGCTTGCTTGAAATAAGAGCCATGATCTATTTTTTCACATTGTGCTCACAGGCTTGCTTTTGAAAAATGAGCATTGTTGACTTTTTGCACTTTTCCTTTAAAATACCAGCAAATTATATTTATTTTCTGAACAGATTCTACCCAGACCTTTCCTGTCCTTTCCCCAAGATTAATACTCTTGACTCCTAGAGCAATTCTGCCAACTGTCCAATTGGTGCATTGAAAGGGTTTTCTTTTTTAGTATCTTATCTATGCTTCTTGGTGAGACATTTGAGCATATAATCAATAGTTGGCCAAGACGTAAGTTCAGTGGGATATCTTCTCAATTTGATACAGAAGCTTTTTTAGATTTTTTTTTTCTGGATTAGTGAATTTAAAAGAAAATTCTGATGGAAATAAACATTCCATGCTCACAAAAATGAATAAAAAATTCATAACCATATACCATTAAAATAAGTTTCATATTTTAACAGTATATTTGAAATGATGGAGGGAACATGCCTGAATACAGCATGGAACTTGGAGCAGAAAGATGTTTTCTGAAACAATACAACTATTTTTAAATGACAAGCCCTTTTTCTCCAGAATTGTGAAAGTTGCTGTACTTGGATTAATGATAGATGTGATATATTTTGGAGAAGATTTGTTATTTCAAACATTTCTCCTACAATTTTCTTTAATCTCAGCAGGACACATGGATAAGCATGGCTAGAGGGGGACCATGTGTTCCAGTCCTATAAAACAATATTCTTTGCAGAATATGTTGGAAAAAACAAAGAAATCTAAAAATTACCAAAAGTTGCATGTCTATCTTTCCTTGCTGGAAATTCCTTCCTGGAATAATGTCCATCTTCAAACACTCAGAGTCCATTCCAACTCTCCAAATTCATCACACATGTCAATACCTGTCAGGATTTCATTTTAGGGACGAAATCAAGGATTAGGACTTCTCCATGTCCAAGCTCAGACTAGCAATGGTGAGGTCATGGGTTTGATCCTCTATGAGCCATTCACTTAAAACTCAACGATCCTTTTGGGTCCCTTTCAACTCAGAAAAATTTGTGATTCTGTGAGTAGCAGATTTGACACCCCAGGAAAAGACACCAAGTCAAATTTGGGGCAAAGTAGAAAACCTATTGGACTACCCTTTTATTCTCTGGGGTTTTTTTTCTCCTCACACTTGTCTCCATGTTAATATTTCTTTAATATTAATTTCACTGGCCCCACTAATGCTCATGCTGGTGATGGAATGCTTTGCTTGATGGCTCCCCAAGCAATGCTGGGATGGAAAACTTTATCAAGGAAGGACATGTGTGTAAGAAAGAAGCCAAGGAGGAAACAATAAGGATTTTTCTGAACTGAATTTTTCAAATTGCCCTTTCAAATCAAAACCAGATTTTGCTGGTTGTGCTGCAGAGACCTTTAAAAGCCAAGCTTATCTGAATAATTAATAAAGAAAGTATTACAGTTTAATGAACATTTTATAAAGAAATACAGGTCAGTAACAAGATACCTTGTTGACTCTGGCTTCTTCCCTTTGCTTTATAATGGTGGATCGTCTGATCTGTGTGTGACATTGTGGCTCCTAAAACAGTGACACAGTTTATAATCAGGATCAAGGGCCACATATCTGGATTGATAAATATAACCAGGTATGAGATCTGTAGAAAACACTCAGAGAAAACCAATATTTTAAGGGAGTCCTTAGCAAGTTTTCACCTAGCAGTTAGAAGCAAACCTCAAAACACTCAAGGCATGCCACCCTAAATCAGAAAAGTTGGGACTACAATGATAAGAAAGGGAATAAAACCACCTGTTTATTTTCTTATTCTCCACAGCCAGGCAAGGAGCAACAGATAAAGTCTCTAATGCCCACGTATTAACTATTACCTGGACTAAATCTCACTTGTCCTCTTGTATAGGCTTACTGACAAATATACGTGACTGTAAAATTCCCTGTGACTCTTCCTCAGGAAAATTACTATTGCGATGCAAATTTTGTTTTTTGAGCATATGGGCATGGCAAGTCAAGTGATCTAAAAGCTCCAACCCAGGACTTTCAAAATTCACAAGCTAATAGTTTCCTCTTGGGATGAGAAATCAGAAGGTTGAAAAACACTGCAGCACCCTGTGTCTGGACTTACACACAGCCTCAAGGATTTTATATCTAGAGGAAATAGTTTTACTAGCAGTCTCATTTCTAACTTCCTAGCCCTTGGAGAAGCACTGGGTTTCCAAGAGAGAAGAAATTCTTGAAATGAAGTCTTTCCCCAGAATGCAGCATGTCACAAGACAGTGTTAATGATACAAATGAATGTTTACACAAGTGGAAATGTCTTGGAAAAAAAAAAAAAAAGCCAAAAAGAGTGGGCCCACTGTGAGTGGGGATTGCAGAAGCATGGACTCTGCAGTTCATATTGTGCAATGGGAATAGGCCAGCCACAGCTGGACTGAATTTTTCAGTGTCCTAAAGGCAAGTTATCCCAGAAGCTTTTTAGAGGGCCGCTCTGCCAGCTTATGGGGCTGTGCCTTGGAGTGGCAGTGTGCTACTGCAACAGTGTGGGGCATGCATGCCCAGCTCTGTGAACATGGCTAAAAATATTGCCACAGAATAAACAAGCAGAGATCACTACGCAGTTTGTGTGCCAATAGATGTCAGTGTTGCATATCTTTTGTAGCTTTACAGTTCTGGCAAATGCTAGCTCTGCTGGGAAAGATCTGTGTTTGTGTCCTGTTTTGTTTCATGGGCTCTTGTCTATGCTTTGTTTTTGCAGCTAAGCCTGTCCATATGACAAAGAGCAAGTAACCCGGGGCATCTGCTGGCTAGTTCTTCATCAGTTCGATAGTCACAAATAAGTTTTATCAGTCAAATAACAGTGAAAGCAGACTTTCTTCATTGATCTGATTAAATCTGCAGGCCAGACAATTAGCAATGCCATCTGCAATCCAGTTGCTAATCAGACTTCAGAGAGAGAACAGAGGTGAAATGGAGGAGCTGCGGAGCTGTGCAGAGCAGTGCACAGCTGCTCCAATGGCTCCGTTGGTGCTGATACTTTCTGCTCATGTGCCGAGTTATTGTGGGCACACGTAACTGAGAGCAGGACTTGGCATGTATTTTTGGCAACCCCGGGGTCTGACTCATGCTCTAAGAGAAATACCAGAGCACTGCTCTGCTAAAGCACTGGGAAAAGGTGCCTCTTCCTCACTGGACACATCAGCAGGAGACTCCACTATGCAGGAAAGAGAATTTTTTCAGGGGTTTTTGTTCTCTCACCAAGGGTTTGTTTTCCCTTACTTGCCACATCATTCATCCTGGCCAATTCCTTTTCCACTACAGCCCCCACTCATGCTCCTGCATCTGTGGTTACGTAGCAGGGGAATCACAGAAAATGTTACTATAATTAATGTGCCACTGCAGGATTCTGTCCTGCCTGTGCACTCATTCTTGACTAGTGACTCAGCCCTTCTTTTTTACCCCCTTATGGCAATCAACACACATCAGTGCCCTTACCCCAAATGGAAATGTTTTGATTAAGGACTGCTGGCATACCCCTTGCTTGGCGATACCAAGGTAGAACACAAGCAGTTTTGATACTATCACCACAGCAGAAAATCCAAACGAGGTTTTTTTGCCTCCTGAATTTCCTGCATCTCATTAGGCTGTCCAGTGCACATCTGTAACAGTTCACAACCAGGCCTGTCAGCACACGCTTCATTAAAAAGCCAGGGCTGGCAACTTCTTCTGGCTGAAATCCTTCCCTTCAGCAGTAATACAAACACTGCTCTGTGCACTGTGTACCTTCCTGGGAGCTTGGAGGGAAGGGAAGCAATCTCTTATCTGACATTTCACTTCTCTGTGGGGGGTCAGCGTGTCCTAGTGTGCAATAGCCTCCGCTCTCCTCCAGAGTGGGGAAGTTGAAAATCCCCAAAGATGAGACTCTGACCTGAGGAATTTGTCTTATAAATTACACAAAAAGGCCCAATGTATGAGACGTTTTGTTCTGGGTTTTTTTGTTTCTGTTTTTTGGTTTCTTTGGGGTTTTTTTTTTTTTTTTTTTTGGTTGGTTTGGTTTTTTTGGGTTTTTTTTTCCTTTTCTTTCCTTCCCTAGTCATATTGTATTTCATAAAACTCGCAAGACATATATTTAAAAACCTAAAAAAAGAAAAAAAATAGATGAGAATTTAAATCAAGGCTATTATTCCAAATTTTCCTTTTCTCTGTCCAAGTTAAAAAAGCTTTCTGGTAAATTATTAAAGTTTAATTCTTGGAGCATGTGAGCTACAAAACTTACATCAGAAGCCTAATTCCTTAAGTTGCCTTGAAACCTTTCTCATCCCAGTAACAAAAGCTGGAGGTGCAGACTGAGTATCATCACCTTGCTCTGTTAATACTGCTCTTCTTCAGGCATCTCAGATATATTCTGCATTGAGGATCCAAAACATTTCTCATGAAAACATCGCTCAAAACCTATTTTTGCTATAAACACTGATTTATGGTAACTTAAAAATATTTGACTATCTGTTGAAGCATTAAAAGGCCCTGAGAATTTTTGGGCTTGTATTAAGGAAGGAAGAAAGAGGGCACTTTGTCAATATGAGGAAGGTGGGTGTTGGTGTTTTTAGTAGTAAAAGTGTTAAAATCAGATAGTACAGTGAAATCAGGATGAAAACATAGATGACACTTTTCCTTCTCCAGACCCAGGGGACACCAGGGGATAAAGCTTGCTCAGAATGCCCATACAGGGCATTGCCAGCAGCCCCGGACCCCAGCAGTCACCCATGGGAGAAGGACAGGGAAGGAGTGTCCCACCTTGGACAGCAGAGCAAGAGTTCCCTGGGACAGTGCAGGTTGTGGCTGTGCTGGGCAGGTTCAGAGTGGCACAGACACGCTCATCATGACAAAAACAATTTTTGTGTGGTGAGCACTGAGAGAGGCACGCTGAAGGTTATTATTGTGTTTCTTGTGCTTGAAAGTATTCCAACAGGACTGAAGCTGGATGGTGCCAGTCATTTCATGAACAGCTTGGGGAAATTCCTCCCCCTCTCTTGACATGCCTGCCATTTATTCTGAAGCAAGATAGGACAAGAGAATATGATGAACTGAAAGAAGGAAGGCCACGTGAAAGATGGATGGCTAATGTCCTTGTAGAACATCACTTATGTTTCAAGCCTCATAAAATATTTCCAGAAAACACCCACGTCTAACTATCATTCAATTCAACCTTGAGTGTTTGCCAAGTTTTTTGAAAGGTTAAAATAGTGAAAAGTCCCGAGAAAGATTTGGAGATGCTTCTGTTTGTGTGTATTTACCTATCCATGTACTTCTAGTGTTTAGGGTTTGGGGTTTCTTCCTGGTTGTTTTTTTGGGGGTTTTTTTGTGGTTTTTTTTGGGGTTTTTTTTTTTTGTTTGTTTGTTTGTTTTGGTTTGGGGTTTTTTTGTTGTTGTTGTTTGTTTGTTTTGTTTTCTGTTAGATTGAACTCATTTGGGACAGGATTTTCCTTGCCTCACCAGAACCAGGCTGGTACATTTTAGAGGCAATTTTCCAAATAATAAATATGGTAAAAATTATACTAAAGTCCCATCTGACTCTAACTTGCCATCAAACTAGTTTTACATGCAGTAATTGCATCTCAGTATTAGAAGTCTCCAGACATTTCCAGTTCAAACAGTTGATCAGGACATCTTTACCTCCCTGCACAGTAGATAAAACACAGCAAGCGACTTTTTGGGTGCCTCTTTTTCCAGAGAAACATTATTTCAAGTAATGTCTCACTAAATGGGGCCTTGCTAGTTTTAGTGAAGGATGGGGCTGCCAGGATGCCTTAGTTTCTTTATGTGGCAGAAAGAAACTTTTTGCCACTGATGCATTGACTAAAATCTGGGGAAATCTGGGAAGAAATAGTGCAGAAGAAGGAAATTCCATCAGATTTTGGAGAAAACAAATAGAGCTACCAGTATTTTAAAACCCCCCAAAACATATGTATGTAATGCAGTAGGTAGTTTTTAGCAATGTTCTGCTATTTACAAATCACTTGTAATCAAAGAACACAACCCTTTATATGCAACATTTTAAAAAATCAGTGTCTGTTCTTCTGCTTTTGTGTTTTTTATTTAAAAACCAGAGATTCAGACAAAATATGACTAGTGCTAGCACAACTCTACTGTAAACAACTGTGGATGTTGATGTGAGTATGCCACTCCTGGTGGCATTATGATTGAGTGTACTTAACATGAAAGAGGATGAAATGCACTTTTATATGAACTATGCTCTCCATAAAGAAAAAGAACCCCAAAATCTAGATAAAGAAGTTGTGACAAAAACTAAACTTTAATGAAATGCATTTTAAATGTCACTACACAACACATTTTTTCATGGTGCTTGGCAGTACTGAGTGATGATGACTAGGGTGGGATAAGCAATGCTGTCATTGGCTTGAAATAGTTTTTAAGGACATTCAGTGTTAGAACCCTGGGCACAGAGAAATGTGGGCTTTCTGTGCTGACAAATGCTGACCCTCAACAGAACACAGCTTTTGACCTGAGGCTATGGAGAAGGCTTCCAAAATTGAGTGATAGAACTGGTATTATGGGTGTGTAGTTTGAATAGAAGTGTGTAATGTCACAGGGTGAAAACTCACAGCTTTACGTTTTAAGGTACAATAGTGTATATACGGCAAGATGGATGTTTTAGGGCATTGTCTCCTTCTTCTTCTTCTCCCTTGTTCTTCATGGGTTTAGGTGATATTGTGTGATTGGGTGTAAAATGCTGCACTGCAGGTCACAGTTGTCTAGTTATTGGGTTAAAAGTAAATCTAAAATAAATAATCTAGCTGGCAATTATTCATTGGTTAAGTTTACTCTTAAAAGACCTTGTAGTTGGAAGATATAATCACCATTTCTACCTAGAAGCTGAGGTGCTGAGAACTCACTTCCTTGTAAGACTGTAATGCTGATAAGAAGAATAAACATCCAAGACTGAACATGAAAAACCAATCCTGGCCCTGAAGCAGCTGAGAAAAAACTCCCACAACTCAGTGAGAGGGTGTTGGCTATGGTGGGTGGCACTTCAAGGCTTCTTCTGCACTGAGCATTTTCTAACATTGAGTGGGGTCCTGAGCAGCAGCAGGGCATTTCTGTTCCCCATTTTTTCAAGAATGATGTGCAACTGTAGGATGGATGGGGAAGAATGAAATATGAAGCCTCCACAGGAAAATGGTGCTTTCTGGAAGAAAGGAAGCCTCTGGCAAAGCAGGGAGATGAGGAAAGGTTTCATTTTGCTGTAAATATTTTCAGAAAAGTTGTTTTGAGTTGTGTAGTTTTTTTTTCATAATATGGTCTCTCATGAAAGCCGGGGGCAGCTGGACAGACCCTCTGTTGCTTTCATAGCATGAGCTGTCTGGGCTTTTCAAGTGCAAGGAGTTTAATTACTTTCTCAGGAAATATGGCTAAAAGGCCTAGACATAAAAATAACAATGGTTTATCTACTGAAAAACATAATAAATATGTGTGAATCACTGGCATCATGCGGGCTAGTGCAGTATGTGAATCAAGGGAGAACTTAAGAGTCTGACTAAGCTGAAAAGAGAAATTGCATCATCAAAGCTTGATGAGAAAGAGATTTTCAGGAGAAAAAGCTAGTTTTGACTCTGCAAAATTGAACTAAAATGCTGAAAACAAATGGAACTTTCCCATCATTATTTTGAATTTTGTCTTGGATTATTTTCAAACTTCTTATCATAAATCAATCTACAATGCATATAAGTCTATAGTAGTATATATTTTATAAATATAGAACTATGTAACCATATAAGTATACTCTCATATATATACTGAAAAATGTATGCTTTTCTCTTTTCTATAAATGGGGAGAATTAGACATTGTCCTCTTAGAAAAAGCATATTCATAATTATGTTTATTGGTTAAAAACAATATTAAATGCTAAAGCCAAAGATTAAATGATGGTGGTGGATGCAGAAAAAATTATCAAAATCAATATACAATATCACGGCATGCATCAAAATTTATGAGTGTAAAACAATTGCAGTGATGCCCTAAGATAGATGCTAAAAAAAAAAA
>VWZN01003777.1:90084-108547 GCA_013396955.1 Regulus satrapa | reverse complement strand
AAAAAAAAAAAAAAAAAAAAAAAAAAAGAGAGAGAGAGAGAGAGAGAGAGAGAGAGAGAGAGAGAGAGAGAGAGAAAGAAAGAAAGAAAGGAGAAAGAAAGCATTAAAACATGACACTGGAAGAGTCCCAAAACAATTGGAAAGAATTGGCATCTATTCGTGGAAAACATTGTCCCAGGTCCCAAAGTAGGTGCAAAATAAGAAATTGAAGAAAATAGAGTAAGTCTCTATTGGGAATCCTATTAATTCAGCTAAAACGACATTACTGAATACTGAAAAGTAAACCACATTACAGATATCTCTTCATATTGCTCTAGAATAATAATAATCACCCATTATAATTTTGCTTCCATATTCAGTGTTGATGATATATACTTCATTTGTAGTAAACACATGTAGTGGGTTAATTTGAATAACAGATGTGAAAATAGGAACTCTACTTATCATTTTTAATGTGATTTCATAAAAGCTATTAAATGTAGATGCCAAAGACATCAGCTATTTTGATTCCTGAAAATGTTAACTTCTTGTTTAAAACTTTTCCCATGCCATCGAAGAGGGAAAAAAAATGCAGATTCTACTAATTCAGGCATGGCTAAAAGCTGGTTTGGGTTCTTCTGCAACCTGTATGTTTCCTTTCCATTTCTGCATATTTGGGATAAATATTTCCTATGTCCTCAATGTTTTTTCTTTACTCTAAAGCTTCTTTCTCTGCTAAGATTTAGATAAAGAAAACTGGTCCTTGTTTACTGCATAGACCCTTCTTCTTCCTCAAAGCACTTGGCTGTAAGACTGGACTCCCCAATACCTATCTGGAGATGCCTTTAGATCCCAGGTAAGAATCTCCAAAAATTATTTGTGGGACCTATAAACTAACTTACCAATCTCTTTAAGAGAGGTGAAACATTCAGAGTTGAACTCCCTTCACCTGATGTAAATATAAATGCATACTCTGACTAAAACCTGACACTCTTCATTTCAATTTATGGTAAGAAATAGGCTTTCTCCCTGATGTAGTTCACTGTCTCTTCAGGCAGATATTTGGAAACAAAAGAGTCATGTCCTAGAGAACTTTAAAGGCAATCTGATTGATTGCTTCAGACCCAAATGTCTGCAGTTAAGTGGTAAGTGCCCCACAGCAGTACCTCTTCCCCACTGTTACCCTCTTGGTAGAATAACATATGCATTCTCCTGGATGTTGCTCACAGAGGATCATGCACTGAATATAAATATCCACAAAAACAGCCATATTCATATAATCATTCTTTCAAACTTCAAGGACCATAACAAAAGGGACTATTCCAGTGGTGATTGACTGCTTTGGACAGCATAGGAGAGAGAAGGCACTAAAAACACATTCTGTTCATATGGATTAGAAAGAAATGAGAATGTTGCTCCTATGGAAAGAGCAGTGCAATGAAAAGTATATTGGTCAATTTAAACAAGTCCACAAAATCTATTTATTGAGCTAACATGACTTTATAACACTTTTCTGTGAAAGTATTTAATAAAGACTGGCATCTTCAGGAGAATTACAGGAAAGCTTAACAAGTTTGCTTTGGAGCTTGTGATGCTGATGTCACTGAGTGGGCTGGGAATAACTCCAGCATATGTGTGAGCTTCCCTTAGGGCACAACAAATTATTATTTCCAAATGGAAAGATATGCTTCAGAAAATAGTTTCTGGACTTAACTGCTGATGAACCAGGTAGGCAATAAAATGCTAAAATGGGATAATTGCTAGGGTTTCAGGTAGATAGGAGCTGCTTGCACTCTGGATAAGAAAGCACAACACAGGGGTAGATGAAAGCAATCCAGTGTAAATGATTAATTTACTGAATGCAGTGACCAACTTTCTGCTGAGAATTTTTTCTTAGCTTTAGAAAGTAATCCTTTAGCTTCGCTGTTGTTTTGTCATTTCCCCTCTCATCTTTGTGTTTTGCACCAGATCACGGTGCAGCATCTGTTGTATGTGCTAGGCAAGGGGCTTTAGGAGAAAAAGCAGTCCAGGCAACTGGAAGAGAACAGTCAGGGAGAGCCATAACCCTGGAAAATGTCAGGGCAATGGGCAATCTGTGGTGAAACTTATATCTAGGGCAGCTGGAAGGTGATAAATGATAACAAGGCAACTAGATCCTTCCACCTTTGAATCTAAAACTACCAGTCATTTACAAGTACCTAAGGATCAGGACTAAACAAAATAAGCCCTTCAAGTGCATTTTGTAAGAAGAAACTACGCAGATGCTGTTTGTGAATTTGTTGCCCAGATGTTTTTCTTTACTACATTGATGATCTTAAAAAAAAAATTTAATGTCTCAGACATGGAGAAGATGTGTTTTACAGAAGGTGGGTTTGTCTACATACAGCTGCAGGGACACACAGAAAGAGGTAAAGTACAGGCTCTTGTCCATTGTTTTGTCCAGTTTATTCACAGTCTGGCTATAGTTCTAGTGATTGCCAGTGATTAGGATATAGTTCCAATTCATAGTGATTGCCACATTCCTCTAATATTATCCAAACCAATAAAAACCAGAAGAATTTGGAAATACCTTGGAAAAGCTGACACCATATTTTCTGCTTCAGCAAGACATAACCACATCTCTAGATAAACTCTATGAATTTTTCTGCTCTCCATGGAATCACAGGTTAGTTTGGGTTGGAAGGGACATGAAAGACCACCTAGTCCCAGCTTCCCCACCGTGGGCAGAAACACCTTCCACAGACCACTATGTTCACAGCTCCATCCACCTTGGCCTTGAACACTTCCAGGGACAGGGCATCCACTCTTCTTTGGGCAGCCCATCCAGTGCTTTACCACCCGTAATGTCTGCTCTAAATTCTACTCTCTCAGTTTAATGCCATCACCCCTTGGAGTACCACTGCACATCCTTGTAAATACTCCCTCTCCAGCTTTCTTGTCAGTTTCCCTTAGGTAAGCTGTTTGTTTCTCCTTGGAGAAGTTGAGTTCCCTAGGCAGAGTACCCGAGTTGCAGGCAGCAGATGAATCTTAAATTGGGGCCAAGCTGGAGCATTTCTATAACAAAATCACTCTTACTCAACCAAAAAGAAGAAGAAACTCTGCTTGCCCCACTCCTGGCAATGATGGGGTGGCATAGAATAACCCCTCCTGGCTACTGCAGAAATTAATATTCATCTGGCCTATCCTGGCCAGAACCAGGACATGTTTATAATTACATTTTTTTCCTGAAATATTTTCTCTGTGCTGCTTTATATCCCAGGTGTCAGAGTTAAAAGTCTTCCCTAACCCTGCACAAGTGCTGGTGTTCTCCAAAAATGCCCACAATTTGTTGAGTCACTGCTGTTTTCACTGGAGAGCTCACCCTTAAAATGACTGCCACAAGGATAGGGGTGAAGAGAACACCTTGGCCTATGCTTGTGAAGAAATACCAGAGGCCTCATTCATGATTAGAAGAGGAGAACTAATCTCACACACTTGATTAATGCCAGCACTGATCTAAGTCTCCTATGGAATTATTAAGATATGACTTTCCAGAAAAGAGAGTGAGGCCTTCAGAGAAGGCATTCAGAAGGCATTTTGAATGAAAAGTTGAGTATTTACATGGTGGAGCCAACAGATCCTCTGTCAGGGTTGGTTCTTTTGATCTCTGTATCATCTGGGGCTTGGTGCTGAAATAGGTGCTTTTGACACACATTTCTCACTTAATTCAGGTCTGCTTTTAATCAGAGCATAGCTAATTTGCGAGCTTTATGGACACATCCAGCCAGGAAGGGGACTTGGATGGTCTGAAATAAACTCTCAGGGCATAGACTTTACTACTAGTGCCAACAAGCTGAACATATTTATTTCTTTTTATCTCATAGAGTCAGTAATGTCACCCAGCTCCATCTGTGTGCCAGTGGGCAGGCACAGCAGTGTTGAGAGCTGGGGTGTCTGCACTGGTCCTGCACCAGGGTTTGCTTTCATGGCACCAAGGGTGTTCTCTGCTCATAGTGACCCCTAGGCAGGAGAACAATCAAAGCAGTTTACACCTCCTCGGCACCTTGACCATCCTTGCAGTATCCTCAGGCTGGCTGTTACACACTGAGGGTGAGGCCTGTCAGATCCTCAGAGTGGGGAGCTGTTTCCAACCCCCACTACTGAAAAGCTCCAAAAAAAAAGGAGACTGATAATGAGAAAGGGAATTGGGCAAAAGTTACTCACTGCTAAGAAAAGTAGCCGATACAGCGTGCACTGAAGTTATCTCCCTTCTTTATTCTCAAAACTGAGAATCAAAATCTAGTGCTTGTAGTTTTAACTCCACCACAGAAACAAAACAATTAATTGGTGCCCACATTAGATAATTGGGAATATGATAAGGGCAGTAGTTCCATAGTATGTGCCTATCACAAGAAAATGCAGAGATCACACAAGAGGGGTTCTTGAATGAGTAAAAATTCCTCTTGAAACAAACTCTGAGAAAAACTGTGAGGAAGAGCAACTGTATTTATTTTGGCAAACCTGAGATCAGATTTTGTTTTGTGTGTTTTATTCCTCTTGAAGATCCTGAAAAATAATTGAAATGAGCAAAGGAGATGGTAGTTACTGTAAATTTGTCTGCTATAATCTGGAAACTATAAAGTACTGCAGGTTGCTCCAGGCTATAAATCCTAACCCAAAGCCACGTGCAAAGCCTTGGAAAATTAAAATACTGCAATTTGGTTTAACCAGCCAAAAAAACACAGCTGCTGAGTCACTCTGACTACACAGTACATATTCTTCAACAGTTAAAGGATGTATTGCAGCCCCTGAGGAATAAATCAGAGAAATAACAAATTATTAAAGCAAATGTATAAAAAAGCTTTGCCCAACACTTAAAAAAAAACCCCTTTGAAATTATTCATAGAATAATAGAAGAATTCAGAATGGTAAAGACCCTTTAAATTATCAAGTCCAAATGTTAACCTAACACTATCAGGTCCACTACTAAATCATGGCCCTAAGCACTATGCCTAGTAAAAAGAAAGGAACTCCTATTGAAAACAACTTTTTTTTTTCTTTATTTTAAAGAAAAGCTGTTTACATGGCTCACAGGAGTCCACTCCAATAGATGCCCTCCTCACTCCCCACAAAACTTTTGAAATTATCTTGAAGTATACAAAGAATGACTAAACTCTGTTAGGTAAGCATTTGAAAAATACTAAACAAAATAATGGTATATTTTATGCAGTTTATTTTGATATGGAAATATTGTAACTATTGTAATCATAGTCTGAAATAGAGTATTAAATATCCAAGAAATGTGTGAAGCACAGTAATATGAGAAATGTGGCATAAATTAGGGGAAGGAACCCAAACCCATGCATCAGCATCCTTCTCTTGAATGCAATTTTTTTTTATTTTTTATTTTGAATCTCAATTCTCAGTAAAAATTTATAACCATCTTTAACTATAGAAGATTTCATAATTTCATCTGGCTGGTGAAGAAACCCAAAGAGCAGCCACAAGCGCCAGCTTGTTGTTTATCCATGATGTTTAACTCCTGCCATACTCTGTTATCACCTTGGTCTATGGCAGCTGCTGTGGGCCTGGGCTTGGGGGACAGGGAGAGCAGGGTACCCACCTGAGCTGTGAGTGAGACTACACCAGGTCTGACACCCTCCACATCATGACACCCCAAACTTCTCAACTCATCCAGTCCCTAGGACTCCTCTGTGCATCTTCTGTGACCCAGCACTGGGCACGCACTGCTCATCCCCACGGATGTGTGGGCCAAGGGCTACACTGGGTATACAGTTTCTGCTCGGTCAGCACAGACACTTCTGTAGAGCTTTTCATGTCTTCCCATTAAAAGAAAAAAAGTGCAAAAAAAAAAAAAAATCCAACACAGCAAGTAGTATTAATTAGAGACTTGTGCGTTTACAAGGGCATAGTAGTGTCCTTCCTTTGCCAGTAGCTGGCTGTGGGTGCCCTGCTCGACCACCCTGCCATTCTGGATCACCACGATGATGTCGGCTGTCTGCACGGTGGACAGGCGATGAGCGATGACGATGCAGGTCCGGCCCTGCCGGGCATTATCAAGAGCTTTCTGGACAATCTGTACATGGACAACATGACAGTACTGTTAGCACTTGAAAAGGCTTTCCTTGTCCCAGGAACCACAGCTGATTTCTCACTCTCTTACCACCTGAATACATGAACCACAGATGTACAAGTCAGTGCACACAGGAGATCTTTACTCACCAGAATTTCTCACTGAGGTCAGTGAGCCTGATCAAACAAATGTGAGATGTGGAGAAATGGGTTTTTGGGCATCCAGCTTGGGTCAGAACACAAATTTGGTGTATTTACCATAAAATACATCTGATAGAAAGACAACTGAGGAGTACCAGATCAATGTGGGGTTTTATGCATAAAGCTTCAGGTTTTTTCTACTTTTTACTTAATAAATACAAACAGCTTCCTAGTACAGTTAAATTCAAACCTTCCAGGTGGAAAAACTCCTGTGATACACCTGTCTTGTTTCACAACTGAGCATTTGTAGCATGTTTGCCCTAATTTTATTCTACAGAAAGCAACTAGTCATGTACATAGGCATAAATATTTCACATTATAATAATTATTTACCTTTTCACTTTCTGTGTCAAGAGCAGAGGTAGCTTCATCCAGAAGCAGAACAGCAGGATTACGAACCAGAGCACGAGCAATTGCTATCCTTTGTTTTTGACCTCCAGAAAGTTGTGTTCCTTTCTCACCCACCCGGGTATTATATTTCTGTTAAAAAATAAAAAGTGAATACTCTTAGAATACTCTATACCAGTGAATACTCTTAGACAAGGAAGATTGGAAAAGTAAAATTTATTCACAGCTATAAAAATTAAAAATTTTCATCTTGAAATAAAGAATAGTGCAGGTGGCTTTAAGAAAGGTAAAGCTTTATAAACATTTCTAGTACAAGCAATTATATATACAGCCACACATATTCATACTCAGTCTGAAAATTTACTCCCTCAAAGGCTGGAACAGGTCCTGAAGGGTACCAGCAGTGAAGCATCCACAGAACATATGATCATAAGATTAACTAACAATTTAATGTTTACTGACATATACACAAAGAATTTGATGCTACAGTGCTTGTTAATTAAGAATCTCAAACATCATTAGAAGCAATTAAAATGAAATATTTTTCAGCTTTATTACCTCAGTTTCAGGTACCCAGAATTACAGTGAAAACAAGCTATCAAAGCATTTTTCCTTGTTAGAACCAAATACTTGTCAGGTATGAAGGTAAAATGCTACACCATTCACTTTTTATTCACAGTCCCTTTGTATTTATTAAGAAGCACTCCATGTGCAAACCCATTCAATTAAAGTAGATTACTCTGTTTTACTAAATACTTATTAGAAACACAAAATGTCTTTATAAGAGTGACTTGAAGAGTTTCTGCAGTCAAAGGAAAAATATACTAAAAATTTTCTTATGAACACTTACTTATACATAGAGCCATAGAACATCCTCTCATTTCCCTCACCCTACCTCCCCCTCACCCCTCAAATATTCTGCATTGTCTACCACTGTAATAATGGAAATATTGACGCTTTTTCCTTTTTTTTTTCTTTTTTTTTTTAAACAAACTAAAAAGGATTTCAAGATTGAAACACACTGACATTTTAAAACATAAAGGCCATTATATTGGGGGAAACAAAAGTGTTTATTTTAAATTTGATCCATGCAAGTGATTGCTACCTTGATATCTCTATATCATTCAAAATATACAATCTCACTGTGAAGAAAACATCACTGTCTCTTACCTCTGGTAGTTTTTCAATGAAGGCATGAATATTTGCTGCTTTAGCTGCTTCTTCAACTTCCTCCTGACTAACCAACCTACTGTTGTCTCCATACTGGATATTTTCAGCAATGCTGCAGTCAAACAAAATGGGCTCCTGTGACACCAGGCCCAGCCTGGACCTCAACCATTGTAAATGCAGAGATTTGGTATCAAATCCATCTGCTAGCTAGAAAAAGCAACAGAAACATGATGCCAAGCTGGCTACTGAGCTCATCCACACATACCTGCTGTAAACAGGAAACATGCATTCTAAGAGAAAGCCCATTGTGTGCTAGTTTACCAGACATAACAAAGTAAATTTTTTGCATGCTAAATGGAAAAGGACCAGCAGAATGGATGAAATATTTTCCTGCATTACTTTTAAATCTTGTGTTGTTTGTCTTTCATTTGCTAGCAGGCAGAAACCACATGCCAGTAACAGGTTGTTCTTGCTTGTCCTTCCACCTCTCTTGACCACAAAAAGCATCAGGAAGATAAAAGCCTTTCCCTTAAGAAGCTGAACACAATAATAAATATTATCAGCTGTAGGCCTTTTGATCTTACAGCCTCCAAAAGAGGTTTCTTTTGATTTTTTTTATACCCATTAACAGAGGTTAATGGGTATTAAAAAAACCTCAAAAAGCTCATTGGCGCCTCCTGAAGGTGACACAATAACATCTATGTGAAATTACATTTGTGATATTTGAAGCACATATCTGTGTCCATAATATGTTAATTCACATCAGCAAGAAAACTTACATGCTGACAACCAAGATACATTAGTGTTATGTCCCTGTCTGACCGGGGTGTGAGGAGCCTTGGGGAGGAAATGCAGTGGGACATGGTCATTCCTTTCCCAGGCAGGATCTGTGACCTGGGGAAGCACTGTGCCAGCATGGATCCACTGCTGGTTCATGTGGACAAGTGCCCTGGGAAGGCAATGACAGGGGTTTGGGGACTGTTTACAGATCCACTGGACTCAGCATCAGTAACTCACACTTATAAAAAAAGGCATCTCAACAGAGACACTGCCAAGCTTGTCAAAAGCCTCTAAAGCCTTGGCAGATAAGTAGTTCTGTAAATTTTATTACTATTAATAGCCAAACAAGTCTATTCTTACCACTTGTCCTTCCACAGGGTCATAGAACCTCTCCAAGAGCTGAATGGATGTGCTTTTGCCACAGCCGCTGCTTCCTACTAATGCCAGAGTTTGTCCTTTTTTAACTTTTATATTGAGTCCTTGCAAAACCTGAACTTCTGGCCTTGTTGGATATACAAAGTGGATGTTTCTGAATTCAATGTTGCCTTCAAAATGGCTCTGAAAAGCAGCAGAGAGTTCACACGTTTATATTAACATTTATTAGCCTTAACTATAACAACACTTGTTAATATTTGGTTATTAAAGTGAGAGATCCAAGAAAGTTTGGAAAGGTGTTTCCAAAAAAGGCTTTTGAAATTATTTTAAATTAAATATTGGACTGAGCATAGTATCATTAGTTATAGGATGATTTGAAAGTCACTATATCCTTTGGAGTGCTGTGCATCTCTTGTGTCTATTTTTCACTTCATCTTTGAAAAGAATGTCACAGAAGCACAGAATAAGTTGAGGTCGAAGGGACTCTCCAGTATCAGAGTCCAATTCCTGGCCCTGTACAGCACCATCCCCAAGAGTCACACCATGTGCCTGAGAGCATTGTCCAAACACTTGAACTCTGTCAGGCTTGGAACTGAGAAACCTGTTCCAGTGCCTAAACACCCTCTTAAAAAAATAGACAATATCCAGATTTTTCATTTCTAATACATTTAATTGAGACACTTCTGCTTGTGATATAAACTGTGTAATTTGATTTCCTGATCTTACCCTGGAGATAGAAGAACAATTTGAACAAATGTAACACAAAGTCAAAACAGAGATTAATATAGGAGAGCTGATTTCTTCAGTAGGTGATTCAGGGGCACAAAGGACAGGCTGTTTTTTAAAACACAGTGATAGTTGTTAATTAGCCATCCTAGCCAGCCTGATATTTAAGCACGAGTGGAAGAAATGGGACACATGCCAAGGCTATTGCCTGTCCTGTTCTTTGGGGCAAGAGCCAGCCCCTTTCAAGAGCCAGCAGCACCACTAATACAATGCTCTCACAGCAGATAATAAATTAATTTGATGGACTCAAAGCTTTGCTTTGCTAAGTCATGGGTATCACTGGCAGTTAAGTCAGTCTATACTAAAAATGTTTTAACTTATGTTTTATTTTACTGGAGACCTTCTGCCAAGTATTTCAATGTCGGTGCCAGAGAACCTTGGCTCAAGAAAATATGCAAGCATGCTCAGAACTTTAAAGGCTGAAAATCCTGTATATAAGCTTGAATTTTAAAAAAAACTGACTTACGGTTTCCTGAGTAGGAGCTAACATTTAAATGTACAGGGGAAGTTAATCTTAAATTTAGATGAACCTGGATATGTCATTGTAATCCCTCCAGAACATGTAAATTGAAAGTATTACATGCAGAAATTTGACAAATGCTGAGGTCAGCCTCCTTAATGACAATTTTGGTGTAGAAATGAATGAGGCTCTTTGGGTGTTTTTTGGTTAGTACATTTTTTGTTTGTTTGTTGTGTCTTTCCTCCCCCAACTTTAGAGCAAGCTAAATTACTCACTAAGCTTGTTTTGACTTCATAAGAACACATTTTTAATTGTAAAAGTTTCCACAGACAGAAACTTTTAGGATGTCTTTTGTCAAAGTATCTGTCTGTAAAGGAAATCTCTCTCCTTTACAAAATAATTAGAAAAATGCATTATTATTGCATTTCTCTGATAAATCCTTACAAAGACAACAAAACTTCCATTGGAACTGACATTATCAGTGTTTTCCTGAAGGCAATTACACTGTGAGTCAGTAGAAGAAGTATTTTTTTTTATTTTTAAATAATTTAGAGAAAAAAAAATCTTAAAAGTTCACTTTTGTCTGAAAGCCAGAAAAAACTATATAAGTCACTAAATAAGTCAGCACCAGTATTTATATAGTGTCTGTCTTTTGGCAGAACCATAGAATGGTTTGGATTGGAAAGACCTTAAATAACATCTAATTCCATGGGCAGGGACACCTTTCACTAGATCAGTTTGCTCAGGGATTCATCCGACCTGGCCTTGAACACCTCCAGGGATGGGATATTCACAACTTCTCTGGGCAACCTGTTCCACCCTCACAGTAAAGAATTTTTACTCTCAGTTTGAAGCCACTCCCCCTTGCCCCGTCACTACACGCTCTTGTAACAAGTGCCTCTCTATCTTTCTTGTAGGCTCCCTTCAGGTTGCAATTAGATCATCCTGATTCATCATCCTTTTGTGATACCCTAAAAAATAGGCACTTGTGAATACAATTGCTGATAACAGACAATTACTAATTTAGTTTGTTACATTTCTTCCTGTGATAAAAGAACACTCCTCCCCAAAAAAACAACAAAAAACAATTAAAAAAACCCACCCAAAACCCAAACCTCTCAAAACCCAAAACCCAAAGAAACAGATCTCCAATATCTCCCCAAGTCCCCACACAAAATACTGCCAACCCTTACCAATTTTTCACCTTGTTCACTGTAACTGTCAATTAGAGGTTTTCTGTCCAAAAGCTGAAAGATTCTTTGGGCTGACAATTGAGCTTTGCCGAAGTCTGGTGCCATAGAAGAAGACTGACCAACATTCATAGCTGCAAATATGACAGCAGAGAAGACTCTAAAAAGCAAAGGACAAAGCGTGATTCATCCCAGGTAGAACAATACATTCTTTTCCTACTGTGCAAAATATACCTTCAGAGTAGTTATTGTAGCATCTTTAGGTTATGATATTTCTGGAGTTCCTTACACTCCAAGATATCTCCAGTATGAGGGAGGTCAGCTACTTTATAACTGAACAGCAGTATCGTGTCACTTCTCTTTTTAACACCCTCTGCCTGGAAGGGACACCAAAGGGCAAAGGCTTCTCCAGAGCAGGTGTGCTGAGCTTGCTGCTCACTCTTGCTGTTTCACTGCCCAAATATGCACTGTTCCCCAAAAGGGCCCTTATGCCCAAAAAACACTCCCAACCAGACTGAATTCCTGGGTTACCATGCCCCATTACCTCTATAATTTGAAAAAATTTATTTGCACACATTGAAACAATTACACTGGGTACTGATTGTACCGATTTTGGTATTTTTAACATTATACTCACATAAATACACTTTCAAAGTTGGTCAGACAATTAGCAATGAGCCATGCTCCAAATCTGAAGCCCGCTGCATGAATTAAGTACTCTGAACACTGAGCTATTCCATAGGTAAATCCATAGAAAGGGGCTTTTTTCAGAGATATTCTGGTGAAAGAAGAGATTTGCCATAAATGACTAGTAAAAGAAAAACAACAGACACTGCCTGGGGAATTGCCAGACTTCTGGAATAAAATTTTCAAGCAATCCAGCTCACCCCCAAAAACACAACAAATCTGCCCATAACACACTTTTCACAAACAATCCTTGCCAGACCCCAGCTTCATGACACAAAATTGCCCTTAGGACAGAAAGCAATGAAATCCTTGATCCTCAGTTATGTTAAACTAAATTCCCTTCCTTTGCTTTTATAGCAGGGCAAGTCACTAGAGCAGTTAGTTAAAATGAAATAAGTTAATAACGACCCCATATGACCTATTTTACTAAGTAAACAAGCAGGCTCCAGCCTGCTAAAAGACTAAAAGCTGCCTGCAGGCTTCCACAGCTCATCCCATCTGAGCAGAGCAGGGGTGCATTGCTGGGTAGCCAAACAGGAATTCAGACTATGCCACTATTTTTCAATCTATCCCTCTGGAAAGGTTTCATTTTGTCTAGCTAATTGAACACATACCAAATAAGAATCTGGGGTACTCTCTGTTCTCATTGTTTAGGACGTTCTTTGAGGAAGAGGAAATCTCCTTTCCAGTCTGAGCTGTAAATCAGACCTGTGCCAGTCCAAGCAAGCATCCTGCCCAAATCTGGGCTCTTAGCAGTTTACCAGACATTGAATTTTAACATTATTTTGCCTGAGGACAGATTGTGCAATACATCATTTTCAATTCATTCTTTTACATTAGAAACAATTTGGATTTTTGGGCTATTTTATTTAAATAAAATGAAGATGGAAAAACCTGGCAACCGTGGTGATTCAAACGCATTTCAGTGGAGAAAAGTCAATGGGGTGTAGTAGATCAAAGAAGAGAAATGTATGAAGTTCTTATCAAGGTTTCAAAATCATATGAGTGGAATAAAACTGGCTTATGCTATAAAGGGTGTGGTGGAACTGTCAGTTCCTAAGTTAAGTAGTATCACTGCAATACACTGACATGGAGTGAACATGTATCTTATATTACAGGCAAACACAATATTCTGTAACACATATGCAGAGAATGCCGTTTATAAAGTGTTTGCATAATGAAAGACAAATACTGCAAGTTTTTTTTCACTCTGCACTTAAGAATGTATATTAAAATACAGAGACTAAACAAATTTCAAAGCTATATGAACAGCAATTGATATTCTTCCCAGCCTTTTGGGTATGGCTAGGTTCCAAGAAAGGTATTTACAGTAAATCTGAAAGACTAAAGTATACTGTAAAGAAAAAAACCCACCTGTATGTATGATTCAAGCTAGTGACATATCTTTCATAAAATGCTTCTTCCCTGGTCAGTGAAGCTACAGTTCTTATGTTCTCAACTGTTTCTGTTGAAATCTAAACAAAGAGAAGCAATCTCTTACAACTGCAATGTAGAAATTATCCTCTTAACACATGATTTCTGCTCTAGCATTTATTATTTTAGATCAGAATGTGTTTGCTTAAGAGTACGGATCAAGGTGAAGGAAAGTCCTCAGCAATGAAATTATTCATCAGCAGTATCTTCCCTAACCCATGGGTCGTGGCACTTTTGAATTAAACCAAATTTAATAAAATGGGACAAACACTAGTAATCTGGACACAGCTTGCTCTTTTGCATGGACTACTACTGTCTCCATTTACGAGCACTTTAAAAGCACTCTGAGGTGAATGGAGGCAGTACCCTGAAATTCTTGAGCACATTCATGGCTTGCCTTTATGACAAAAGAAAATTGTATAAATGTGGGATGGTATAAATGGTATAAATCTGGCACCCTAGTGCCCTAGTGGTGAGAGAGTTACTCACCCTAGGCACAAGATGCACCAGTTCTGGGCCTGCTTCTTCTTTAGGTGCCACTGCCCAGAAATCCACTGTGGAGGCTTTCAGATGCATTTTTATATTCTAATTTGCAGATGGTTTGGGTTATCTGTGTTTTCCTATTCTTGAAGATATATAAACATTCCCTTCAACACCCTTCATTTCTCTTGAACAATTGAGTCAGCCAAAATATAATGAATTATTTTAATCTAATTAAAATGTTGTCTTTAAAAGTGCTCTCACACCAGAACTCTGTAGTTAAAATTGAAGAACTTACTCTTCCAGCCTCTTCCAAAGCTTTTTGATCTTCTGCAGCATGACCAGACATAGAGCTGGCATTCACAGCATTTGCACCAACAATAAAAGGAACGCAGGCCAGGATAAGCAAAGTTAGCTGCCAGCTATATACAAACGCAATAATGATGGCAGTCGCAAGGGTGAAGACAGTCATAGTCATCAGTCCAAGTCGGCTTCCAGTTGCCTAAGAAAACCCCCAAAACCCCACCCAACATATATCATTAGATGTTTCTTTTAGTTGCTTAAATTACCACTTCAAATTGCTCTAGTCAAGGCCAAAGGATTGGCTGGAAAATGGAATCCCCTCTGATCATGGGAGTGGATATTAAGCACCAACTTCTGTAACCATTCCTAGAGATTCTTCACACCTGCCAGCATTCAGGTCTTCAAGAGGTGTTAATATAGTTTAGAGAGTTGGATGTGACAGTTGTTTAATGAAATGTATCTGGAACTTCACACACTACCCTAGGTGGAGAAAATTGTGACCACTGTGACAGTAGAGTGAGTCGGCAGTTAGATGTCCAACATTAGGCAAGAAGGGCTTGGTTCTAACAACAGCTGTCCACTGATACCCTCCATACTGACAGTGGTGAAAAATATTCATCCTCAGCTTCTTACATTGCTGCACTTGACGTTGTGTTCTTAGAGAGAAGAAATCTGCATTTGGCCACCCTGCAGAGATGCTTTATCTCAGTGGGATAAAGAGTGGAAAAGATTAACTCAAACCAAAGTATTCCCACCTCCTCCCAGCCTGTATAACCTTTACAACAAAATATTTTAAAAGATTTTAAAGTGAGCTGATTAGCATCCAGCATCTGGGTGAGCTCTGATCTGCAAAGAATTTCTGCAAATAGCCCTGTGGAAATTGTTCACCTTCCAGAGCTTTGCATGATGGTAAAAACAAAAGCCCTTGGGTAGGAAGCAAATATTCTTCTTTTGTCAAAGACTTTCCTGCTCTGCAAAGAATTTTCTTGTTCAATACATTGAAAATATTAATAATTAAACCAATGCCAAGGTAAATTGTTGCCATATGTTATAGGGGTTGCACATAAAGATGATTTGGAAACTTGAACATGTATGAGGCATGGTACCGACTTATTGATGTCTGGTGCTCCAGAGAACACAATAGCTCTGAAGACCCATTCATGCACTTAGTTGTTTTTTTGTAGTTAGGGAACTATGTGTACCCCTCATTTTTACTGCCCTGAGAGGGTGATAGACCTCATTGCCACTGAGGCAAACAAATTTTAAAATTTTGTCAAACACTAAATTTTGTCAAAGACTATTCTATCTCTGCAAGCCCACAATTCAGGAAAGCTGGAGATAAACAAAAACCTATGGAGACTGAAAAATGTAGGGGTTAAAGGATTACAAATATGAAGGGAAGAAAAAGACACTAATAAACTTTTCCCACAAACCCTACAGTGATTTTTTCTCCCCCACAAAGACAGGAAGAAACAGAAACATTTGGCAGATTGTCAGGTTCTGCTGATGAGGTGAGCAGTTGAAGGAACTGTTCAGAATTTTCCACATTCTCTCACCAGTAGCCAGTGGCCACCTCTCCCATACCAGCTTCTTGAGTAGTTCTTTTCCTTGGCCATTGCCCTCCATGGTGCTTTTCAGTTATGCTGGTCCATTTCTTACTGCTTGTGAAGCACATTTTGTGGCAAAGGGAAGACGAATTCTCTTCACTGAGGTCAGTAAGGGTTTGTATCCTTTGCAAATACAACCTCTTTGTGGCATTCAGGTGACACCCATAACAGCATGTAAAAACCTGGGGTCCAGTAATGGTGGTCCAAGTATATATGCAAATTTCACTTTGCATGGTGAAATGGTATAAAATTATTATATATTTATCTTAAAGACTTGCAGGGAGGTGCACGAAGGATACACAAACATCTGTTAGGTTTTTGATAGTTGCAAATTATCCTCTGGGAAACACTTTCAATTTGTCAGTAGCATACTATGTAAATGCATCTGCCAGTCTGTGGGGTAGATTTCCTACGTTTTTTTTCTGAAATAATCTTGGAGTACCTTGAAAATTGCAATTAATATTTGTAAGGAAAAAAGATATTTTAAAAATACCCATAAGAGGATCAACATACGCCTTTTACTTGGGAAGCATCCGTAGCAAGACGAGTTAGCAGAACACCAACAGCATTTTTCTGGTCATCATACCATCCAATCTCCTGCAAAAAAAGATACAGGTTTTTGTCTCCAAAATTTACATGAAAGGACAAAACAGGATGGCTAACTGAATATTCTCTCTGTGTAGTCAGCATTTCCAAGTAAACAAAAAGAAAAAGCATAAACAAGACATTATTCTTTTGTGGACATCTAATTGTTCATAATCAAAGTGTTCTTTGCTGCGATGTTTTCCTGAGCATGCCTATTTAGAAACTTTTATTATAACCTCCATTTACTTAGACATTTCTTGGTCCTGAAGAGGTTAACTATTCTCTTAAAAATTACCTATCCCATCAGCTATAGAATCCTAGAATATCCTGAGTTGGAAGACGCCTGCAAGGATTTGTACACACAAAAAGGAAGGGAAGTTTTTTATTTGCAAAGGCTGGTGTTTTTATTTGTAGGGTTCTTTTTCCTTCCAATCACCAATTTACTCTCTTCTGGTCCCTTTCAGATGTTTCTACGAATGCACATGTTCTTGTCCACACCCATTGTTATCTTGACATCCAACCTGCCTATTTCATACCTGATGAAGTAATGCTCTGAAGGACAAAGAGCGCAGTCTCATTGTGAGGGCTTCCCCAGATTTCCCAAACACGAATCCCTGGGGGAGGAAAAAGAGTCACATTTTCTCATCTGATGTTGTAACTCTGTTAATAAATCTGTACAACAAAAAAGCAATCAAACCAAGAAGCACAACCTGCCATCACACCTACAACCCACCAAGAATATATATGTCCTGGGAAAAGCATCATTCACATTCCTGAAGCTGAAACTTCATTTTCTCACAAAAAGGAAGCAACATAGCAAAAAAGGTGTCTATATATATTACATACTTGTATCACAACCACCCAAGCAAAAGGAGACTGGAAAGTTTTCTGGTCAACCTTCCACACACAGACAGCAGCACTACAAGAAAAATCAATCAATAGTGATTGGCCTCCCTATGCCCTGATTGTGACCACAGTCATTCACTCACAGCAGTCATACCAATGGATTTTTGTGATATGGACATCAGTGGGCACTAAGTATTTTTTGCAAGCTTTAAAGCAGTCATAAGAGGACTCCAAATGATAGAATTTACTTGATGGTATGAAAAGCAACATCTGTAATAGAATGAGTGGATTTGCTTTACACTTACTTTGGTAGAGCCTATAGACTCTTCAGTGAGAAATGTTAGTATTAACTTTGACTTTTAAGGCCAGGTCCTCAACTTTGATTTCAATCATGCTGAATTAACGTTGCCTTCAGTGGATTATTTAAGCCAAGAGCAAATATAGACATATGTCTTTAGGTAAACATTAACATGAAACATTAAAGTATCTCTGGAATACCCTGGCATTGGCCATATTTTTGTAAGTTCTGATTGGTGTTTTACTACTCAGATTGTATTGATATGAGTTATACCTGCAGCCTGCTGAAGAGCTTTTAAGATTTCAGTGTAGTGACACTTACTTGGATTATGTATGCTACTAAGATAATCACTCCAAGTAAAAGAAATACTAAAGAAAGCACCACAGTAGTTTTACTCCTTTTTCCAGGATCTCTCTCTTGAAAAGCCTATGAAAAGAATAAAACCACAAAATGAATACATAGACAAGCATTCATTACATTAGCCAGCCTTCACCTCAAGAAGCTTGTCTACTTTAATTTCTTTTAGCAAGTATCCAGGATCCTAAAATCATTCTGCAGTCAACTTTCTGTTGAGGACCCAGCTGATAGTTCAGCTTTCTGTTTAACCTACATCACACTTATTTGTTTTCCCAGATCCATCAATGTTCTTCCTTTCCTCTGCTAGTCAGATTCAGTTCCACCCACCATCCTCTGCTCCCTTCAGCATTTTTCAGTGGATGCATTTATACAAATTAATCCCACACAGAGACTTACATGGAAAGAACTGAGTGGTTGAGCATGCAGAAGACTCAGGACTAATATGTCCACTTCCTGTTGCAACCACACCCCAACCCCCCCGCCCCCAAATCCTAACAAAATAAAA